>JALXJV020000007.1:16227102-16379602 GCA_024633595.2 Lepomis macrochirus | reverse complement strand
TTTTTATGATGTGGGGAAACGTTTAAAATCAGTAATAAATTATATATACCTTACTAAAATAATGTGTATTATTATGTAGGCCTAGGCTATTTGTATAATATATAAAGGAATCTGTAGATGCACTAGTCTCCTATGCAGTATGATATTTACATTGTTTATTAAGCTATATTTTAGAACCCTTCATCAATGCTACAAAACAATGTAGCATTCACATGCCACGTAGTCTGTGTGTACACCATAGACTGTTTAGGTGTAGGCTACACATGCCGGACCAACAACATTCTGATGTTCATTCATTGGCCGCAGCTGCCCTCTACTGGGTAAGATTAGTGCAGACAGGGAAAGGGAGGGAAGCACCTCGGACAGCTCCCTGTGACAGCTGCAGGATCAGGACCCAAACTGGTCCTCTCACTCCTTTTTTCGAGCAATGTTGTGCCTCACATTCACCATGCTGTTACCATGTCATATAATGGAGGTCCGTAATGTGCTTGCAATATTTAAAGATGGAGCAAACGAATACAATGGTGGGACGCTCCAACTCAATAATAAAATTACCCCGCACATTGTTGGGTTTCATTAGGGCTATATATACAGTATGAATTGCACTTACAGCATGTCCGTATATATAGGCTAGGCCTACTGTTTATTATGAGTAAACTTCACTTGCAAAAACGTTTGTAAATTTAATGGGTGCTTTGGTTGGATAAATCAAAGTAAGGTATTTATATGCAACTGACTACTGATGAAGGATTCTAAAATATAGCGTAATAAACAATGTAAATATCATACTGCATAAAGACGACTTGAACATCTACAGATTCCTTTATATGTAGGCCTAGGCCTACATAACAATACACACATTTTAGTACCGTATATATAATTTACTTTACTGATTTTAAATGTGTCCGCACATTGGAAAAAACTTGTAGTTCCTGTAAGGACCACGGGGGGTCTCCAAACCAATACTGAAGGACCACTCAAAGTATTTGTATCACATAGGCCTATTGACGTTGTAAAATATATGTTATACTCATTTGCTTAGGAATATTGAAGAGAGATTATGTAGGCCTATACCTTGAACGATTAGTCTTGCCACGGAGACAAACACACAGGGTAGCCATATTAGAGTTTTATTTTTTCTCCAGCTGAATTTGTTCAGTTCTTTAGCCCTGACTCCTATAGCCTCGACACAGCAGACAGGGAAACTTCTGCCAGGTAGCTTGGGCTGGAGGGTTAAGGGCGCTCCTGAGTTTTCAGGCGACAGCAAATTGTGATGCAGTCGGCCAACAACTGCAGACAAAACAAAAAGACACAGTGAATCCAGTTAGGAATGTAGTCCGCTGTTTAACATAAATGCATAGCAGGCCTATTTCTAAAATATTTTCCTGTGCATATGAGGAAAATGCATTGCCTACTCTGGATCCACGTGGAGTTTCTCGCAGTGCATCCTGCTCAGAGCAGCCTTACGCCGCAATTGGATGGCTTTCAAGGCCCTAATTATTGAACGCCAGATATATTTTATTGTGTGCGTTACATATATATAGAGGCCTTTCTCAGCTGTGTCAGAACTTTGTTTCTGTGTTATTTATGCATCATGACTAATGTAAACATTTACCAGCGTCAAATAATATTAAAATCTATATTAGGCCTACTATCTTTGTATCATAACAGCTAATCAATTTTGTGGTTAGGTCCCAAACCAATGTTTTGAATTTTCACGTGCCAGTGGCCAAATCCCTGCAGTTGGGGTTGACTGGGTTTCTGCCAGGAGTATTAACGTCATGTGGTAGATATAAAAAGAACTCAGATTTTCTTTATCAAAGCACATGTTGGCTGATGAGAAAATCCCACTAAATATCGTTAAATGCGTTCAAGGCGGTTTTGCATGTGTGCTTGTGCATTTCGGGTCGGGGGAAGCTAAGATCGACTAAAGGAAAAACAATTTTGGTGTGTTTCCAGGCGAAAGGGCTCCATTGCCAGTAAGCAGTGAGGAAGTCTAATTTCACAAGGTAACAGACAGACCAGTTTGAATACTCTGAGGGTTTGAGTAATTTCAACAAGCACCAATTGGATAAAATAAGAAATACCCTCTAGGCCTTTTATGAAAGGTCTTGTTGGTTAGATCTATAAACTCGTTTTGCTAGTAACCTACAGGAGAGCACTAAAAGAATATAGTCTATCTTTAAAAACACAGTCATGGTTGTTTAGGGTTATCGAAAAACCCGTTGTTCATTTAAATAAATAGGACATTGAAGTGAATTCAACTTCAACCACATGGGAAAATGTTGGTCATGCTGCAGTCTGTATCAGCTAAGCTACTGCACTTTCTAAAAATTATCTTTTTCCCCTCTTAGCGGAACCCGCCCTTTGAACACTCCAGTTGTCCTTTAGATAAGCCCATTTATTGGCATCAAATGTATCCCCAAATGACCTTCGTCTTCATGTTAATCAACTGATAAACAAATCCTTTAATATTAATTAATTCCAAAGACTAGATTTCAAATCAGTAATTCTGGACTGTCGTAGATGTTTTGCACGTATTTGTTTAACTTTTAGCCATGTTTGCCTTTTTTGTTTTCACATTATAGGCCCATTCATTACAGCATTTAGAAATTATTTTACTTTAATTGTGTCATAGCATATTTTTGGTGATGTGCTGTACACAATAAAACTGCTAAAAGCTTTAATTTCGGGGAAAGTCATTTCTGAGTATAAACAGCTTTAATATTAGAAGCAAAGTATGTTGGATTTGGTCCAAACTGAAAGTTATTTATGTAAGTATATGCCACTTCGTGGTAGTGCTAACTATTTAGATTTTGTGGAAAAGCTCACAAAGCTTATTTTCAGTTTGCTACTGAAACAGATTAATTTATTAAGCTCTCTCACAGGAGCCCATGTTGCACATGGCCACTTAAATTATCCTTTTGAACTATGGTCTTCCTGCCCTGTCGAGTTTAAGTTTGTTATTTTCAGTTTTCAGCCTGTCACTCGAAATGTTTTTGTTTTTTGATCTCTAAAATACACATGCACTGAATTTAAGTAACTTTTTGAGTTTCAAACAATTTGAAAATTACGTGTGATTAATTCTTCGCCACCATAAGTTTTTTAAAAAATTATTTATCTCATCCAAGCTGCAACATATCATTTGGACACCATCCAAATGCCAAGCCTATCTTAGAGGTGGTCAGGGTGTGCCCATGCCCTGCTTTATGTAGCCTATAAAAAACCCCCACGCTTTGGTCTGCTCACGGCATTCAACCTCAACCACACATGAAAGATGAGTCTCACTGCTAAGGACAAGGCAACAGTCAAAGCCTTCTGGGCTAAAGCATCTGGAAGTGCTGAGGCAATCGGCGCTGATGCTATTTCAAGGTAAATATAACCCCAAACTGACTGATGTAACCTGTTCCTAAAAGATCAATGTATTATTTATTCACTTCTTAACTTACTCAAATTTCTTACCAGGATGCTGGCGGTGTACCCGCAGACCAAGACTTACTTCTCCCACTGGAAAGACCTGAGCCCCGGCTCTGCCCCGGTGAGGAAGCACGGAGGAATTGTTATGGGTGGAGTTGCAGATGCTGTGAGCAAAATCGATGACCTGACTGGAGGTCTCCTGAACCTCAGTGAGCTGCATGCCTTCACTCTGCGTGTGGACCCTGCTAACTTCAAGGTAGATGTCGCCGATGGTCATTTCTGTTGTCATGTTTAAACACTGCATGTTCAAGTTTAAAGTCTTACATAAATATACTTTAAGACTGGCGATTGGATTAAATGTCATTATCCTCTATTCACAGATTCTGTCCCACAACCTCCTCGTGGTCTGTGCCATCATGTTCCCCGCCGAATTCACCCCCGAGGTTCACGTGGCTATGGACAAGTTCCTGGCTGCCTTGGCTCGTGCCCTGTCTGAGAAATACAGATAAACTGCAAACAGGAGCAGATGACGCACAGCAGCATTTATGTCTGGATACTGTCTGTCACACTGAATATGAATAAAACATCAAATGAAATTAAATTGTTTGTGTGTGGAGTGAATTTCTATCGTGCAGGTAGATAAAAGGGATTCAAGTCGGGACAACAGCATGCATTGTAGACATTTCAATCTCCAATTTAAATTGGATTAACATATGTAATGTTAAACAATATCAGGATACTTATAGGCTACATGCCGAGGAATAATTCAAAGGGCAGTAGTTTTTTGTGCAACATCTACAAAAGCAGTATTTAACACTGGTATTTAAAGAGGAAGAGTTTAATCTATAGGGAAGACCAGGGATGGTTGTAACACAGAACAGCTTTAACACGTCCAATTTCTCCGATGAGGAACAAGTTATGAATCACCTGATTCACTGAACACATGCTCAATTTAGTCCTTATTCCACATGGGAAAAAGTAACACCCTATAACAAGTACAATTTTAGAAGGTAACTAGGCTTTGGCACTTTTTCAGAAAGCGTGGAACTGAACGCCCTGAGATTACAACGGCTGTCTATCAGACTGGGCCAAACCAATACTTTCGATATGGAGGAGGGATGCGAGCGGCCCCTCCCTACTTCGACTGATCCTTGTTTGGCTCAATGGAACCGATCAAAGGCGTTTACTCTCCATTGTGGGCGAGCTCAATCTCCAATCTTATTTTGGGAGGGGGGAGTTATTATATGGGCTACTGACAATGCATTTATGTACAGGTATATAGCCTACATTAGGCAATATATTATAAACCCTATATTATAAACAGTTTGCAATGTGTTGTCACACAAAGACAAAATCCTTCTACAAGCAACGAATCTCTGTATGTTTGCATGTATATTAGCTGTTAAGGTCAGTGTAGGTAACGGAGAGGGACAGGGTGATGATGACCCCAGTCATGTTAATGAGGAGGGAGAGAAGGAACAGGAGGAGCAGCAGGAGGAGGAGGGAAGAGAATCAGTAGGAGGAGAAGGTAAATGGAACCAGACAAAACAGTGAAAGGTACAGGGGCAGTGTGTTTTTAAAATTAGACAATAAATTAATGTTAGTCATATTTATTAGGCTACTGATGTTCTCTCATACTGTGCATACTGTACATATGTAGCTGTACAATCACTAAAAGCAGAAGGTCCAGCACAGTGGTAGCTTATCCAGGGATAGGCCAACCCTGAGCTGGATTTGATTTTTATGCACACTCACACTGCTCTATTTTATAGGAATGTGTTGTAGTTTTAAGTAGCCTATATTTAAGTATTTTTGTACTCTGAGTGACTCAGGCTTGCCTGACCTGGTCTTGTTCAGTTCAGAGCTGACTTACTTATGCAAACTGAGGTGGCAGGTGTTACACTGACGTGTCTTGAAGTTCTTCAGCATAATCTGATTCACAGCAAAAACACTAATAGCCTACGTATTAAAAGAAAAACGGGGATAAAACGCCTCTCCGTCATATAAAAGGCCTCTCCATCTCAAAGTCCTGGGTTCAACTTCAGTCCCAGAACACCCCTGCAGTGTGTGTGATGTTACATTTCACCCCAGGGCATGTTCCAACTAACCCAGACTATGGGATGAATTGTAAAGTTTTACTTCTTGTGTTTGAGACTAAACCATGCATTTTATGTGTTGCAAAGATAACAGTTACAACATTTAAAAGCAGAGATATGTAACTAGCTTGTATAACATTTTGAACGCAGTAGCATGAAATTGCTGCCAATATATAGACAGAAATGTCCGAAATGTTACAACCATCCCCAGTCTCCCCTAATTTACAAGAATGAATAAAACATTTTATTTGTAGTGTTATCATTTCATGTTCTATGAAATGTCAGTTGTATTTAGATAATTTAGTTGAAGTTGCAATCACACATAAAGTAAGTAAAATATTACTCACATATACGTGTGTGTAATTGTATAATTTTGCAGTTTTATGAGAGCCATATTTTTTACGTTTTGATTGCAACTTGAAACTTTGGCGAAATGATCTACCACAACCACAAAGAACATGAGAATATGTATATTAATACTATAAAGATATATGTTATAGTTTATAGTTTATTAAACTTTTGTTCTTCGGTTATATGTGTGAGAATATTAAACAACTATAATGCTTCTTTAGATGTATAGAGGCCTATATATGTAAATTACTTTATTATTTTAACATTTTCAATTTAGCCTCTTTTTTACTTTATACCCCACTCCATTTCAGCGGGAAATATTATAATAATGTAAAAATAAAATTAGCGGCCCTTCTGCAAATCATGGCCCAATAAGTGGCGTACTTTTACGTTTAACTTTTTATTATAAAATTTACGTTTAACTTTTTATTGGAGATACATCGTAGTATCTAAACTTTTAATGGATTTAAAAACTTGTTTCAGGACTGAACATGCGTAAATATACCAAATGTTCATTTGGAAAAAACAGATTTCTTCGTTGTAATTTGTTTTACCGAAGCCCCGTTTTGTGACCTTGTGCAATGCAGGGAATATAAATCAAATTGAAGAGAGTTATTTAGCTAAAATATCAAAACAATTTGAATAATGTTTTTGTGCTCTCCAGATAATTGATTGGTTTATTAATTTTAAGAATGCATTCCTCTGTTTTTGCAAATGTATCAATTTTATATCGTTCTGACATTACCATAACGAAAGACATGGAAACAGACATACAACTTGTTAAATATGCTTATTGTTTTATTTATTTATGTTTTTGAAACATGATAAAAAAACAAGGCTTTTCAACAAATGATCCGCATGTGATGGTCTTCTGTTGCAGCTTTCTAGTGGTACTGCTTTCCCAGGGAGGACACCACCACAGCCAGGAACTTCTGAAAAGCTCCCTGGACTTCACTAGTGAACTCTTTCCCCATCACACTTGCAACCACAACGGTCAGGCAGTCAGACAGCAGCTGCAACACAACAAACATCAGAAAAAATCAACAACATGAAAGGTGGTGCGTTTTTATATAATAGTTAAATATGGATAACAAGTCCAGTCTAATTTAATCCTTGTAGCATTACCCTGAAATTGTCAGGGTCCACGTGCAGTTTCTCTGAGTGCAGCACACTCAGCTCGGCATAGGTTGCCTTGATGTTGTCCATGTTCTTCACAGCCCGGTCCAGACCGTGGAGGATGGTTTTTCCATGAGCTGCGACCTGTGGATTTGCATTTATAGCCTCTGCGTTGTAGAGGTTTCCAAACTTTCCGAAATACCTCTGAGTCCAGGGGTAGACGATCAGACACCTGAGGAAATATGTAAAACATGCATGCATGACTCGCATTTCTTTTTTAATTCAATGCAACATCTACTTTTACGCATTAACGTTAAAGAGACACAAACAGAAAAGATGTCTCACCTGCAAAGAGCTGCAGGGCCCACCACCTCATAGTTCATCTTGGAGAAGATGTCCTGGATGGTGGCGCGTTCGAAGTCTGTCCATTCGACCATTTTGCCGGCTCTAGATTTGTTGCACTAGTCCTGCGTGGTTCAGTACCAGATGCAGCTTTTAAAAGAACTGTTTAACTCCTCCCAAAAATATGCGATTGGATGGAGTAGGGCAGTTGGCTGGCCAAGTACTGCCCTACGGATTTGTAATAATGATAAGGAAAGGCCAAACCTGCTTTGCTTAGATTGTGTCTGAAGGTGTGGAATTAGATAGGCTATTCATGGTTGTGTTCTACATTAGCAACTTGTCTGCCATGATCAGAAGTAAATGATATATAGCTTGTGAATTCCATGTACTAACAAGACCTATGTAGTACTGAAAAGAAAAACTGTTTCAGGATGGGGTCATATTTAAAGAAATGCTTGAAGTGCTTGTGGAATTACCAATTTTTATTTGACATTTTGCCTATTTAACATTTTAAATATTTTTGTAGCCTATGCCCTACTACTGTTTTGTTCTCCATGTAACTTTTTTCTCTAATCTAAATGGATCATTAACAATTTTCTATCTGTCAATACTTTACATCAGTATATTTTTATTTTTTTATTTTACCAGGGGAGGACTTGTTGAGGTAAAATCTCTTTTTCAGGGGCCCATGGCCAAGAGATACAACAGGAGAGTCTTACAAAGTCTTACAGGAGACACATAAAACGACCACAATACAATAAAACATTTACCATTTTACCTATACACATATGCAACAGCAACAGCACAATTAAAAAAACCCGTAGCCTACATTAAGACGCCTTGATGCAGGTAAAATACATCAATGAAAAGCCTGCTCATATGCACTTATCAAATGTGAGTCCAATGTAAATAAAAGTGGTTTCTTTAAGCAGAAACCAGTATTGGTGGTTAGGACTACTTTAGAAACTAAGTGGACACAAGGAAGTAATAGGCCAGTAGAGGGCGTTCCTGCAGGTCAGAAGGCTCTGACCGCCGCATGGCTTGATGCAAAACTCTGCTAGTGATGGGGATGATGCAGGCTGCCTCACTACCCTGGCCGTAACCACCTATGAAAAAAATAAAAAAAAATCGAACAAAAAACATTGATAACACGATCAACTTAAATGAAGGCTTAAGGACCATGTAGATGCAGCTGATTACACTGTCGCAACCCTCCACATGAAGCACATGAACACGTTGTGCGCGCAATAACTGGGAGCAGTGCTGTTTGCGGGCAGAGATTTGGACGATTAATACGTTTGGCGAATTTCCAGGTGGGTGAAATAGGCTGAAGCGTCTCCTCATGAAGAGAGACGCTGTGCGCACTTACGCACGAGTCACAGCAGCGTAACTTCATGTTTAAACCTCCCGACACGGCGACAGGATCGTCGGAAAGCAATGCTAAATAATATGAGTAAAGCAGCCTTCCTGTCAATCCTGGGCTCCATCAGAGCATCTATACATTTTCCAGGCTACAAGTTGAATTATGTTGCCTCCATTGTTTGCTGCATAAATGTATAGGCCTATATTAGCTGTGACATTACTGCGCGCATGGAAACGTTTAAATGATAGCAATCATTAAAGTAAACCGTTTAAGAAAATATTCATCAAAACAACACAATAAAGAAATCATCTATAAAGCTAAAAGGGCCGGTAGAGGTGGGGTAAATCTGAAAAAATAATTAGTTGGGTGGGGTGCGGGTGGATGATTTATGCGTACATGAGTATTCAGATCCCCATCACCCCAATGTAGCTCCTATAACTGTGACAAAACGAGTGCAAAGAGCTGCTGACGTCAAATTATTAGGCTGTATCAACCAGAACATCCCCTGAATTCAGCACTAACCTGCTGTGTTTCATGTTGTCATATAACAATAGTGCCCATTGTGTGGTCTGCACGTCATTCCAACAGTATAGTCCTGTGATGACAGTTGTAGGCTGCATTCGAGACATATTTAGCCTAATGCATGTTGGGAAGATTAGTAGGCCTATACCAAGATTTCCCTGAAGAAAAATATATTAATAATAGCCTACTATATTACATTAAGAATAATAACTCCAGTGAAACTCAGTTACCATGAAAGCAATAATCTAATCATAACAAAGTTGATTATTATTTTTTTCATTAATATTTTAGGCTTATGTGTACCAAGACATGGCAAATAAATAGGTGGTGTGGGGGATGATTCTAGTAAGAAGAATAGACAAAGAAGGAGAGACTGACATCTGGACATTTCATACGTATTTGTTTTATTCACCAAGCCCTTACATTTTAAAAGGGACATTGACATTGTTGAGGTCGACAAGCCCCATGGATCCAGTCGATGCTCCTGGTTGGTTGCAGTTTAGCGGTATTTCTCAGACAGAGCCAGAGCCAGGTTCTGCAGGAACTTGTCAACAGAGACATGGACCTCTGGAGTGAACTCTCCGGGGAAGTACATGGCCATAACTAAGATTATGTTGTGGGCTAAGATCTGCGGTTGTGCAAGAAAAACATATGAATCCAAGCCAGCAACAAGGGGAAAAAAGCATTAGATCATACAGAGCCTATATGACATTAATGCACATTTTAACTTTATTATAGAAAACACACACAAGCATTATGGTCTAAAAACGATTTGGCTAAATATTTTATGACCTTTGGACTAATGGTGACCTGATGCAATCTTACCCTGAAGTTGGCAGGGTCCACTCTGAGCTTGAAGGCATGCAGCTTGCTGAGAGCGGACAGACCACCAACAAGGTCATCGATCTTTCCGACGGCATCTCCAACGGCTGCCATGATGACAGAACCATGCTTCCTCACTTGTGGGGAATCAGGCTTCAGATCAGCCCACTGGGTAAAATAGGTCTTGGTCTGAGGATATACAGTCAGCATCCTATTACATGGATGAAATAAAGAGGAATTAATGCCTAAAAAAATGAATAGCATGTAAATGTTAGACAAAAACAAAAAAAAGAGAAAAGAAATGAAAGCTTACCTGCCCAGAGCCTCAGCTCCAATGTCGCCGGACTTGGAGGACACTTTCTTCCAGAAAGACCTCACCACGGTCTTGTCTTTTCCAGTGAGACTCATGTCTGCCTTTTCTTAAAGTTATCTGAATTGAAAGACTATATTCTCTTATGCAGATGCTGGTTAATCTTTTTTTCAAACCAAATTACACCACACCCCACTATCGAATCCAAACCACACCTCCGTGTAAGGAATTGCCAAAAGTCTCCAAGACAGTTTTTGAGATAAAAGTAACCGCTCCCTGTTTTCACATATAGGTATATTTTATGAGTCTATTATTTTACATCAATTAAATGATCATGCATTTGAATTTGTCTGCAGCTATACAGTAAACATTTGCTGAAATGTACATCCAACAAGACAAAAGACAAGGCTTTCTAATTTAAGAGGTTGCACTTAATGGACAGTGTGGACAGCCCTGCCGACAAATGTCTACAGGTTTGGATGTGCACAAAGAGATCTTGAATAGGCAAGGCAATCAAATTATTCAAACATCTCATTAAATAAAATCCAAAGAACCTTATCTTTACAATGTTTACAATCTTTACAATATTACAATCGCTCACACAAATTGCAAAAATAAACTCAGTACTTTGATTTGTAGGAAAATTTAGGCAACCAAATACATAATGATCATGTACAAATTGTGCAACAAAAAGCAACTTAATAAACAGAAAATAACCTGATATGATGGAGGTACATGGACAATTTCACATGTCAGTGTTACAACAGTGCTGGAGATTTAATTTAATTCATGTCTTTGGGAACATATGGTACACAAAATTGTAAGGAACACATCAGGAAGGAATCAGGAATGAATGACAATTATTACTTCATAAATGTTTGTAAATGTCAGAATTGACATAGGCTACTGATCACTTTCTTCATGTTTTGGTCCCGAATAACTCTGAACCAGAAAAACTATTAACGACTAATTAGGCTCCTTAATCACGAGTTAGGCCTGGTCTTTTTGTACACCCTCTAGTGATAGATTTGATCATAGTATTAATTCCGTATTATTTCATGATTATGACAAGCAGCTACAGAGTTTTGATGTATCACTTTACTACTTATGAAATATTTATTCATTATCAGTTTTTTTCTGGATTTGTTGCTCACTCATTCAGTAACTTGACCTACTCATAATTGTAAAGTAGGCTATTACAGTGTTGTAAGGTGTTAAGTTTGGCATCATTTTTGCACTCCATGACCACAGTGCAATATATTTCAATGTAATGAAGGCTATTAGCGAAAGACAGGACAATAGAGATTTTACAATATATCACTATGTATGTATGTGTTAATATTAAATAGTGTTAATGTTATTAATAGATGTAAAGGGGTTATATAAAGATTTTGCAACCTTTAATTCTGGTGCCAATAATGAATAGACATTTAAAACAGATGCAAAAAAACCCTGGAAAATGTAACAGGCTATCTGTCAGAAGGTGGGCTGAGTGCAATGACAGGTAGAGGTGTGGACCCAAGTGCAGACACAGGCATGGAGGATTCTGTTTAACAAAATATTCAAATGAAAACTTAACTGCACTGGCTTCCATAGAGCACAAGAGCGAAGGTACATCCAAACCAAAAGATAAATCCAAAAACGAGGCAGAGAATAATCCAAAGTCAAGGCACACTCAACATAGATGAGGACTTGACAAAGATTTAACAGAACAAACCAACATTTAAACACCAGGTAATGAGCAGGGCGGGACCAAGACCAAGTGGAGGACATGAGGTAATTAGACAGAAAACAGGCACAGGCAAGAAGGTGAAACCAATTCAGGGGAACAGACAGGGCCAGACCAAAATGCAGAAACACAATTTGAACACTTAGCAGACAGAAGACTAAACAACGCAAATAAACTACAACCTAACAGGGAACAGACTAGGACTAAGACAAAACAGAAAACAAAGCACACAAGATAAAAATAATAAAAACACATAAGGACAAAGACAGGGAGTAAACACTAAAATATAAACTAAGGCACAGGAATAAGAACTAAGGCACCGAACTAAAACGCGGGACTAAGAACTAAGATAAGAGACAAGATAGATATAAGTAGACTAGACATGCGAATGAACAAAAAAATAAACTAGGTTACAAAACACAAAACCCCAAACCATGACAAGATCAAATAAAACTAGAGAAACACAGAACCCAAAACCAAACCCATGAAAACAGACTAAAACAGGAAAAACATGAACACAAAACCACAGTCCTAACACTATCAAATTAAATTATTATTTGATTATCCCATATTCTTACCATTTTTTCCCAGAACCTGCAAAAATCCTATCTAACTTATTAAGTAATACCGCCCAATATTTAATCACCTCTGGTCCAATCAGATGCTTTCAGGGCTGAGACATGACATTCAGTAATAAATAGAAACCTCCAAAAGGCAGGCATTTGCAAACATTTATTCATTTAGCTGACGCTTTTATCCAAAGCGACTTACAATTGCTATACATGTCAGAGGTCACACGCCTCTGGAGCAATGAGGGGTTAATTGCCTTGCTCTGGGACACATTGGTGGTCACAGTGGGGAATTGAACCGGGTCTCTCACACCCAAGGCATGTGTCTTATCCATTGCACCATCACCACCAAATAAGTTTGCGATCGAAGATTTTTTGGGGAAAAAATAGAGAAATCCCAGAACGTCGTCAACATGGTCAAGTAGACAGATGCTGAGCGAAGCACAATCACATCCATGTGGGGAAAGATCGATGTGGGTGACAATGGCTCGCAGGCTGTAACCAGGTGAGCTGTCTTTTCTTTTGAGATACAAATTTATGACTAAAATAATTTCATATTGGTTGTTTCTAGTTTGTATGTCCTACACGTTGTTATTCAACGCAATATTAATGATTATTATCAGCCCTTTGGGAAATATTTTAATGTTTTGGATTGTGTTATTTCAAGGTTCTGCATCGGTGGACTCAAACCCTAAAGTGGCCCATCATGGTGTGACAGTGGTGGGTGGTCTGGAAAGAGCTCTGAAGAACTTTGATGACATAAAGCATGCTTACGCCAAGCTGAGCGTGATGCACTCTGAGAAGCTCCACAAGGTTCCTGATAAGTTGAGTTCAAGTTCAAGTTCAATACCTTTATTTGTCCCCTCTGTGGGGCAATTGATTTCACAGCATAGGAGCACACAAACTTACAAACATAAATACACATAGTATAATAAATAAATACTCATAGTAAAATAAGATAACATAATGCACATTCTAATCAATTCCAAGATGTGTAAGCTACCTTTCCCTCCTTGCATTTAGAAGAGAGACAGCAGATGGAACAAAGGAGTGTTTAAATCTGGTTGTTTTGGCAAATGGGAGTCTGAGTAATGAACCTGATGGTAAAAACTGGAACTGTTGATGTAAAGGATGAGAACAGTCAGTCAAGATGGAGTTTGCTTTCTTAAACAGCTGTTTTTTGTAAAGATCCATTAAAGTTTCTTGTGGACACCCAGTAATTTTACTATAGATACTAACAACCTTGTTCAGTAAGTTCCTCTCCTTTACCCTCAAAGATTGAAACCAACAAACAAAGGAGAACGTAATAGTAGACTCAATAAAAGAACGATAAAACAAAGTCATCAAAGTAGAGTCAACCTGGAATTTAGATAATTTCCTAAGACAAAAAAGACGCTGCTGGCTTTTCTTATAAAACCAGCTGAGGTAAATCCAGTTGAGGTTATGTTACCATCTCTGATGATCTCTACACCCAAATTCATGAATGGATCTAATTGATTTCCTCCCTTAATGCAAACCTGTGTATCTTTCATCTCATCCTAGCTTTTTGCTGAATCCATCAGTGTGTGTTTTGCCGCCATGTTTGGTCCCTCTGTCTTCACAGCTGATGCCCAAGAAGCTTGGCAGCAGTTTCTAGCTGTGGTCATCTCTGCCCTGGGCAAGCGGTACCACTGAGGGTCTGGAGATGCAGTTCACTTTCAAATAATGTGCAGCAGGTCCAAGTGTTTCCAAAATACCTCACGCACTGCATTGACGCAGTAGCCAAATGCACCAAATAATACTCAAATTAAATACATCTCTCTGTGTGTGAACGTCTGTTTAAAAAAACGTGTGACAAATATTCATTTTATTCCCCTCAAAGTCTACGATTTACACTAACAAGGTAGCCTACATAAAGTAAAAGAAAACACAATCCACAACACAAAACAATGCAAGTATATTTTGACCTAAAAGCTGTGGCATGACTGACAGGGGCCATCCACTATGTTATACTGTTTTATTTTTAAAAAAATTATATTTTAGTTCTGCAGTATTCTGGTTATGATTGATAATTGTTCACTCAAGTATGTGGTGCATAGAAGTGCACTGACTGAACACAAAAGAGTTCCCATGTTAGACTGATTATTATCTGGCTACTGCTATTGACATTGGTGAGAATGGTTTATTTTGAGGATGAAATTAATAATTAATGGTACCTTGCGTTGTAATGTGGATAGTCTGGTAACGTGGATATCAAAACGGGTAAGTTATGAACTTTTTTTAAGGTCTTTTTAAATCTAGGTTAAATGTCAAGAATATAAAGAACATATTTGAGAACAATTGCAGAACAATTCGCTCTTAGTGTGGTAGCCTATGTATAACAATAATAATTAAAAATCTAAAATAATTGGAAATCAGATTTAATCTAATTTTATCTTATGCCCTCTATAACCTGGATGAATTTCAATAGCATTGGTTGCAGGCTCCACATCCGTAGTCCATCATTAAACACTCAGTCACTAAGTTTTTAAGTTTATAATAGATAGATAGATAGATAGATAGATAGATAGATAGATAGATAGATAGAATTGAAGGAGGAAAGACTGATGTAGGTGGAATTTAGCAGCCTTCTCTGTTTCAGCCGAACATTTTTTAAAGTGACACAACAATAGCAACAGTACTGTGCGGTAGGAAGGAGTTTTTAATGGCCAGCCAACCAAGTTAAAACCTTTTTTAGTCCACGGTCGATGTTTGTGTATGGCAGATATTAATAGGAGCATCGCCTGCAACAAGCTAACGCTCACTGTTTGGTCGTAGGAAACAGTTACAGCTCGCGACAGACGTTATTGTGTCGCAGCTAACGTGAAGTTAGCTAGAATGCTAACATGACGTTCAACCCATTAGCCGGGTTACCAGACGACCGAAAATCCATGTACAGTCAGTCACAAAATAGCGTGTACAAAACTGGCGATAAAACAAGCCCCATTAGCGTCATACTGGTTAGCTCTGGCAGTCGGGGGAACAAACTACTTTTTCGATACCCTTTCCAAAGAGTGGCTGAATGTCCGTCATCTCTTACAGGTATGCGTAGCATTAAGTTAGCATCCACAGGAGCGTCACAGTTCATCGCCTAACGCTAGCGTTAGTTCTTTATTCAGGGAAACCCGTGACTTCTAAGTTCTCACTTTCAAATAATTACAACATGTATGATTTGATTCAATCGAAGACAGCAGTCCAGCAATAAACATGTTACAGATGTAATGTTTACAATGATAGGATTGCTACTGTAATCTCTTAATTTACTCCACACTTTTAGGTTTAAAGTAAATGTGGCGTTATGTGTTGGTAAGGCCCACTTGTGCGCATTGTTCCTCTTTCTGAAAATCCGGTTTCCGGTTTTGTCGTTGTGATTTTTGGAGCATAGTATTATGTTACCTGTGATTTAACTTTCCTTAAAATACAGTGTCCATTTTCGTGTACTTGTTATTTTGTCCACACCTTGAAACCCCGGTAATGAAGGCTGTCACACTATCTGAATACAAACGAGCAGTATGTTTAAAGTCTGACTTTTATAACTTTAAATAATGTAACGTTAGAGTTCATGGCTACATAGGGCAACTTGGAGGTACATCTAATATGGCAAGAATAGGTTAATCAGTTACTGCGAAACACTGGAAAACTGCCTTGGCAAAGACAACAATGATCACAAGTAGACCCTTAACAACAACAAACTTCACACACTGACAGCAATGAGATAACATAACACCTCTCTGACACGTTTGACATACATATTGTTAATGAACATGTTTGTTGTGGTTTCTAATGGGGCTAAATCTGAACTGATTTTTAAAAAAATCATTGGCTTCATCATCACTTATACTAACTAATACTATTATTTCTGTCCACAAGCAAAACAACGAAGTCCATATGCACTGAACACAACTGGGGATGGCCTTGAAGATCAGGATGGTGATTCGAGGTATTGTCTTCAGTTAATATTACTGTCATTTATAAATGACCGGGAAAATGACTGTTGATGTACACAGAGCCCATTCTAAGATCTGCATGTGCTACTTACTCTCATTAGGTTTTTCCTCCCTACTGCATTAGATCTTTTTTATTAAAAAAAAATCATCATATTTTTCTGGAGGAATTGAGGAGCTGGACCATATTTAATTCAAGGCATATGGTTGAGCTTTATTAAACTCCTCAAAATTAACTTAACTTGCTCTACAGTAGGTGCTTCAAGGCCTAAAGGCTCTAGGCTCAGCTGCTGTTTGAATATGCTGGTTTATCTGAACTAATAAGAAAAACAAGTATATACACCTCCATAGATTATTTTTTGTTAGCTTTTGTTAGATTGTTTTTGTTAACGGCGGCGCAGGGATTTTTTCTGCATGCTTTACATAAACAAGGTAATACAATTTGTTGTTGAACCACATCTGACTTTTTCTAAACCTACCATCAATGTTAGGACAAGACACTGTCAATCATAGAAGATGGTAAGATGACAAACTGGTAGATACTAAAATTATGATGGCAGTGGCAGTGCTGCATCATTTCATGGTTTTAAGCAAAGAAATTAAAAAAGAGAGGATGACTTCTTTATCAGTTGAGTTGAAGAAGACAGAGGGAAACTGTAAATGGATGCAACAGATCTGACAAAAGATATGTTGAGTCATGTTCAGATCAATCCACAATCAACAAACCATGTGTGAAAATGTGTTTTGTCAGTAAAGTATATTGCACTAAGGTTTATCTGTTTATACTATAAACTGTGCTGGTGGTGAGTTTATTATAGATACTGAATAACCTGCTCTATAATATAGAAACAATAGACAGTATAAAATTAACAAGCAGTGTACAAAACAGTTTCCCAAAACAGAAATGAGAAATATCATTTCATAGTTGAATATTTCCTGCAGTGTGTTGAGTTTAAATTCTGGGTGGTGATAGAGTAGTGGAAAAGGCACTTGGTTCTGGTGTGGGAGACCCGGGTTCGATTCTCAGTGCGACATCTACCATCCCTGAGCAAGACACTTAACCCCTAGTTGTTCCCGAGGCGTGCGTACCTCTGACATATATAGCAATTGTAAGTTGCTTTGGATAAAAGCGTCAGCTAAATGACTAATAATTAAAACTTAAAAGAAGAAATACAAATGCAGATATAGTGGAACACCTATGTTTGTCCTCTTGAGAAGTTCGCAATGAGTGTTTGAGCAGTCACTATTGGTGTGTGGCAGAAGTTGTATGAAACATGAACAGAACTGGCAAACCACTTGAACCCCACCCTGTTTGCACACTCAAAGATGTTGATGTCTGTTTCTGAAAAATAAAAAAATGGCAGTTGGTGAACCTTTCAGTCTTGTCTGCAGTTTTCCAACAGCATTTAGTTTTCATCATGCTGCTGCATCAGTTGTTGGTTGGTTGAAAATGCTTTGGTAACAGGGCTGTAAGAAGCAGCCACAAGTGATCATTTAAATTATTTTAGCAATTCAGCACATCAGGCTTAATCACAATAAACTGGTACAAGTTCATGGAATCGTTTAATTAATTTTTCTTTCGCTCACATTTTTCCTACTCCATTTCAAACAAGCCTTTGTAGTGTGTACTCCAGTTTTTTACATTTTAAAATTTTGACCTTTGAGAGAGTTTATACTGGGATATTGAACTGTTTACAACACAACAGAGCCTTATAAAAATTATTTCACTGTAAAATCGATTTATAAATGTTATATGGCCTGTGATTTTTGTCTTGGTTAAGAACCTGGCAGCAGCATTTTGTATAGTTTGAAGTTGTGCAGTGACGGCTTTATAAAGACCAGTATAAAGTGGTTTGCAGTATTTAAATGGCTCGTTATGCCTGTAAAAACTAGCTTCACTGAATCTTTTTGAGTAATGTTAACATTTTAGCTTCCTTTATGACAATTTTAAGCTGACGTTTAAGTTCATATAACTGTTTTAAGATATACATTTTTAAACATTAATGACACAGAGGTGTAGTCAGAGTAAACTGGTAAATTGCTTGAATCAACATGCAGACCAGCATTTTTTTTCACATCACAGTATCATATGTTTGTTCGGGTTGTTTTGATGTCCATTTTATGCATTCAGCCCAACTGTGTGTTGCATTTTCCCTTTTGTTTGCTTTTTTTCTTCTGTTTTATGGCCCAATTCCCATTTCAGAGAACAATCTCCACTAACTGACGAACAGTTGGTAGCAGGGTAAGACCAAATCATTCTAAACCACCTTTCCTTCGCTTAGATCACCCCTGTCTTTTTTTTATCCCCCTCTTTCCTGTTTTGTGTCCTATATGGATCCCCAACCCTAAAAATCCTTGTTAATTCTCAGTAGTAGATCCAGTGAATCAATGCTTTGGTTAATTCAGGATTTCAGTGTTGCTTTCCTCTGTACTGTATGCCCTTTTGAAGAGGAAAAATCACCCAACAGTTTAAGACTATCATTAAAGTTTTAATTCACAATGATTGATAGACTTAGCATTACAAAACAAAACAAATGCAAACTACAATAAAGAAACTACTACACATTATTTTCAAATTGTGTTGGTGGGGTAAGTCTATAGTGTTTTTAATTTTTTTCTGGAAGTTAACGCCTTGATTTTTATCCCTTTGATTGCAGCATGAGTTACTTAAGACAATCGAGCATGAGTCTTTCACATTCTTCATTCATACAGCGACATCACTGTTTCTGCAAGGATGCCTCTTCCTCTCTTCTCCTCTCCAGTAGCAACACACGCTTTTTTAATTTACACTCATTGTTACATTACAGGCAGATACAACTGATAACCGCAACAATTCTCATAGAAAGGAATGTGAAAAATCTAAACAAAGCTAATTTAAACATTCTTACTTGGCCCAGCTGCGTCTGTGCTGTACCCTCTCATCCCACCCCGCACACCTTTCTTATTACGAATGTTCTTCCTTTTTTAAAGGTTCTCTGACATCATCCTCGCCACCATCCTTGCCACCAAATCTGATATTTGTGGAAAGAAGTTTGAACTGAAGATAGACAATGTTCGATTTGTCGGTCACCCTACTCTCCTTCAACATCCTCCCATCATTCAGGTAAAGACCCATTTATACTCCAGCATAGGGTCTACGTGCGTACCTACGCCGTACGCTACGCACGTAGCCATGCATTTATACTTGTGCGTAGGTGTGTCCGTTATTCTGCGATTACCCCCCCCAAACGCTAGTCTGCAGTAGCGCTGCAGCGTCCACTGTGTTGACTGTTGCCGGACGAGCAGGCTAACTTCCAATTTAGCCCTCCCCTATTGTAAATGGGGTAAAATTGTATATGTGCGGCTGGTGTAGCCTTTTCAAATGTTGCCGAGCGAATGGATCACATTCTGATAGCGAAACGAGTCATTTCGCTCGGCTTGCAACGGTCAGATATATTGATTCACTGTGTTATAGCCGCCATTTGGCTGCTAGTAAAAGTTCCTTCAAAGTGCTGGGTACTTCTGGTCGGCTCGGAGGCATTGCGAGGCATCGACTCAACGTGTAGTTATATTTTTGAGGAGGTGCACGTCAGGTGATGGCGTAGCCTCTGCGTAGCCCCGTAGCCTACGCCATCACCTACACCGTCGATTTGACACTGAAGTATAAATTACGCTTTAGGGACCAAATGGCAGCTGATTGTGAAGGCCCAGTATAAGAGCACCACAAAACAAGTGTGATATATTGGCTATACAATTATTATGTTTTAATAGTTTTAAATAGTCATAGGCCATTTGCGATGTGTATTTTTGCAGCAGCTGTTATTATAAAAAGTTTCAATCACATGTATCTAACCTTTATAATATCAGTTAAAAGGTGAACAGTGCCATCTTGAATTCTCCTATTATTGTATTATTGATGTGTCTTGCCATCTTGCATTGATGAGGCTTTAAGGTCATTTCTCAGCAGCTTTGCACTTTTGCAGATTATTTTTTACTTCTGCAGCGCCCCCTACTGACTTTTTTTTGTCTGATGATTTACTGCCTGTGTTTCCTAGATGAAGTATTTGACAGGACATTGACAAGATAATGTAAAAAACACAGCAATTCAATATCATACTCTATTATAAGATACTTATGTGAAAACAGGAACAATGTACATTATACTGTAGTGCAAAACACCTACTGTATATGATTTGGCCATAGAGCTCAGTCAATACTTCTCTGATTCTCTGATACTGTCTCAACAAAAACGGAAAGTTACCAAAAAGTAGATTTATTGCAAAGTTTTTGTAACATTGTGCTTGTGTAGCTTTTGTTGTGTTATATTTTTGAATTCAACTGCTTTTAAAATTAATATTTATCAATAACATTTTATTGATATGGTTTTATATATATTTGTAAATGCATTGTTTACTTTATGCATCTTATTAAGAAACTTTCTTGTTCTATTTTCTTCCTGTGTAGGTTTCTAAGACAGATCCTTCACCTAAGAGAGAAATGCCTACAATGATCTTGTTTAATGTGGTGTTTGCACTAAGGGTATGAAAAGACTTAAAAATTGTTTTCAGTTTTGTTCTACCATTAGAACTAAGATTGGTATGACTGGTAATATTAACATTATAATTAACTTTATATGTTTATTTTAAAACTATTAAGTCAGATGGCTGTGGGTGGGACATGTAAATTGTGTGTTAATCTGTTTATTCTGTGAATGGGAGGGGTGTTTGTGAGTGATAATATTCCAGTATACTCTATCTGTGAGAACATTGGAACTCAGAGGGAGTAATTATGCTTAATCATGCCAAGCAATCAAGTCTAACATGGCACAGACTGTTCCTCCCCATGCTGAGTCACGGTACCCACTCCCAATACAGCTGAAATGGCGCGAGAAGTGCTCAGTCATGTTTTCTCAATGGCATCTGCCCAGCAACTGTTACATTTGTACCCTCAAAATTTCCTAAGAATAACAGTCCCAGTAGGTTATTTTATTATGGCACTGTGTATTCACAATGGGCATAAATTTAAGATTTACCAGTAAAATTTTACATTTTATTAGATCCAAAATTCTAATTTGTAGACCAGAACTTTTTAAATTTTTATTTTACATGTTCATTCATACAGATTAGCTTTGTTTGTTTTTAAATCTACTATACATGAAAATTATGGCAACCGATTTATTTTCCAATGCCAAGAGAGATGTTGGTCAGTGACAACTTATTTTATGTAAGTCACATCATTTATATACCCACGTAAAACAGAATATTATAAACACCTCTCAGTATAATGCAGTGTAACACTACCGAAAATGAGATGAGGCCAAACCTTTCTAACACAGTCTCAATAAAAACCGAAAAACTAACCTCACTGATATAAAATGTATTACATTAATAAATTAGTAAATGTAATGGATGGCATCACAAGTGAAAATTGTACAGGTGAAGCTAATCAACTGTTGATCTTGGCTGAAAATGTAAAAAAAAAAAGACAAATAAATATATACTTATATATTTAGCATGAGTGTAATTTGAATCATGTGAGTTGTAAAAGTAATACTAACATGTTTCTGTCAAAATCACACTGTTTAAAAAGCGTGTCCCTCTCTCCATCTTTGGCCTCTACAGGCTAATGCTGACCCGTCTGTCATCAGCTGCATGCACAACTTGTCGCGCCGCATCGCAATAGCCCTGCAGCACGAAGAGCGGCGCTGCCAGTACCTGACCAGAGAGGCCAAACTGATGCTAGCCATCCAAGATGAGATTACCACCATGACTGAGAGTGAGAGACACACTTCTCTCACCTCACAGTAGACAGCAATTTGATGCTCTGTATCCGTATCACTATATATAATGGCATATTCATTATATTACAGTGTAGCTTGCCTGTATACTAACATTGCGATGATAGTTGAGATTTAAACGTATATTTGACAGTGTTCTCTGTTTTTTCCCCGATCTAAGCGGAAGGAAGCCCCCAGTCCCCATTTAGACAAATTCTTCCCAAATGTAAGCTGGCCAGGGACCTGAAGGAGGCCTATGACAGGTTAAGCACATTAATTAAACACATTACACATAGTTATTTTAATTTAGTTTTTTCTCTCTTTTTCTTACCATTTTGAATGTATATATTGTTCTTACAGCTAACTCTTTAAGATTTATGTTTTTGCAGCCTTTGTACAACTGGTGTGGTGCGACTACATATTAACAACTGGCTCGAGGTGAGCTTCTGTTTACCACACAAAATCCATAGGATTGGTGGCAACTATATCCCCCCAGAGGCATTAGAGCGCAGTCTTAAGGCTATAAGGTGTGTATTTACTTTTTTTTTTTTTTTAAATGTCTTGTATTTAAATATAACATTTTATTTGACCACAAGAGTTAAGTTGTTCACACAGGCCAGACACTGGCTTCTACACTGTTTTATCAGGGTTGAAACTTTTAAACTTACCCTTCTGGCAACACTCCTATCACTACTAACCACATATACTCATCCCCTTCTTAATGCATAAACACAAGTAGGAAGGGTTATCACAAGTGTTTTTACAGATAAAGCCTATGTAGTATTTATGTAGTATTTACTATGATATTCAGATATTACATATAAATTGTCACACTTTAATTTACTATTTAAGAAATTTAGAACATGTACTTTTAATTGTTAATATTTACTTTTTTTCTGCCCACAAATGCAACAAGCACCTGTTGGGGATAAAAGAAAAACTTGACTTTACCCTAGTTTTGTATTGTTCCTATATACTCCACATAATTCCTTTTCCTCTGGATGGAACCTTGAAGCATCACTTTGTTAACTTATTTATCTGACTTGGTACAAGTAAATGTAAATGTTCCGTACTTGTATAGAGCCTTTCTAGTCTTTTCGACTACTCAAAGCGCTTTAACACTACTTCTGCATTCACCTTTCACACACACATTCACTCACTGAGCCTAACCGCTCAAAGCGGAACTAACATTCACACACATTCACACACTGGCGGAACACGCCAGGGGCAAGTCGAGGTTCAGTGTCTTGCCCAAGGACACTCGACATGCAGCCTGGGGAGGCGGGATTGAACCGCCGACCTTCCGATTAACGGCCAACCCGCTCTACCTCCTGAGCCACAGCCGCCCATAAAGTCATGCAAAACTGCAAACCTGATTGAAGAAAAACAACAATAAGATCTGATAAACTTGGGCTCTAACACACACACTTATATTTAGTCAACCAACCTGGGTAGACCTTTATGACTGCCAGCATAGGATTTTACAAACCTTTTTAATCTGTGTTGTTACATGCATTGTTCACCCACAGGTCGACTTGTCTTAGATTCTCAGTATAATCTCCGTCAATTTATGTCAAATAAGTATTGTGTCTTTAACAGCTTATTAAGGGCTGTTAATTTTGTGATCTACAATATTGACTCAATATTTAAATCTAGAGAAACCACATAATGTTTTCTGTGGGTCATACCTCCACCTATTGTTAGTTGTGATCAACTTCTACCTCTCCTTTTGTTTCTGTCCTTTTAAGCAGACTAAAATATACAAAGCTGAAATTAGTACATGTGCATTTTGAAGTCATGAAATCACAGCTGTGCAAAAATAATTTTATTTTTAATTAATCATAGTGATCAGTTTGTGTTTTGAGATACACATAGTACTGTTGTACTGACTGGTAGTTACACATATTCCATCTGGCTTCTAGTGAGGAGGCTTCACTTGATCTCTAAAGTCTGTTGATTCAGAGGCTGTATCACATGTTGTTTGATCCTCCAGACCCTATCATGCCCTGCTGCTGCTGGAAAGTGAGAAGGCACTGCTGAGCCAGCTTCCTCTGGACTGCTCGCCTGCGATGGTGCGTCTCATCAAAACCTGCTCAGCAGTAAAAAACCTGCAGCAGCTTGCACAGGATGCTGACCTTGCCTTACTTCAGGTACACCGCATGCATCCCCACTTTATTTTACTACAGTAGACGTAATCTCAAAAGTCAAGTCAAGTCAAGATAACTTCATTGTCATTCAGAATATACACAGAACAGGTTGCACAGTAGAAAGAACTTACATTGCTGTACTAAGTTAATAAATAGTACACTATATACAGACATACAAACAAAAATATGCACATATTGATGATTTAAATTGCACATACTGTGAATAAAATTACTCATACAAAAATGCAATAATTACGTCCATTTAGTATTCACAAAGAGTTTGGTAATTGTATTGTATTTTTAAAACATTATCAGTTAAATACAAGGAAATGAGATGTCAATAAACATACAGCACATGTATAATATATGGAAATCAATGAGCATGGACCCTTTAGCTGCATGTAACACTATAAAAAGTTAGACTTGTTAGTTGTTTACCTAGAAGTGTTTTGATGGTGTCTTACTGCCATCTAGTGGACAATCAGTGCAAGTCTGAGACTACACAAGTGTCTTATTTTCCTTCTGACATTGGTTTAGTTACAGAGCACTTTATTTAGTCTTATTTACATCATTTACATTATTTGCAAATAATTTCCCCTCTTAGATCTTTCAAATTGCTGCTCACTTGGTTTATTGGGGCAAAGCGATCATCATCTACCCACTGTGTGAGAACAACGTCTACATGCTTTCTCCTCATGCCAACATCTGCCTGTGAGTGTTCATGATGTGATGTAACCCATTTGGCTGCACTGCTTACTGTAGAGCTAATGAACCAAAATATTGCAACCATCCATGCCATTTCCTTATATGAACACTTTATTTTTATTAAATTCAGATTTCCAAAGCCTGTATTTGTTAAATCTCCCTAAAATGTGTTGAAAGAGCTGGATTGGGCCATTGGCAGCACTTGCCACAGCCTTTTCTTTACAGTATTGTGGAAAATTAATTAAAGAAAGCTGTGTTAATGGAAAAACTCTCGAATAATGTGTACCATCTGTCTTTGGATAGATACTCACCACTGGCTGAGCAGTTTGCCCAGCAGTTTCCTGGTCATGATCTTCCTTCCATGTTAGCAAAGTTTTCACTGCCTGTCTCACTGGCCGAGTTCAGAAACCCCCTGGAAGCTCCTGCACAGGAGGTAGGACTATTGTACAACTACAAATAACCTTATACCTCCACACTGGTACAAATACACACTACACATACATGTACCTTAAGCCAGCCAGCAATGAGTATCAAGTCCTAAAATGTTTTGTTGCAAAAAGCTATATAGAACATTAAAAAATAATAGTAATATATGAACTGTGGAACGAGTGGTTTTCAGTTAAGTCCACTTTGTGTTCTATGTTGGTGAAATAATGATCTATATTTATTTTTTCCCAGAAAGAACAGAAGTCAGTGAACAAAGTGAAGTTACTTAAAACAACAGTACTTGAAAATAATGTTTCTAGTCTGAAGAAATAGAATATACAAGGCTATTACTAATGTTAGATACTGTATTGTAAGAGCAGAACCATTTGGTGTTCTTCGATGACCCATCGTGTTTCGGCAGAGCAGTTTGAGCATCAGCGATGAATTATAAATGAAAAAGGGACATCAGCTCCAGCGTCTGCCGCATCTATTTTTCATGAGAACAAGATCAGAACCAAGCCTCTTTCTTTTGGCTCTATTTTGGGCTTGTTTGGTACCCACTGCTTTTACAATTGAAATCATTTTAACCTGATTAGGGACATGTGGGTGTTCAGTTGTTGTCCTGTGATGCAGTTTGCTGCTTTTCTTCTAACCAGGCCCAGCTGATCCAGATGGTGGTGTGGATGCTCCAGCGGCGCCTGCTGATTCAGCTTCACACTTATGTCTGCCTGTTGGTACCGCCCAGCGAGGATGAGCCCGGGTTGAGGGATGAAGACCTTCCACTGGCTGCCAGAGTTGGAGGCCGCAGCCTCAGCACCCCTAGAGCTCTCAGCTTCGGTTCTCCAAGTATGTCGTCACTCAGTGCTCTCCACTGCCCAACTCTTAAGAGGTATAACAGGGTAATAGATAATCTATGATCATCGGTCTGCTTCCTGTGTACAGCCAGCAGTGATGACATGACCCTCACCAGTCCCAGTATGGACAACTCCAGTGCAGAGTTACTGCCTGGTGGTGACTCTCCACTCAACAAGAGGATGACAGAGACACTGCTTGCCAGCCTGTCAGAGCATGAGAGGCAGGTTATTCTTAACATCCCTGCTGCACAAAATCCAGAAGATCTACGGATGTTTGCCAGGTAATGAAGCCTGCCTATAAAAGAAGCCTTATGCATATTCTGTGCTTTTTTGTTAGTGTATTAAATGTTTTTCAGCTCTCCATTACTGTCAGCTTTTATACTCTCAGATTTAAGCCCCCTTTAGATTGTGCAAAAGTTGACAATCATGACAGTGGTCCTAGATTGCATTGATACATCCACTGATGGCCAGATTGGAGCTTTGGTGACCAAAGACATTGATATTGCACTGTCTGATACAGATTGCAACCAGGATTTTATTAGACCTATCTCGCACAGTGTGACTTACACCATTGCTGTTGTTGCACAGTCTAAAGCCGCCTTAACAGATGGAATAAGATTAAGTGACTCATAACGTTTTAAATCATGTTAATCCATTGTCTCTTAGGCATTAAGAAGATATGTGTGCATTGGTTTGGAAAATAATTTTAAGTTAACTGCATTCACAGAATATTGGGAAATTTAATTGGAAAATTTTGTTTGGAGAGTTGAGACCACAAGCGTACAACAGTATTGAAAATAGAAAATGTCCATAAAGCTTGTCAATCTGCTAGTCACCGTTGAGTGCTACCTACTACACAATTATGAAAAATGTCATCAGACCTGCAAAAGTTCTGTCTCATGGTTGATTTACACAACTAATAATTCAGTGACAACCATTTTTCTGCCTCCTCTGTTGTCTGCTTCCAGGCTGCTTCACTATTTCCGGGGACATCACCACCTGGAAGAGATTATGTACAATGAGAACATGAGGCGTTCGCAGCTCAAGACACTGTTTGACAAGTTCCGCAGTGTCCTTGTGGTGACCAACCATGAGGATCCCATTATTTCAATCTTTCAGTCACCCATGGAGTAGTGGCACAGAGACAGTACTAGCTCTCACCAACCAAAAAAGATCAGTCAGTTTGAGAGCGTTCGATAGCCTGCTGTGCTCACAGCAAAGTGCTATTTCTCAACAACTTTGTTTTAAAATGAATGACACAATGATTGCATTAATGTGTACAGATTTACAAATTGTAGAAAGTGTTTTTCCTTAATGAGCCAATGTTTGTTTACAGTATTAAATTATTTTGTACATAACAGAAACACCTGAAATGTTTACTTTGAATACTGGAAAGATTGGTGTAGTGGGGGTTTAACTTCATCTTCCCCTGTCGCAGATGTGTTAGATCATCTGTACCGACCACAGAGGGGCACACTCAGTAATGATCATTCCAGACCTCCAGCTACCTCTCTTCAGGAATCCCAGAGATGGGGCAAGAAAGACAGCAAGAAAGGGAAGACTCTAAACATCAGACAGGCTGTTTTTGCTTTGAGGAAAGCAGAGCGTTCCAAACATCTGTGAAATCACTGAGAAGAGAATTTCTCAAGTTTGAATGTTTATGAAAAAATACAGATGGAAGACCAACAAAAAACCCACTCATGAGTGAGTAAAGGTACATTTCAGAACAGATTTTTTAAATTGGCACTGATCATGTCTTACTCCAGCCGACTTAAATTCTAGTCTATTAGTTCCCAGTACAACTTTGACTCAGTACCATAAATATACTGTGTCGAAACAAGTAGCAGCTTACATGGATGAGATTAATTTAGTATTTCAACCAGTCACCAAAGTTATTGTACTGTTATTATAATGGAATTATTTCCAATTGTGTTAATTTAATATGTGTAAGAAGTAGTCTATCCCAACTGTAGTAACAGAAAAGTTTTTATACTGTCTAAATGGTGATGTCCACAAAGGGAACAGATGGCAGAGCAGTTTATGAAATATTGTTAAGTTCTTTTGACATTGTGCTGCCCTTTGCCAGACTGCACATCTGAAGGACCTAAATGCGTTCATTACATTTCCAGACAGAGACTGTCTTTCTGCCTCTTTGTTCACTACGCTGACACAGTGGTGCCCACGAAGATAAAACCGCCATGGCTTCTTGGCCCATTCCCCATGGGACTCTATTCCAATGCGTGGTGCTGATACTATATCGTTGGGTTCTGCTGGATTTGCGTTAGGGTCCCTCTCCAGCCACACCTCGTGGTCTGAGGCTAGGTCTCGACGGTCAAAACAGCGGTGTATATCTAGAGCCTGGCACAGCTTTGAAGGCCCATTGCAGAGCTCTTTGTCCTTCAGTTGTCTGGCTCCGTCTTTGCGCCTGGCTGTCCTCAGCTGCCTCATGACAGGCTGACCCTGCAGGGGCTCAAGTGAGCGCACCAGCACGGCTGCACCCTCCCCTGTGAAAGCACACAATATGCATCAGTCATCAAGGCTCCACTCTGTCTCCTTCCTTTCGCCCTTTACCCACTGGATATTAAAAACACCACTGTATAGATTTAATGTTGTATTAATGATAACGCTTGGAGGAAGGCACATTAAACCTTCTGTTTGCATTAATCAGGAGGCAAAATGGCTATCATAATGAACATCTTTGGTGGGAAACACTTTTACCTTCACTAGACACGTTCATACAAAGGTAGATACCATAGATTGGATACACATAGATTGTGCCTGGTTTCATGAACATAGCTGTGTTTCTCTCAGTGCGTTTGCCTCCTGCTGAGTGTGAGGCTTTATCCTCCCCTCCAAGATAGGCTTCAGTTTCCACTATTCTCCCTCGAAGCTCAGTACCATCTGCACACCTGCGGACCAACACCTGCAGGGACAAAGAACAAGACAGATTATGTTCTGTGTATTATTATCAATAGTCAATTTGTTAAAAAAAAAGTCAAAATGGCAAAAATTCCCTGGCTCAATCGTGTCAAATGTGAATATGTTCCCATTTTAAGCTTTCTGTGATAGTTAACGGATTTATCTTTTACTGATGGACCCACAAAACAAAGCGTTTGAACATGGGGCTCTGGGAACTTGTAATGGGCATATTTCACTATTTACTGACACTTTAAAGACCAAACGATTAATCGTGAAAATAATCGTTGATTGCAGCCCTACATTAAAGGAGAGTGGTCTGGATGCATTTTGTTGTGGTTGGAGTGAGGTTGTAACTGTGTGTAATTAACTGAAATACCTCTTATGTACAAAGTAACCACAGGTGGCAACACTAAAACTATCAGAATCAAAAGGAGCTTTATTGCCAAGTAGTGTTTTACCCATACGAGGAATTCGCTTTGGTGATAAGGTGCTACACATAGACAAACATACAGCTGACATGAATAAATGTAGAAATATATAAATATGAAATAGACAATGCAAGTTATATAAGAATAATAAAAATAATAGAGAAAAATAATACAACTATTTGCAGAGAAAGAACAACGTCGCAGGTCATTGTAATTTTGATAGATTAAAGTGTTAAGAGACTGGACAAAAGATGTAAAAACGTTTGAACTACACTGACAAACTTTGTGACAGCATTTCCCCTACAGAGCGACCACAGTTGTAATCATGGTGAGATGGCAGCATTACCTTGCCGAGGAATGCTTTAGCCAAACTGATGCAAGACTGGTTGAAAAACTCCTCTCCAAGTCTGTGATGGAGCTCATTCTTGGTGAAATACTGGCTTCGCTCTGTCTCAGCACTTTGAGTTTTTTCACTTTGAATGGGCTTCTTCAGCTTGTCAGCAGGTGCTGCTAATGCTGTCAATGCTAGCATCTTTCTTTTTCTCCCCGGCCCTGCCATAACGTTACGGCGAAACCCTACGGGATTCAAATGTAAACCTCCCTTAAGACACCGTATTTTATAATGTCAGTAGCACTTGTAGGTATTATTAAAAGAGCTTCATTCTTTACTTTATAATTTAGCTGAGTCGTGATGCTAGCGCTAACAGGGCAGGAAGTAAGTGATTGTTTTGGATCTCTTAAAGGGACCGCGCACGCTTTCAGACTCTGCTCTGTTGTTTCCTGTTTAGGGTGCCTCTCTAACCTATCCAGGCTGTGAGGAGAAATGTCCATCTATGTGTTTCCGCAAAATCTTTTAAACATAACTTTGAAGTCCAAAGTGTTCTTCCTGCTACACACAACAGCCCCATTTGCTGATAGGTACAGTGTTCTTTTCCTGGTGTTGCCTTATCTTTTCAGCCTCATTTAAAAACAGTCCGCTCTAATAAGAGGTTATAAATAGAGCTGGTGTGCTCATGCCTGCCTGTGCCCAGGAAGTGGATGGCGCCAGTTTGGCCCCAGGCACTGTGGGTCCATGTGGCTTTCTGGAAGACTAACAGTGTGTGACATGGTGCCATGCCACATACTACAACTTTATCAGGAAAGTAGGCCACAGGTTTGCTGTGCATTTGTCCGGAAGCATTGTGTGCTGATCCTAGAGTTCATGAATGCATGCATTGACTGATATAGCCTAAGAATGGTTGGATAGAGATAGATAGATGCAGATAGGGTGAATTAATATTATAAATTTAAAATTGATTTCTTGTGACATTGAAATTATTGAAGATATGTTCTTTCAGGAGATGTAAGCCTATTGCTAACAGATGCCAGAAAACAAACCTTTTTTGTTGCTGCAGCCCACACACAAGTTCATCATCCCAGAGCATCATTATGTGTTTTGCACCACTGATACTTTGAACGCACTCGATTTTATACTGCATTTGAGGTCCATATCTGCAGTTTGTGCAGACTGGGTCTGCTGGGAGATGGCTTTGTTCCCCACGTTGCAGAAAATAAACTTAAGGGACCTTCTTCATCAATACTGTCAGTTTAAGCTTTACATGTAGGAAAGATCCACAATGTCATTCTTTACAGCCTTGGCATTTTCTTTTTTTCTGATGTTCAGCAGCCTTGTTCTTCCTGTGGGACTCAACTTTGGCTTTGTTCTTCTGCAGATCCTACCCAGCTCTTTTCAGCTGCAGGAGGAGCTCTGATAAAGCCCTGCCTTTAGTCTGAAAGCCTTTGTGCTCTGACCTTTGCATTGATAATTACATTAAATTACATTATATTACTCTGTTACATTACATTGCATGTAATAATCAGTGCCAATTACTCAATATTTTGTTCAATCAAATCAAACAAACTATGGTTACAAAAGAAGCACAGACTATAGCAAGCCTTATGTGCATTAGTGAGAGATGTTGTTCACTCCACTCTTAATTCAATGTGTATTTGAATCAAATCAGTTTAACTGATCAGATTAACTGATCTTACAGCTCCTCAAACCTCTAAAGAGTTTCAGAAAGAACCAGGGGAACAACCCTTCTCATTTCCTTTTAATATCCCGAATATTATGCAAATTGTTTTGTATCATGCTAAAGTATAATGTGGAGATTTGCAATGTCCTCAGTATTTTATTCATGATTTTAAAAGACGAAAAGAAAAAAGTATTATTAGACACAGGCGCCTCTCGCCATAGGTCAGTTCTTTGGAGAGGTGCCAGAAAGTGCAGCATGCTTGTGAAGTGGCAGCCTTGTGTGTGTGTATGTGTGTGTGTGTGTTTGTATGTGAATGTGAGTGTGTGGCATTGCAGAAATAGGTGAAGGGCACACATCATTGGATAGAGGGTAAGTTGATATACTGCAGCAACAGCAAAAAGTGCCATAAAAATTCCCAGTTCAAATATTTGCATGGCAAGTTATTGGTTATTCTTTTTTATCACTTGCTTTTGTTTTGTCAAAACAGCAGCACCTTTCAGAGTAAAATTCCAAAATCATAAGAGTAAATTCATGTTTTTTTCTAATGGAACCAGTTGTGCAGTAATTATGGACATAATGACCTGATTGACTTCTTGAGCCAGGATATGATCCAGACAGAAATCTGCTGAGCATGTTCAGTAGAACAGTCCTGGCATGGGTTGTTGACTTTGTCATGGCTGGTAGACTGGTGAAGGCCATTGTTTGCTTCGACTGTGTTTCCACAGCCTGTCAGCAGTGATGTTGAGGTCTGGGCCGGGGAGCTTTCATTGTTGCTGCCGCTGATAATCTTAGCAGCCACAACTTGGCTGTAGTGTTGCATTCTGGATCACTTTCAACTCCAGCAGTCACTGCAGCGATAGTGACTCTGAGCAGGGATGCCAGAGACTCATCTGTGCATGCAGATGGCGAGTAGAATGCAGGCAGACTGAAAATATCTTACTACACCATGAGTCAGAGAATCCTATGGAGAATAAGGGTTGATCAGCTGAGAATCCTCTCCTCAAGCAGCGTTTGGAAAGGAAGAAAACAGGAAAAAACTAAATACTTGTTTCATTGAAGTTCTGAATGTTTTAATACATTTTATGTAAATGTGAAATGTTTAAATTTGTTTGAGTACTTTTCATGAATCTGTAAATATATATTTATGTGCTGTATATAGTTTCAATACTGAGGGAACAGTCATTGCTATCTTTGGTTTATATCTGGCGGTGTGAAAATATTACATCAAACACATGGCTGGAATGGATCGACCAAAATAATATCACTATTCTGTCCTGCCATATTTATGACGTCTTACGTTTGAATGCCAGGTTCATCAGTTCAAAAGTCAAAACGCTTCCCCTGAGGTAAATTAGCAAATTATATTTATTTTCTTACAGCTTTACTTTTCTTTTTCCTTGATTTCTTCTGGGGTAACCAATTTTACAAGAGTTACAAACCCTTTACTGTTTCCAAACTAATAGTTGCCTGCATCAGTGTGGCTGCATGAATGCCCTCTAACAGATAAACTGTGTGAGAGTTTGCTGTTGCGTCGCTATTAAATGAGAGCCACGATTTTAAAAAGGACATCTCTGATGTTCCTTGTTCGTAAATAAACATAGTAAACTATTTGGGGCAATGTGTCATAGCTTTTGAGCTGCTGAGATAACCTCTTGTTTAATACTGTGTTTAAATTTGTATTGCTTAAATTACATCATCATATTTATAACAGATTAATTCTGTTACAAGGTGTGGCAGTGAAGAGACCTACTGTCAGATAATAGTCTAAATGCTATTTCAGAGGCCTTATGGATTGCTGTATTCTTAATGTTTTTTCTATGTTACCATTTTCTTCTGTTGACCTCATGTACGCAAAGAGCAGATTAATTGAATGATTCAAGTTTACAAATATCAAAGCATAAACACAAAGGTCAGCTTTAAGTAGGCTACTTCAAATACTGTATATCAGCCTCCGTGATGGCTTCCAGGAAACCCTTCCAGTATAAACGTTAACTTAAACTTTAACAATATTTTTTTCTTACCAAGTCAATGAATTGACAGAACCTGGTAGTCATCTGCATCCTCAGTGTTACATGGGATTAATAATTAATCGATGACAATTAATGATTCATGAGTCTACTTTCTTGTTTGCTGCACAGGTGTGGCGTGTGCTGCACAGGTGGCTGGGATCTCACTGGGAGGGGGAAGCAGGAGGATTATTCCACGTGAGACCCACTTCACACACCTGCACAACAGAGACATGTTTATGGAGAAACAGGTTTGTCTTTTTCCACATCTGGGATTGCATGCTCACAGGTTTTAACAGAACCACTGTTATATAAACACAGGTTGGAGAATACCATGCATCCATGTGTGTACTGTATGCCTGTGTTTTCCTTATATACTGTATGTCTGGACCACATATATGTTTGTTCTGCGTTATAGAAAATAAGTGACGCATCAGTCGAGTTGAGTCAAGTTCAGAGAGTTTGGGCAGCAGAGACACATTGAAACCTACCAAGTACAGTAAATAAACCTGTATTACTTTTTTAATACTTAGAGTTTTTAAAGTGTAAATGAGCAAGCCAGTACCAGTTTGATGGCTGGTTTAGAAGATCATTAAATGAGAAAAACTCAGCCTTCCAGCTGTTTGGTTTATTGATTGAGCTTACGCTCCAAGCTCTCCAGCCCCCTGACCTTTCCCAGTCTACTCTGATAACAGTTTCCTTGTCTCAGCTCACACCTGTGGCTCTCAGAACGACCGTTGAGTCAGGCAGGGAGGGAGTCAGGGCTGTCTGCAGGATCCTGGTCTTATCACAAAAACAAGGGAGTATAAATCTGCTCAACATTACCACATAGCGAATGCTTTTCTGTCCTCTTTAATTCATCTTTGATTTCCCCAACAGCCTTCTGCCGTGGTACAGTAGTTTGCCTTTTGCCAGCAATGCACAATACATGGACTCTCATTGAATGAAAACCAGCACACACTGTATTTTAATTCCACTCTATCCAGCTATTGATTGTTTGATCAATACTAGTTGCAAACAAATCCGTAAGGTGACATCCTTTTTCATTGTGACATTAAAATGTCTTTCCTGTAGACATGCAAAGCTCTAAAATACCATATATTCTGACAGAATAGACTTTCATGTTGCAAAATCAGTAGACCTATGGGAGCGTGCTTAAAAAAGTCACATGCTTGTAAACAGTATTTGGCTTTCTATGAATATTTCCTTGGTGTGGTTATCCATGTCACCCATGTACGAGCAAAAGCCTCTCTGTGGTCTTAACCCAGAAATTATGGTCTCCCCTCCACTTCTCTGCTTGGTTGAAGAAAGAGGAAACCATTTATGGACCGTCTGACGATGGCCTTTTGGTTAAACATTACCCTTGCACTCAACCCTTTTATCTGTGTCTGATTGATGGGGCTTCAGGGGCCTTGAGTGCTCCTACAGGTCCTACGTCACATCCGAAATGCTGCCTTTGCCCCAGCTTCAACCCTCCTCTATCCCAGGGGAAACTTTACCATTAATTACTACAACTTCATGGTATATCAATCAGAGACTCCCAGTAGGCCACTAAACTGTCTTGACATAGCTGAGTACATGTAAAATAGCTGATGAAGTCTGATTAATTCATTCCTGTGGTGGAAATACTGCCTTTTGCCTAATTTAGGAGCATGTCCTGAATCAGCTTGATTTGCAGCGTAGCTATCAGTTGTGCTGGCAGGGACAAGACCCGTGGGTGCAAGACGAAGAGGAGACTAGCTGAGAGGAAGCTCTAACCTTTCATACTATGAAATACAGACTCGTTGTGAGACCTTTCTGCTGTGTGCCTGTCACATTTAAACTGCCTAAATTTAGTCGTGATGCAATGACTGTTTTTTCGAAATAAAGAACAGGATGTTTCTTGCCACTTATGGGAGGAGACCTGCTGATGGTGATCAACTGCGGAGGAGGTGTTAAAAACATATTTTCAGACACAGTATTTCCTGTAGCGAGAATTCTCTTGAAAGTAGGTTCACTTCTTATTAATACTGTAGTTTTACTTAGTATAATCTGAAATGCAGGAATTGTAAAACTGTATTGATCTGCTATTATCAGCAGCTCTGTAAAAAAATACTATTAACAGTCCCTCGTATGATCGCTTGTTCTAGAAACATAAAGAAACTGTCTGCCCTGTCAGCATAAAAATGGGATTATGTATGTGCTATTTTAATAGCAGAAACTCACTGGCTGCCACATTCTGTGGAAAGTGTCTTAATTGACAAGTACATCAAAGCAACCATGAAGTAGACTTTTCCAGGAACCTGAGACGCTTGTGCACCGTAACCTCATCTGACGAGAACTGCGAACTTGGTGCCCCTTGTCAGCACCTCAGAAACCTTCTGCTTCCTAACATCCATCTCTCTCCTGGAGAATATTCCCAGGTGGCGCTTTCACTGAAACCATGATGGAATGCACTGAAATGGTCTTTTCATTAGATGAAGCTGCTGCGTGTGTTACCCGATGCAGGAGGAGGGCTCCGATTTCTATTCATTCTAATGAAAATCTTCTGTTTTACAGTACAAACAAAATGGATTAATGTATTCAATTGTAGTATTAAATGTTTTTATTAATGTCTGAAAAACACAAAAACTGAAGAGCCTCACTTGTTAGAAAAACATCACCTGTCTTACTGGTAAGAGGTTTTTTTTAATACATTACAGATAATTGCTGTGGAAATGCATTGAACTTAGTTTCTGTAAATGGTCTAACACTTGGAAATGCCCCTGAGGTTTGGGTGTGAATGATTAAAACATAGCTGCAGAATCCCACTAGCCAAGTATGGGAGGAATCTCTGCAACAATGAGGTAAAGATAATGGCATGCCACAAATGTGAATCATATTTTTGTGTGCATTTGTTGGCCTACATTCATTGATGGATTATGAGCCAATGGGCCCCTGACCCCAGACATGTAAAGAACCCTCACCCCTTCTAGATAGGAGCAGGACATCCTGGTGGAAAAAGTGACCACAAGTGACTTTCAGCGTTCTGAACTCTTAGGTGCTGCTATTGGTTGATATTGATAATATGCACCTGAATTTCCGTATTTAATATTTAGGCTATTGAATATTAAGATAAATGCTCCTCTGTGAAAAATAGTTTTTCCAAATACTGCAGCATATTACAAAATATCAGAGAAAACCATCAAAGAAAGCAAGAGATGCTGGCTCTGTTATCTTAAAGAAGAGATATTCTGCTGTTTGGGTTTAAATTGCTTTAAATTGCAACTAGTTTGATTGTTAATAATATGTTATGGCATCCAGCTGTAATATAAATGAAAAAATGATTACAAATGGATTGGATTTGGTCAGCAGATAAATTAATGTTATGTTGTGTTATGAACATATATTGACATCTAAAATGTTCCTTTCTATGTTGCTGTGTTCTTGATTACTTAAAAACAACTGTAAAGTCACATGTGTGCACAGACTGTGTTCAGGCTTAGATTAATAAGCCTCAGTCAGCCATATTAACATCAGCAGACTAAAAGGCTTGTACAGTGATGTAATATGCAGTATATGAATGTTCACTGATTTGAAGAAAATGTGCAGGATTTATATAATAGAGAATCAGTTTCTTCACTGGCCCTGTTATATGGCAGGACTGTATAATTCAACTGAAATGTACTGAGAGCAGAGGGTTCATTGATATCATATGATTTCATGACCATCATCATGTCATGTGGCAACATTGCATGGTTTGTCTAAAAATGGACCAAAAAATAAGAATACAGTCCTGTGACCAATATCAACATTTATGCATTTATAGTTATTAATTTCAGCTTCAGATAGGCTAGGCTGAAATATGATTTTGAAAGTAATGCTAGTAATGAGTGAGAAAACCCATCACTTGGAGCTTTTGTATGTCCCAAAACGTTAAGAAGTAAGCCCAGAATAAACATTTTTATGATAGTATGCAGAGAGGAGGAGGACAGTCACATTTCAAAGCTTGTGACCACTGCAAGTGAGCTCAATGTGCATTTCTTGAAGTCAGTGACATTTGTATTTGATTTTTTGTTTCTTTTTTATTCTTTTTTTTTTTTACAGCACTTACAGCTAGACTATAAGGCTGTGTCGGTCGACCATTTGTTGGACAAAACTCTGACACTTGAATATGAGTATATGAACTTACCTTTGTGCCAGATCAAATGCCTCATTGTGTTGGACCGTCTGGGCTCATTGCTGAAAACGTAACCAGTAGGTGCTGTATCACCAGGGTTTGATTCAAGATTCAAAGGTTTTATCTGTCACATGCTCATTCAATATAAAGTACAGTGAACTGCTATAGGCCTACATAAGACTAGTGTTTAATAAACACCAATAATTAAAATCATTTAGAAAAAAATACATATTTTGAATAGTAATTCAAATATAGTAAAAAATAATTATGCCGCTAAACAAAAAAATGTACCACCTTCTTTTTTGTAATGGAAAAAAATAAAAGCAGGTATGATGCCCATATTAATCAAATAGGCCTGTAACAGGCTGCAATGATAACCCAGTCTGAGGATAGCACAGACCAACATAAATTAACTAGTAGGCTAGTAAAAGGTAAGTATGACTGTCTATCCGTGATCCTGATAAACTCTGAACCTAAACAAAACCCGCTGCATGTTAGACAAATTATGGCTAAAACAGTTTCTTTGACACTCTCATTTTTACAATATTGCCCCTCATAAAGTTTTATGTCAGTCTTTAAATGTAATCTACAATAAAGTAAACTGTAAACTTAGGTGGGATTATCCTTCTCCCATTCCTTCAGCAGACTTGGAAATTATTATGAAATGATTGGGCTATTATAAAATATAACCTAGTTAAATTAATTACAATTTCAGTGTAGCTTAATAATTAAACACTGTACTGAAATGGGGGCGTATAGAACATGTAACATTTGTGAAGTGAATCAGTGCAGATGGAGAGGGGTTAACCCCCGGTTTCAGCCCCTGGACCCCTCTCTGGTTGAGGATATCGCTTAGTCACCGCCGTGTACTGGGAGAAGCAGCGCCTCCCTGTGTACGCACCGATTGGTTGGTGATCTTGACGGGCTTGCCTTCTCAACAGACCGTCTCCAGTACAGGGCGGGGCTGACTCTCCGCCAAACTGAATTAGGCTACAACCGGCAGAAGAAAACTTACCCCGGGTCGATCCATGGAGCAGTGTGGGAATGCTCTATCCGTAGGTGGGAAGCAGAGAACCGGACGGCAGTCACATTTCGGCCACATCACCCTGGACTGGCTCTGCTGCTGGTGTGATCAAGAGTGAGCAGACTTCACACCACGGCACCGGGCTTGGCTTCAAACATCTGTGGGGTGGAAAAGAAGCGTGTTTATTCCTGCGCCGCTATCAGGATGATGTGACAAACCACTCATCTGCTGCCTGGGGAAAAAAACATCTGTTAAACCGGATTTTTTTTTGTTTCATTGCTGGAGGTCATCTGAGCTGGTTGTTATAAGGGTAAGTTGTGTTATTATTTCATGACTGTCCCCTGTGGTCGCACATACGGAAGGCAGCAGCGCTCACGCGTCGTGATCGAGGAGGATAAACGAGCTTAGACGAGTCGATTGAATTACTGGTCAATTGGTCGACATGGGGTTCCTTCGCATGGCAGAGTCAGAGCATCATTTAGGTCACAGGGTGCTGTGCAATTTGCGCTCCCTTTTAGTGGAGTTTTCATAGTGAAAGTAGGCATATTTAAAGTGCTCATGTAGTAGGCTGCGGGTCTTGAGGCCCAGTCACGTTTTTAAAAAGTGTGAATTACCCTATACATTCAAGAGATGTTGAAGTGGAATTAACGAGGTGTAATTATGTCCACAATTATAAAGGCCCAGAAGCTAAATTACTTAAAAACATTTTTTCTCTTAAACTTCAGGAGAGAATACTTTCACTAAAAGCGCAGGGTCTTAAAGGATTCATGATTTAATTTCAAGATTAGGCCAAATTATCTCAAGTGGCTGGAGGCTGATAGAAGATGGCTTGGCCTAATTGTAATTTTGGACAAAGGAATTGTTCTAAATGACTATGTCGTTGAATAATCATGTAACACATGATGCATAAAGTCACACCATGACCTCACTCATCCTTGTCATCCTCCTCCCCCTCCTCCTCTTCCTCCTCCTCCTGGCATGTGAAGGATCTTCCACATTCCCCTGGTCATGGTCATCATCAGCATCCCCACCACCTTCTTTAAAAGCAATGGCCTAACAAATCGTGGCGTCACAAATTTGCTTTGCTATAATATAGATGGCTCCACATGTGTTAACTCATTCATGATGAAGACATGAATGAAATGAGAAATGGATGAAAAAGAGAAGAATGTGCTTCTCATATCATCTCTCTGGACTCGGCTCCTTTGAACCTGAAAGTGTTATTTCTTCCTTAGATCTTTGTTTTCTTCTGAATTGTGGGTTTCATGAGGCACCAAGACACGGTGACTCAAAGTGACTCATTGCAGACTGTCACAAAAGGGCACAAATTCCATTAAATCATATCCATGGAGGTACAACCTAAATGTCTAGATTTGACTCATCAGAGGTTGAAAGCTCTAGGATGGCAGCTCATATTAACAAACTGCAAACTTGTTGACATCAGAAAGGTTACTCGCTGTAATGTCCTACAATACCTGGGCAGACTGAAGTGAAACCATAGACATACTGTATTAGAAACTGCTGAGTTATTTTGGCAGACAGGACATAGGAGCACATGGCCTGGTTTGTGTGCCCAGTGTTCCTGAAACCTTATCACATGGAGGGCGGGGGATCATTGCTTGGGGTGATGTAATCGCACCGATAAAGCAGGGCCCTGATGTGTGATAGTGGCAGTCACGCTCATCCTCTGTATCTACTCCAACTGCATCCCAGAGAGAATATTCCCAATGTGTTTGTGTATTTGGATATTAATGTGGGTGCATGTTGGTACGTGATACTTGGAGGGAACTGGGAGTAGCTCTGCTGAGGCAGGTGGACCATCTAGGCTGGCCTGTGTTGACTGGCTGGTATGTGAGTTTTTTCAGGGGGCTGCTGAGGGGGCCACACTGTAGTCATGCCTGCATGACTCATGGCGTGGTATCTGTCTGTCAGTCTGGCCAAGTGAACAGTCCGGTACAACTGCTTCATGGTGTTGCCATCAAAAGAGCTACAGAGGGAGATTTTTACGCTTAGTGGTTATGTAACACCTTCATTCATCGCCATTCGTCAATAGATATTTCTTTCTTATATCTCGACGCATGCATCACTATGTAATAGCGCCAATGTGATGTTTTTTTAATATGTGGCCTAATCACTTCAAGATGATGCATTTACAAGCAGGCATAGTTTTTTAGTCCAGATTGGGCTCTCTTTGTAGATTGAATGTGCTGCTGATAAGATGGCACAGTCTTCAGTAAAAAACAGCTATAGATTTCCTGGAAGAAGCCTTCTGAAATTGGCCTGTTCCCAAACATGGGTGTAATTTCTGCGATAGTTGGTCATTTTCTCTGGGTAGAACTCTCTTCGAGTTCATGCAAAATGAGCGTCACTGGGCTGAACAGTCCCATGTGTGAAGAGCACATGCGTCTCTAAATAACCTCAGGCTGTTTCACCAACAAACACATCTGTATCACGAGTGGTAAATTTGTTTACTTGCAAATTCTGTTTTTCAGGTTGACCTGACATTTGCATTCATTACTGACCAGGTAGAAATGTGCTCTGACTTAAAGAAGTAATACTAAATATTAAAGTGGTATAATAACATAGTGTATTAAGTCTGTCTATAGTGGGCATACATTTCTTAAAAGAGTCCACTTTTATCAATTTCTAATAGAATAATCTGCCTGCTTTTCATTTAAGCATTTCACTAATTCACATTGCGTTTAATTCTAATGACTGTAACAACATCACAACATTAATTATTTTTAATTCTACGTTCTGTATCTGCTATATCAAAGTATTAAAACACACGACACCATATTTTTTATGGCTGCACCATTACACTGTAGAAATCATTGTCTGATTGTTGTGCCTTATTTTACACTCCTTTTGCAAACATTCAGAATATATTTAGCATCTTTGTAAACGTTGGGGTCTTGACTCTAATTTGAAATACATTTCTGTGGGTTTGTCCACTCATCCTAAGTTTGCAATGATTGACCTGCTCCCTGTGAGTGTTTGGCGTTGAAGAGGTTAATGTCATGCAATATTTGTATTATATCTGTCATCACAGCCAGAGTCTGCCTTGTGTGAAAACTGCTACAGTGAAGATTGTCTCGTCTGTTGATTTGTGAATGTAGGGCATGGCAGCAGTACCTGAGAGGTCAGACATGTTAACCAACTTGTTCTGCTGCTTTAGAGACAATACGCATGAATTTCCTGCTGAATATTGGTTACAACTGTTCCCACAACTGAGCTCAAACAGACATTCACTTAAGAAGCATGTCAGGTTTAGTTTACAGAGGATTGATGGTGAGAGAGCCCACAGGCAGTGTTTGATCTAGTCCTCGCAGGTACTCGCTCAGCTCGTACGTATTCGACTTTGATGTGGTTACAGTTTTGACTAAGTTGTCAGGAGCAGGAACAGTGATTTTTCTTGACTGTCAAAAAATGTGGTATTTGTGGAACAACAGAAACCGCGTTGTGTCTCTTGTGTTTGCCGTGCATATGCAGTAAGGAATGTAAACAGATATGTTCTGCCTTGTTATCAGAGGAAAAAACAAAACAAATATAAAAACATGTATTGGTTGTTTCACATTGATTTAAATTATACAGGAAGTGTGGTTTTTGTTGCTTGACAGATCATCATCTGAGGCGGCTTGTTTGTCTGCCTGGAATTACGGTGAAATTTGCACAATCTCAGAGTACATCCCCTGTTGACGGCTCGCTTGTGTGTCTCACAGCCGCTGCATGCAATTGTTCCTGTCCCATGACATGTTGGCGGTGGCATGATGCAGCGGCAGCCATGACGGTGAAATCAGTTGTGATGTAATGCTGTAATACAGCAGCAGGGCTATTTCAGGTCTACCTCTGAGCCTCCAAGGCCTCTGTCTGCCAGGATGACACCCAGCCCTTCTCTCAGTCAGCACCTCATCTGTCATGAGCCAGACAGGTCATACATGAACCGGCGTTCACAGAATTTACAAGAAATCTTTGATGCACATGTTTCAATGCCTTTGAAAAGTCAAAGGCATTAAAATACAGGTTACTATGGATTGTTTTCACATGTGTTATTTAGCTTAGGCCAACATTAGGCTGTAGCGGAGATGAAAACATCTAATTAGGGGTTGGTAGTTACAGGGTGTTTTTGGTCCTGTAGCTTGTGTTCTCGTAGCATGGTGTCTGAGGCTGGTTAACCTCAGGACAAAGCTAATTTTCAGGGCTGTGGGAATGTTTTTTTCTCAGAAGACTGATACTTATAGACAAGCAGCAATGGCTGCTTGAACTTTGTCTGCAGATAACCAGGTGTCTCCAGACAGAAATATACATGTCAGGTATGTTGCAACTGTGTTGTCTTACCTGAGTGAAATCCCCTGACAGAGTGTTTTGTTTTAAAGCTTACACAGTAGGACAGTAGTAGAACTTGATGATCAGCCTTTGTTAAGTTTGTTTTACTATAGATGCATTTGACAAACCAGAACTAAATAATCAAAGCACACCCAGAAAATGTTATACTTTTGCTTATACTACTTTTATTTGCTGATCCACGTTGGAGACTGTAGTGCAATGCATGCAGCACAGGCCTCAGGTGCTGTAATGGCAGCACTGTGTTGTGTCTGTTTACTTTATCTCAGATCGTTGTCAGGCCACAGGACCAATGCAAGGAACACCCTGACTGATACAGTATCCCAGCACTGTTACAGCGGCGGTGAGAGTGCAGTTTTAAATAGGATAGCCATCCCCCAGCCCCTTTACTCCTCCCCATGCTCCTCTATCTTTGGCACAGTCAGTCGTCATATCCAGAGGCTGTGAATCCCCATTGTGTACCAGTCTGGTAAACTCAAGTTCACAGTTCCCTGAATGGAATTGCACACACACAGTTATATCTGGACAGTTTCAGCAGTCCCACCAACATCACATACCACACGCCAAACTCACTCCAGCAGCTTTCCCAGAAATGAGGGTGTGTTTTGGACTTGTCTTTTACTGGCTTTTTTCGGAAGAGGTGGATCAGTTTGAATGCTCTTTTCTTTTGACTGAACCATTCTAATGGTTGAAATACCAGTGCTGAGAGGTCACAAAAGTATTCCCATGGTGCATCTTAGGTCCTATTTATATTTATATATGAAGTTGTACTTTTTAATATAACTGTTAAATCTTTGTCTGTCAGACAAATTGACATGGCATCAAGCCACGTGCCTTTGGCATACTTGAACAAGTACCTGATCCTGTAACTCTTAGCTTTCCTTTTCTACTGTCTCTGCTTCTCTTCACACCCGTGCCAACTTTCCCCTCCATTTGCCAGTTGACATAGCTTGTAACGCCGCGTGCCAGGGAAAATGATGTAAAGCCTCTCAATTATGGTGCCCAGTTGATCACACCCAGTTATAGTGAAGGCATCATGCTTGAAGCCTAATATGTGGTGAAGCATATTCACTCAGAGCAGGCAAAACAGAACAGTAAAGACCAGCAATACAAATTAGAAGTAATTTGTAGCTGAGGCTGTCAGAATTTGTACTCCCACTCTGTTAGTTTCACTTCTTTCATCTTGTCAGAATTAGACATTCTGTCTCCTCAGTATTACATTTCCTGTTCATTTGTTGCTCCATGACAATATCTGCTTGCTGTTAAACTATGAGCAGAGTATGGATGCATCCCTCCATGTGCTCTGTGACCTGGGAGGAAAACTGACATTATTTCTATAGACAAAGACTCTTCTTCTGTTAAATTAGGACTGTGTAGGCTTCCCCCTCACTGGGCCTGTGACTGTCCCAGAGGACCTGCTCCAGCCTTCCCAGTTTTCCTGTGCTTTTGTCAGGAGTTTTCCACAGATCTCTTGGCCCGCCTGCGTGTCTTCATTCGTCCTTCTTCCTCCCCCATCATCCTCACTTTTATATGTCCTTGATCCCAGGAGAACCTGGCTTGGGTACCGCCTCATTTCCTCAGAGTAGCCTATATCAGACTCAAGATTATAAGATGGTAAATACATTATATGATTATGTCTTGTGTGAAATGCAGCAGTGGATGGATGTTAGAAAAGAGAAAATTTTGGAAATGTATTTATTTGGTTTAATCACGATCTGTTCTGTAGCAGACTGCTTTTGTGTGCTCTGCACATAATATCCTGAATGAAATGAATTCAGTGGTACACAGATTCTGTTGTTATCCATGTTGATAGCACTTTGGCAGAAAAAACACATAAGGGGTTAGTTTTAGGTTAAAGATATCAGAGTTTGTCTCTGGGAAATTTATTAAAAAAGTAAAATTACATATAACTGAAATCCAGTTTGTTCACAATTATGTCTAAAATATAGACATTTATTACTTAAATAATAGATTCTTATATGAATTAGTTATGAATTCATATGACCAGCATATGAATTCATTGCAATTGAAGCCACATATTTTCCATGTAAAGAGCAACACATGGATCTGTGATTAATTATCTGGAAGGTTTTTCTGAGAACTTTATTTGAATACCATTCATAGAAATGGCGCCACCTTGATGACTGATTCTCACTTGTTTTGACACAGAGACCCAAATCTCACCTCACATTTATCTGAGTCATTGCCCCACAATCTGTTGTTCAAAGCCTCTGCCATTGTGACCCATATTTGTGTCCCACCACAGTGATGAGTAACTGTCAGAGTCACAGATTTCTCCTGTGGGTTGGAAATGGAGACTATTTCAGCAACACACAATAGTTTGAGCAGAGGGTACGTTATTATTTTATTCTCATATTTGCTTGTGTTCGAAATTTGAAATGAAAGAGATTCTAATTTGGGCTTTAATGAAATGACCTAGTCGTGTGTGGAACAAAAATTATTTGCCCTACCTAAAATCCAGAGGGATTTTTCAGGGGACCTAAAGACGAGAAAGGTCTCTGCAGCAGTTGCCTCTGCAAGAATAAAGTAAAAACCTCCTACCTGTGACTAAATCAAGTTTGTGTTGTCACACCAAACAGAAAATGTGACAGTGATATGTGACACTAAATGTGTTTTCGTGCAGAAGGAAGCTGCTGGCTTCAATTGATATTCTCCGTCCTTCACCTGACTCTTAACTCAGGCTGTGCACACCTACACATATACACTGCATAATAGTAGACACACATGCACATGCTCACCCGACCACATGTGTGCATGTGTATATTCACAGCCCGTTGTGGGTAAAATCAATGCAGTCGGTAATCTGTACCCTGGGCTGTTACATCTTTCAAGGAAACATTTTCTGAAATTGCATGTGAAGGTTGCATCTGTCTGAGGCATTTTCATTTCAGAAAGTAAGTGAAATGAAATTTGAAAAGATTTAAGGGTAAAAACCTTAATTAGACCTGACTATGAAAGTTAAGTCTATATTTAAAAAAATTATGAAGGCTTTGAATCAAATTACTAATTTAATACAGTTGAGGGTGATTCATGTGGAAAAGAATAAATTAATTCATGACTGGTGAATGTAAGCCGTCTTTGGTCTTTATGTTTGTCAGGTTTTTTAGGCCATGATATATGTATGGTGCATTTATTATACATACATTTTAATCTCTCCCCTCTGGTTGATACAGGTTCACTTTAGTGTACATTTAGATAGAGAGATAGCAGTTACCGTGGATGTGGAAGTCCACGAAAAAGAAAGCAACTTAAGAGCGTTTTGAACTTACTCAGTCTTCTATGAAAATCAGCCGTTAATGTGTACTGACTGATACTAATTGTATGCTATTGTTATACTGACCAATAGTTTGCTTAGGCAGGGATTACGTATCTCATCTGGCCTGGGAACGCCTTGGGATCCCCCAGGAGGAGCTGGAAAGTTGCTGGGTAGAGGGATGTCTGGAATACCCTGCTTACCCTGCTGCCATCGCGTCCTGGATAAGGGGAAGATAATGAATGGGTGTTTTTTGTTAGCCTCTAAAGTCCTTTCTCATCACGCTGTAGATTCTCCTTTGAGAAGCTAATGAGTGATGGAATAAGAATTCAGTTTAACCAGTAACTCCTTCGACTTCGGAAACCCTGTGTAGTGCCAACTTAGGGATTGACTTTGGAAAGCTCATGAGTTGTGAAAAACAAGCGTCCATTTTCTCCTCTGCTTGAATTCTTGCTAATATTCCCATTATCCCAGTGCTATAGGCTACACTTCATCTGCTCTCGTCAATAGACGTGTCAGCTTCAATGTCACACTACACTGAGATCTCACTCTCTGGCCGCTCTGCACCAGGCCAGAATGGGTTGCAGGCCTGACTCAAACAAGTCTCATTATTTTCTGCGCACAGTGACATATGCTTCATAATGGCCAGGGATGGGATGTGTATGTTTACATGTGCACTGTGGATGTGTTCCTGTGCATGTAAGCAAGTGTATGTTGTTTCCGTGGTTGTGTGGACCGGACACGCATAATGCATCTGGTCTGCAGTGTGTTTCCTGCCTTCGTTTGCACGTCCCTCCCCCTCCTCTCCTCTGCACTTCCTTCCTTCCAGCACTCCTCGGTAAAATAAGCAGTAACCTGACCTCTCTCCGTGCTGGTGGTCTCCCACAGAGGATGTGAGATGACAGAGCTGATGGCTCTCCTTTGTGAAGTATTTTTAATTCTGTTGATTGATTAGATAACAAAGATAATCCTAAACAGTTGTGATAGTAACATGACATTGTGTTTTCTCTGTTTTTATGGCTTGATAAGCTGAGCTTTTGTCCATTAACCATAGACACCAATGTGATGTCTCTGTTAAACCATAATGGAGTTAACTCATCTTGTGCCTTACCCTGAGTAATTGTCTCAGCTGGGAATTTGCTTAGTGCACCATTTCCATTGATGGAAGAATATAAACTTAAGCCTGCTCTTGCTTTTTTGATAATGATCAGGCTGCACAATGACCCTTGTTCAGCCCAGTCTGCATGAGGCCATACAATGCAGCCTTTTGTAAGCTTGATTCAGGCTGATATCATGCTGGAAACTATTTAGATGGGGATCACATGTTGTTAGGGCACGCTGCTTCTGAGATTCTCCTCTTACTCACTTAACGAGAGAATGTCAAACCTCCCGTAGACAATGAGCTGCTTGTTTGTAGTCTCAGGACACATTTGGGAGGACTGGACGCTACAAGAAAGATGGCTTACTTCCCTTTGTTGTCTAAAGTGTCTTCCATAAAGCCATAAATCTAAGATGTGTGTCACACCGGGGCAGGTCAAGGGGTGAGAAATACACTACACCCTTATCAGAAAGTCTGATGCACGTGTTATTGATCTCTTGATTATGCTACTACATCCATATTTGTATTTTACCACTGTAGCTGTTGGATTTGAACATCTACCACAGTTATCTGTTAGCCTCTGAGAGGAGGTCAGGTCCTCGGGAGTATCGCAGTCTTGTTGAATTTCATTAACTGTCTGTGTTTGTCATGCACATACTGTCTTTGCCCCACTGTGAAGTTGTACAGTAGGTTTCAGGAGCTACTCAATTTTCCCACTCTGTGGTAGGCCTTGAGCTTCCTTGTAGGGCACAGCTGGAGATACAGTAAGTTAAGATAAACAGGTGTTACCTGATCTTACTGAAGTGGCTACGGAGTATAAAGAAATATTCGTTGTTGTGCTTGTTAACGTATACACCCATATCAGTTGTCTTGACTGTGAGGTATAAATAGCCTTTTTTACTGTCAGCTTCTTCCTCAAGATTAGAGACACAAACCACACTGGACTGGGACATGACACAGATTTAGTAAGTGAGCCTTATTTTTCCACTGAAGTGAAGATAGGCCTTCACTATCTGTTGTGAGCTGGACCAGGCCCGCTAACAAACCTGAGAAAAGAGGAGCTTTAGCTAGGGGGCCTTGGCCACGTGCACGGTAGCTCCAATAGGAAGTATGAAGTAAATAATTCACCTCTGCAGAATAATTATTAAATAATTCAATTTCTGAATAAGCCATGCATGTAATAATGTTTCACCTGTATTGCAAAAACGAAGAAAACTTTGTGCTAAGCAGAACTGATATTCAGATGGCTGATAATATGTTTGTAAACATACAGAGATAAAAGTAATTGTATATCTTGGTTTAACACGTCTCACCTCTCCTTCATATTGATTTCCTGTGCAGGATATTGCTGCCCGTAGGGAGACGAGGTCTTGGCTGATAAAATAACCAAGCACAATTTTCCCGGACCTGCATTCGCCTGGCAATATATAAGGCTTTCTAGAAGCAGACAGGACCCGGTGCAGGCAATATGATGGTGAATATAGATGTTACTTCTGATGGCGGGGATTTCTTGCACATAGATAAATGAGTCCAGTTCCATAAAACTAGTTTAATGTGCACTGCTTTTGAGAGGTGTAGTCATGTTTGCTTTTGAGAGAAAACAGCACTGTGTAGAGGTCTGGAGCAGGATATTTTTTATGTTGGTCTACAGTTTCATCCAGCGGTACATTTTGCAATTGAGCTCTATAAATACACCACATGCACACAGCCCGCTGTTAGGAGGCCATTTATACTTTCATAAGCTATTCATATCTCTGGCACTTGATCCTGTCATTTAGTAAACACTGTTATGACAGTGAGGGAGCCTGGCAATGGACCCGATAAATATCTGTCACTTCAGACTGAAACCACTGAGACTAAAAGGTTAAGTCTCCATTGTAAAATCCCACTGAGTGCTGACAGCCTTAGCTTAAGATCTGTGGAAAACATGGGAAAAGGCATGAGATGCTCCACCCGTCTTGGCTGTGTGTCAGCCATGCCCACCCTCCAGCACCCACCTTACCAGTCAAAGAAGCCTCGCCCGCCCGCCACGCCTGCCCCTCAGCTAGCTGACACTTGATCTCAGGGTCAGCTGCGACGGATATTTCTGCTGTGTGTGTTTTTAATGTCGTAAGGGCTGGTTTGATGTGACAGCCTGTCACATGTCACTAGGGTCAATTCAGATGACTGCAGCTTTACTGGGGCTCAGTTGCACTTCACTTTCTGGCCTGCGGCTGTTTTTTGCAGAGTATTTACTTCCCTTTAAGATGGACAGAGAGAGGCTTTAAGCCTGGACTGTGGACCGCAGCTCAATTTTATCTTCGTTGAGGAGCAAATTGTGTAGCCATGTGTTAAAGTCACAATGTTTTCATAGTTGTAAAGCAGCCATAAAGAGACACATTTGAGAAATGCTCTAATTACTCCCGTTGTTATGTAATAGTTGTAAGTCTATATCCAAATCAACTTTCACAACTTGTTACGTCACCTGACATTGACATGTTTGCTCTACAATACATATTTATTTTAGTGCCTGTTTCTGTGTTCTGTTGCTCTTCTCCTTACCAAAATGAAATAACAGTAGCTTTGTAGTTTTGTGTGCTTTTTAATTCATCCCAGTCGGAAACACAATGTGCTATATAAAGATCAAAGGCATTGTTCTGCAATTATTGTCCAGATGGGCCTCAGATGCCTGTAGAAACTACACAACACACATGCCTGCAGTGCATATGTGTTAAGTGCAAATGATTTATGTTTAGATAGTCTGTCTGGGTAAATTGCCAGATCTGTTGCTTCTTCATATTGTTTTCCAATGCCTCCACCCAGTCACTAGAATTACTATGTGGTCATGAATTCCTGCTCATCATTACGACATCCGATTTAAGGGAAGTGCATGCTTCTCTATATTGAGGTTAATTTCACAATGACAGCATTACAGTAAATGTGTCTGATATAGATGGAATTTCATTTTAGAAAACATCTGCTATGCTTTGTATGGCTTCTTATATTGAGCCTTTGCCAATAATGTTTTCTGTTATATTAGTGAGAGAAAAACATAAGGAGAGTGACTGCCTGAATAGCCTAGTTTCCCTCCATTGTTTCCAGTGTCAAGCATTGCCTCCAGCATGGAGTGAAACATAAGAAACAATGCATAGTAGGAACATTTATAGTGAATGACTAACTGTTAGAGCATGGGGAAAACCTAACATAACCTGTTTGTGCCATTAGTTTTTCAGTAAGAATCTGTTAATCTATCAGGAACCTACACATAATTGTAGCAACATTACTTGATAATGAAAAGCTTTTCTAATTCTTGGAAATATGTTTAGGTAACACTACAATAATAATTTGAGTCTATGCGTCCAAAAAGTTGTCCCATAGTAGACAAAGAAGCAGAAACAACATGCAGAAAGAAAAAGAGGATAAAAGAGAGAAAGGAGGAACAAGGCCTAAAGAATGAGGTATCTCGACTTCACTACCCAGATTAATGAAGTCATCCATCACGGCGCCTTCCCATGCATGCTAGGTGGCAATTTCTCCTGCCTACTGTCCACCCTGACTCTATAATCCCTGCTGGGAGCAAGCGGGGTGAGATACTTTTGAGCAAGGCCCTACCTGGCCAGCCATCTGAGGCTCTGTCAGCCTCAACCGCTCTGTCAGTCACCCTCAGTGTGGTTGCAGCTAGCTTGTCTCCTGTATAGTGGTGCATAGTATAGAGTACACAGAGTACCCGGAAACCAACCAGCTCCTGTCCATAATGGTTAGACTTCATGTGGTTTCCTTCTCTACCATTTCAGCTTGGTTCACTTTCAGCCACAGATCTTGAGGAATGTGGGTCTGGCATGCACTGAGATTAGAAAAGGCCCCAGCTAGAAAAGATTTCAAGAATGTACAATTATTTCATACGAGTATCTCAGAAATGTTTAATTCATAAATTGTTTTTTTTAAAGCACATGAACACAGAAAATGTGTTCAGTTTTGTGTCCATCATTTCTCTTCATGTACAGCAGTGAAGAGGGACTGAAGATTTTAAACAAGGCATCTGCAAAAAGATGACGGCTCCCATGTAAAAGAGGCCACGGACAGATTACTGTTTTATTTATGATGAATGTGAAACAGGAGGGCAATGCTCTCTTGTGAGCCTCTGAGCATATTTGAAGCTTAGGAGCAGTTTTAGGAAATTGGTTATGTCACAGTCAATGAACAAGCACAAATGACGCTTTCATACTCCAGTTTAAGTGTTCAAAGTGGCTCTTAGAGCTCCATCAAGGAGCCAGTTTTCTGTTTGACTTTAAGCATCAATGTGACAGCTTAAGCCAGTGCCATTCTCTGCACGACTGGAGGTCATTACCAAGTGATCACATTAAATGATGGCATAGAAAATTTCACTGGGCTTGAGTTTGTATTCAGAACGTATTACAATAGATTACAGCTCACCAGACAGAGAAGAAGAGTGCTGGTTTAGCCTGTCAACTCCAGTCATTACGGAGATGCTGGACATCTCTGCACCTGTAGAGACGTCAGCTTGTCCTCTGTGTTTTGTCCGCCTGTCTGTCTTCTCCTGCCTAATGGAGAGAAGAAGTAGGCTGGAGAGGCAATGTCAGCCCCAGAATTAAAAACAATCCATGCAGGGTTGTCATGGCTCTCATGATTGAGTAGGAAGTGTTAGATTTCCACAAGGACTAAACGACAGCAGGAAGCCAGTCTTGCACAGTGAAAAGTTATGGGTGTGGGTGTTTTCTCTCTTTAGATGTGAATCTTGAAAGCAAAACAAATCTTTTTGAGAAACTAGATTAAATCATGGTGGTCTGAAGTATGCGAGCCTCACATCAGCTCTGGGAATGTAAACACTGTGAGAAACTATTACACGCTTCGAATTGTTTCTATGTGACATCTCAACCACAAAAACACACAATCACCTTGAGACTAAGATAAGATATTGTGGTGCATTAAAAAAAGCGGTTGGTCAGGATGAATTACTCCAATAGTATAGTCTTGTCGCACTGAGCCATTGCTTTACAAGTGACTTTCTTTTACTGTCGAACTTGACCATGAACAGATAACATGCACTGTCAAGGGAGGGCTAATCCTCCAGCCTGGATAATTGCCAAACATAGAATTCAATCAACCATCCTTCCCCCAAGGATATCTTTCCTTCTGAAGGACTTCCTGCCTTATGAAGACCAGTCTTTCTCAGACAGTCACCAGCCTTGAGTCCTACCTTCCCTGTGCTGTGATTTCTAATTATCACTTGATGGAGAGATGACTGACATTTGTTGTAGCCTTGCTTGCGTCTGACTATGCCAATTGTTCCGGCTAAACTCCTCTTGAGACACGAGTCGCAGGCCCATGCCAGTTCAGCTGCCATGTTGACTTTGGAGGAGGATGAGACAGAAAGAGGGAGACAGGCTTGGCGGTCTGTCGAAAGTTGGAGGTTTACCTTGGGCTGTGACCAAATGCTCTTACAACCCACTGATCAGCAGGCTAATGGAAAACCATAACAATATCTGCCTGGCTGCATTAATGCATCACATTCTGCTGTTATCTTCTGCAAGAATACTTTCACATGTCTGTGTATTCAAGTGTATTTGGCATGATCAGAAAACAGCTTTAGCTGCTGTGTGAGATAAAGGTGTTTAGTAATGGCTCTGGTCTCACTGTCATTTAAAGCTGTCAGATATTTCAGCCACCCTTTCACTTCATTTACATTGTTTGACTGCATTTTAAGTCTGTCTGTGGGGGTTTAATCTGGCTAGCAAGTAGACAGCTGGCATTAGTGAACGATGATGCTGTAATTGCCTGTAAATAGCAATCACACAAACAGAGACCACATGCATGAAAAGAAGAGAAGAGTGGGAGACAGTAGAAAAAAAGCCTTAAACAGGAGGAGCGTCGTAGTGCAGGAACAATTAGAGCTGTTTAGTTTGCTTCCACCTGTCCCTCAACACATCATTCAGCTAAAACTGAGTTAAAGCAGGAGGAACCAAAGCTTAAGCAATCAAACAATATTTAGCATGGAGGAAAATTAGGTTTCCTTGCTGTTTGCTTTCAGTTCAGGCCTAGTCTGTTCCAATCTACAACCCTGAAGCTGGTGCGCCCTCCCTTCACTGATCTGCTCTATATCAGAAGCCCTGCTGTTTGAACTAATGGCGAAAGTAATTAAATGTTGGGTGTTGTAGCCTTGGGCAAAGGAGAGGTCTGTTGCACACAAACAGAGATACTGGTGTCAGATTTGCATTTCCCTAATGTTGTCCCTGTCCCTAATGTAGCCAGTCCATGAAAGAGACGGAGTCTGTGATGATTGTTATCACTGCATTTACAGGCTGAATATTTTGCAGTCTTTCTTTAGTAATATAAAGTGAGTGAAGGCATGTTGATGCCAGTTGAATGGGTTAAAGTAGAGTAAAGCAGAATATATCAAAATGTGTCCCTTTTCATTCTGTTTACAGGTCCCATCTCTCTCTGTTTCCCACACTCGGGAGTCTCTGACTCTGCACAAGCCAGCTTTGGTCCAGTCTGTCTTGCTAATCTGGTATCACAGTCCAGACAATGTCACTGGAGGTCAAACAACATGCAGTATAAAAGCCTTATACATGCACAAGCCCAGAACCTTCCAGAATAACAGTCAATGAAAGATTAAACCCCACTATAACAACTTACCGTGCACACTGATGTTTTATAGACATCCCATCGATTTTTTCAGCACTTTCAATAACTCAACTGTGTCAGAAATGTCAGCATATGATATAGTAACTATACCAGTGTCCTTTTGTGAACTGGTTAATTGAGAAATATCAGACAGCGAGAGCAAGACTTTTTAAATATTAACACATTGGCGATGACCCCTTCTGCCCTCAGTTTGAGGTTTTCCTTCTGTCTCTTCTGAGATCCACTGACAACACTTCCCATCATCACTTGGACTAAAACAGAAGCCTGTGGTGCGTTAAAATGGCAACGCAAAGCAGATGTGGTCAGAAGCTGTTTTTTTTCTTAATGGAACTCAATCTGTAACAGGAAGTGAGGACTTGACCTGTTGTGGCAGTTCAAAGCTCAAAGCCCCTGATCTGAGAGCAACACTGAGGGTGTGACGATGCCATCTTGCAAGGAATTTAAACAAAATGAGACTCTGACACTGAAAAAATCATTTGGTTTTGTAACAGCTCCACAGATGAGGAGACGCCCTCTTTCACAGGTTTACACACTAGTGCTTTGCAGAGAGGCAGCCATTATTTTGTACATTCCTTATTTCTGCAGGGTGAAAGCTTGCTTTAATCATTGATGAATGTATACATATGCATACACACATCTGTAGAATGCTTCTTGATCATCTGGAGTGAAAATGGTAGCTGTGTACTGTTAAGGGGTAAAAGGACAATAAAATGAGAGACTGTTGATAACAAGGCTGCAGCTTCAGGCAGGCTGTCTGATGGTGAGGTTTACTGTGCTACTGTGTTACCCGTCATGGGAATACATACACAGTCATTAGTCTCTGATAGATGTCTGCTGGAAGCAGAGCAACTTTTAACCACAAATAGGGATTATGTTTGATTTTAACTGTAATTAAGGGATTATTTTTGAGACTGCAAACTTCATCACCCTTGGGCACAAGTATTTTTAGCTTTTTTTTAAAACTGGCTCTGTGAACCTTTATAGGAGGAAGGGGTAAACCGCAGTAGACAGTAGACAGTTTCTCTCTTCGCAGTGGTTTCCTCTTTACTATCTAACACCCATGCTTGACTCAAATAAGGGGCCTTAGCACCCTCTTCTGAAAAAAATTTGCAGCACAAAATCATTGTGACCATTATGTTTATAGCTGCAAACAATACCCTTAAAATGTGATTCATTGACCCTCATTACAATAACATCTTCTTCATCTTCTCTGTCTGTGTAGCTGGCAGGCCTGGGGTGGGACAGAGAACATGGCTGAACCACGGCGGGAGAGCACCAGCAGCCTGCAGAGGAAGAAACCTCCCTGGCTCAGACTGGACATTCCCACGGCTCAGATGTCACTAGATGAGCCTCCCACTTTTGTTCAGGTGTTCTTTCTCGCTGAATCCCCTTCTTGTTTTTTGTCACCTTTGTCGTGGACAGTATTCACACTTGTCCTATGCTTCCTTTGCTATGTAGCCGGTGAAGAGGCAGGGGTTCCTGCGCAGTATCAGCATGCCAGTGGAGACCTCTCACCTGCAGTCCCCACCCCGTGACCTCTTTGACACCCGGCGGCCTGTCTTGCAACGCCAATCATCCATTACTCAGACCATAAAGAGGTAAAGGCCGTTATCAATACACTGGATATATTGACATCTCGATATACAGTATGCGTATGTCTATGTACAGTACCATGCTACAAGCTGGTAATATGAAGAACTTCAAAATGCTTTTTGCAGAGAAGCATGTAAATATTGTTGTGTTTTTACATGGCCACAGTATTTGTCTCAAGTTTGCAGATGGAATGAAATGCTGTGTAATATAAGCAGCACATGCTTATATAAGATTCATGAGTTAATTGGAGAATGTTGGCAGCCTGTGTCCCATGGCATGTTAAAAAACTACAGTGTTTCTGCTTTCCTTACCTTTTTCCAAAATTGCATGGCTGTTTCTGATTAACAATATTGATTTAATTTGCCTGGTAATAACTTTCCTAATGTGGTAAATCTCAATAAAAAAACAAAACAACCTGCTTTGCTCTCTCAGCATGATGGCTACAGCACTGTCCAGCTGCACTTTTCCTTCTCACTGTCTGTTGACTTTTCCCTTTCCTTCTCCTTCCTTTCTGTTCCTTCTCGCCACCTTCTGGCCTTGCTCTGCCTGGTCACAGCAGCAGGAGGGTGCACTTTGAGCGGATTAACACGGTGCCCATTAAGGGGCAGCGGGCTGCTCGCCGTAGCACCAGGAAACACCACTCGCTCTCCAGAACCCTGCTCAGGTACGGCAGGGTTGCATTATGTGCATTATGACCAAGTGTTAGGGTCAGATGTGTATACTACTGACTCCAGTAAGTTTGATACTGTATGTCTAGATTACATTGTTACGATTTTGTGCCAGTGTTTCTTTAAGATGTTTATTTTTATTCATTTTGACAGACTTTCATGTAGGAGAAACTTGTCACAAGATTGTCACAAATTGTTGTTTCTCACTCAATCACCGGCTGTTGCAGCTGTGAGTCATGTCACTGCCACACAGATTTCTTTTTAAATGAGTCATAAGAGAACCTGAAACCAAAAGCTCTAATTTTCCTGTTACAAATTCTTCATTCAGAGCTACAGTAATGACCCAGCTGGGCAGTAAGAGGGGCCACACATTTCTCTACACATCTGTCAAACAGCATTCATCACAAGAACTTGTTGCTTCTGGGTGGTACTTGTTAGTGAACCAGCGTTTTAAGGCTAACATGCCAGCTTCTTCAGTGGATGCTAATTAGATAAGTCTAGGGCATGGCTATGTTCCACCATACTCATGAAATATGAAATTTTATCAGAATTGCAGAATGGCCAAGTGCAATATCCAAACCACAGGAGCTGTAATCCTTTGATTATAGGTTGGTGATAGCGCAATGGATAAGACGCCTGCCTTTGGTGTGAGAGACCGGGGTTCAATCCCCCCCTGTGACCCATCCATCATTGTGTCCCTGAGCAAGACACTTAACCCCTACTTGCTCGAGAGGCGAGTGACCTCTGACATGTATAGCAATTGATTGGATCAAAGCATCAGCTAAATGAATAAATGTAAAGGTTAAATGTGTCTCATGTCATAAAAAATGACTTACATTTGCTAAGTATGTCAGAGTTTCGCGTGCCTCTGTAGCATCTAGGGGTTAAGTGTCTTGCTCAGGGACACATTGGCAGATGTTTCACAGTGGGGTATTGAACCCAGGTTTTTCACACCAAAGGCATGTGACTTATCCACTGCTCCACGTTGTGGTACTACAGAGAAGCCCAGGCCTACAAATTATAGTCTCCAGACAGGGAAAAATGCTTGTTTTGTACAGATTTTTTTTGTGAAACTGAAATACAAAAATTGTAATTCGCATTATCACAATATCTGTGATAATAATCCATCATTTAGCCCTAATACTCATAGAAACCAATGTTTGTGACAGCATGTCCACTGCTGCAAAGAAAGGCACACATATTCTAGAATATTAGCTGGACAATCATTTCACTGACACATATTTTGAGAGAAGAAGACAAGGCAACCAGAAAAACGTATTCACTGAAGGGAAGAATGAGCTGAGACACAGATTTTACGTGAACTTCACTGAACATTCAGTCTGCAGCTGGTAATTAGTGTAGAAGCAGCTAGTTTTCCTGAGCTTTCCTTTGAAGAATGTTTCCACTTCCACTTCCTGCCCTCGGGGTGCAGTAACATTGTTTGCTCTGGTACTTATTAGGCTTCAACTTCAACAACGTGATTGCATGAATTTCCTTCAAGGTTTGGTAGAATGGGCCAATGTGGAGAGTGGAGTAGGGCACAATTAAAAACCTCAGAAAAATCCCCATTCTCTGTTAATTGGATTAGCTCTCTTCTTGTGTCAATTATGATTAGGAAAATCTGAATAAATTGGATTTTATTTGCAGCATCAGAACTTTAGTAATCCCTCTCTTGCTCTCTCTTTTTTTGAACGTTTAGACTTCGGGAGAATTTTGTCACTCTCCCCCATGTGTTCAGTGTGTGAGTGTGTGTGTACCTGGCTGACTGTATTTCCTGGTGTCTGGACATGAACATGCCCAGGCTTGTTCCCTCTTCTGGCCCTATTACTTGCACTATTGATGGCACTTTTTTACATCCACTCCTCCATATTTAGGACTCTTAAGAGGGTGCCTGTATATCTCTTTTGCAAGTTTCACCATGCCAGAGAGCAGTTCATCTTTTTGTGAGAAATTATGCATGTGTGTGAGTTTTGTGACCCGGAGCTGAAAGATCAGTGTTTGTGGTGTTAGGGGAACAGCGGACTGGTTTGGGGTCAGTAAGGACGGTGATGCCACCCAGAAATGGCAGAGGAAAAGCCTGCGCCACTGCAGCCTTCGTTATGGAAAGCTGAAACCACAGGTGATACGAGAGATGGATCTGCCCAGCCAGGACAACATCTCCTTAACCAGCACTGAGACCCCACCTCCTCTTTATGTCCCCACCTCACAGCATGGCATGCAAAAGGTAAACAAATATATGGGTTGCTTTGCTAAAGATTCTCATTTCTATCCACTATGTTATGCAGATGGTGGACAATCCTGTACTTAAACCTGAAAAACAAAAACAAATTAGAGACTTTTTAAAAACATTCTTTAACAGCATATTAATCGCCTTAGACATTCAGTAGATTATGACCAAAAGGTCTCTATTCATGTTAAATTAATCTTATTTAAAGCATGTGTTTGAGCTGAAATATGAATATGTTTCTTGATTCAGATTGTGGACCCATTGGCGCGAGGACGAGCCTTCCGTATGGTGGAAGAGGTGGATGGCTACAGCGTGCCCCAGACCCCCATCACCCCTGGAGCCACCTCGCTTTGTTCCTTCACCAGCTCTCGTTCAGGTCTCAACCGACCGCCTCGCCGACGTAAGAGGGAATCTGTGGCAAAGATGAGCTTCAGGGCTGCAGCAGCACTGGTCAAGGTGAGTGAAAATATTGATTGAAGTTTATTAAATAGGATAAACCCCTTGTGATTAACCATCTCGTATTTGTGAACATCATAAAACCATAAAGAATATGTACAATGCTTGAAAAAACAACATATGTACAATAAATTAACAGAAAAATAACAACACTTGTTGTGCACATTCCTTTCTGTACTTTAGCGGTATTGCATTACTTTGTAACCTATGATGGAAAGATTACAGTTGTGAATGCATATATGTTTATGTGTGTGTGTGTGTGTTTCTCAGGGACGCTCATTACGAGAGGGCACTCTAAAACGGGCCCAAAGACGCAGCTTTACCCCCGCCAGCTTCATGGAAGATGACATTGTCGACTTTCCAGATGAACTGGACACATCTTTTTTTGCCAGAGTAAGACAGGAAAAACAACAACATGTTGACTGTTGTTACTTTATAACCAGGTTTATTTATAATTCAATAATTATAGTCATTTTAAAAACCCAGGGGATTACGATATTCTGAACACTCTACTCACTTTTATTTCTAATTTGTTCTTTCTAGGATATAATGATGCAGGAGGAGATGTCCACGTATGCAGATGAGGTGTTTGAGTCACCGTCTGAGGCAGCCATGAAAGAAGAAGAGCCCAGCAGCAAGAAGGATGAGACGGAGCTGACAGGCAGTGCCCTCGATAAGACAGAGCTGGAGAAAAGTCACCTCATGCTGTTAGTTATTGTCCTGTGACCACAATGTTAATCGTTCAGGCTGTGCTGATAACAACATTTTTAAATAATAGTTTACACCAATCCATGTTACTGGAAGCCAGTTTTCACTGTGAAATTTGAACATGATGTACAGCAGTGGACTCCTCTTTCCAACCACAACCTAAGGAAGACCCAGTTTGGGTCAAAACTGGTCGGCATTTTTCTTTTGTCATTTTTTACTTTGATATGTCTTCTTAAACAGATAAAGCTATAAACGCTATATATATAGTTTTCTCAGCCCTATCAATAACTGATCTGAGAAAAACAAGAATATGAAATTATTGAAATGGTTGGTGATAGAGCCAGATGACGTCCCTGAACCCTTAAAAGTAATCAAGTGTTCAAATTGTATTTAAAAAAATCCAGCAGATAATGGATGACATGATGAAGAAACGTAAAGCTGACACACTCTGACGCTTCATCTCGTTTCTTCTGTTAATTCTTCCAGACCACTGGAGCGAGGGTGGCGTAAAGCCAAAGAAGGAACTCCAGGACCACCAAAGGTGCCCTTGCGGCAGGAGGTGGTGAGTGTTACTGGACAGCGGCGTGGGCAGCGCATCGTTGTACCTGTCAAGAAACTTTTTGCCAGAGAGAAGAGGCCTTATGGATTGGGCATGGTCGGGAAGCTGACAAACCGCACCTACCGCAAGCGCATTGACAGCTACGTCAAGAGGCAGATAGAGGACATGGATGACCATAGGTACTGCACTTCCCCACATATCTAACTCAGTACTTTATCTCTGCTTCCCTTGGTGGATGACACTAAATGAGTGAGCAAATGAGTGGTGCTTTTATTTTTTGTAAAAAAAGCATACTCTCTGTCTCTTTTAGGCCTTTTTTTACGTATTGGATCACCGTTGTCCATTTACTCATCACTATCCTGGCTGTATGCATCTATGGTATTGCACCAGTGGGCTTTTCCCAGCATGAGACGGTTGATTCTGTGAGTGCATATTTGTGATGAGCATCTTTGTTAACACACCTTAACAGTATTTGAGTCTCATTTTGCCTCCTTTCATTTTGATTGTACTCTTTTTGTTTGGATTGTTACTGGTTTAGGTTTTAAGAAACAAAGGTGTGTATGAAAATGTCAAGTTTGTACAACAGGAGAACTTTTGGATCGGGCCAGGTTCGGTAAGCACTCTTCTCTTGATAGTTTTTCATAAATATAACAAAAAAAAATAGAAGCAATAATCATGGTTAAATGTCTTTAAATAAAAACGTAATTTTCGATTTTCTTCCTGTATCTATCCATTGTTAGGAATCTCTGATCCACTTGGGGGCCAAATACTCTCCATGCATGCGGCAGGACAAGCAGGTGCATGATCTTATCAGGGAAAAGAGAGCTATCGAACGCAACTCTGCCTGCTGTGTGCGCAACGATCGCTCTGGCTGTCTCCAAACCACAGAGGAAGAATGCTCGGTCTGTAAACAAAACCAATTCATATTTGTATTCTTTGACCTTTATAAGTCAACTACTGATAGAAGCTATGGATAATTTTAACCTCGTCTGTTTGTGGTTGTATTTCTAGAGTACTCTAGCTGTGTGGGTAAAGTGGCCAAGGCATTCCAGCACTCCCCAGTTAAATGGTAAAGATAGACAGTATGGCTCTGTGTGCCATCAGGATCCTAGGTAAGTTACAGTAGAAGTGCATAGTATAAATTAATACTGGTTGATACTGGTTGTGTGTGATGTGTGCATGTATCCACGAACATGTTTGTCTCATTACAGGATATGTCTAGAGCCTGCCTCAGTATCACCTCATGAATGGCTTGATGACATCACCAAGTGGCCAGTGAGTACAGTAAAACCCTCGAAGATCAGGTTGTCTGAAAAGTTATATCACTGGTGATCACTCATGTATGATCTGACCTTGATGAAATTAAATATCTTTGTTTCAGTATTTAAAAAATAGCTTTGGTTTAAGTAAATGCAGTAAGGGTTAGAAAAACTTACATAACGATTGGTGCTGGCAGGGTCTGTCTGTCCTGGAAAATATGCAAATGTATTGCACGCACAATAAGGGGAAGTGTTACCAGCAGCACATTTCAGTCTTCTTTCTCAGTTTAATCCACTGGTAGGACTGTTTAACAACAAAGAAAGGCTGGTCTTTTCACTCAATGATATGCTACTGCTTTTTATCTGATCTCAATAAAACACACTTACAGTTTAAACATAAAATAAGTTCTCTCTTCAGAGTCGATATTGCACAATTTTGTTTTGAATGGAACTCTGAGATAGATTATGAAACAGCACAAACTCAACGCAAATCTCCTCTTTGGGTTGTCACTTAAAATTATTTTCATGTTTTGGCTCTGTGTTCTGATGAAGATATAAAGCTTTACATCTATACATCTACATGCTACAAAAAATAAAAAATCTAAAAGAAAACTGCTTTGGCTATTAGATTTGTACCAGGTACAACACAGGGAACCACACCAACCTGCCTCATATAGACTGTACCATCACAGGCCGACCCTGTTGCATTGGAACCAAAGGGAGGTGAGAAGAGCTAATGAACCTATGACAAACATTTATCCTGGACTAGTTAAACACATGATGTATGACTAGTTTACTAATTTAGTAATTTGTTGTTGTAACTTGCTTTTTTAAGGTGTGAGATTACATCCCGGGAATATTGTGACTTCATGAAGGGCTACTTTCATGAGGAGGCTACTCTCTGCTCTCAAGTAAGCAACTTCCTCACTGTTATATGCAAATGAGATATTTTATTATCTCGTGGGAAAAAGCAGGGAAGCTGTTTAATGCAAAACTGAATTTGCTTTTCTGTATCTGTTTGTAATCTGGTGTACTATTTTGTGTACGTCCTGAATACCAAAACAGATAAAGTGAGAGCTTACCTAACATTTCTGTGTAGGAAATGTGTAGATTCTGTCTTCATTTGCATGTCTGTGATCTTTAATTGCCACATTAATAGTATGTGTAGTAGTTTTCATTTCCTGTGTCCTTCTCCAGGTACACTGCATGGATGATGTATGTGGACTGTTGCCTTTCCTCAACCCTGAGATCCCAGATCAGTTTTACAGACTCTGGCTCTCACTTTTCCTGCATGCTGGGTGAGTCAGTAGCTGTCAGTTCCATGGAAATAAGTTTTACATATTGTATTATTTGCCTGGCAAAATAAACAGACAAAAGGGAGGGGGGGTGTTCGATTGTGCTATTTAAAAATATTTTCAAAGAGTTTCTTGGAATGATTTTATTTTGTGTTGTTATTTTATAAAGGCAGCTTCAAACATTAGCCGGATGAAAAAGAAAATAATTCTGCATAGGTAAAGCATTTACCACCAGTACAAATAAAAGCATATCTTGCTAACCAGGAGCACAATTTAGCATCAGTGTTTTCAAGGACTGTGTTTGCACCCAGCGGTGAGGAACGGGATTATTAAAAGATCAGAATCAGAGTCAGGTTTATTGGCCAAATATGTTTGGCACATACAAGAATATTGACTCCGGTTCTCAGTAGCTCTTGCTGTACTCATAGTCACAACAAAACAAATGCACAGAAGGATAAAGAGACATTCATCTAATGTGAAAAGACATAAAAACAGAAGACAAACAGTAAACAGCCACCGAACAAATTAACAGACAGTGGCTAAAGCTCAGGGAATTGGTTGTTAACTGTATGTGTAAAAAATGAGACTGCATGATGATGATATAAAAATAATGTAATAGTTGATGGTTGGTCTAAAAAATTATACACAGGATGGCTGAATGTACATCACTTGCTACCAGTTAGTATTTCTATATATGTTCCTGTGATGTAAGAAATCAGTCAGCACAAAGAGCTGACCTCACTGTATGAGGAGCAGTGTTATCTGTCTCCTCAGTAATTAAACAAAGTGTCCTGGCTAGACAAACTCATTAAGCTTCAATGAGATAGAGACTGATTTTGTTGATGGGCAAAGTCATCTGGCTGCTGAGGGATTTGCCTCTTCTCCACAAAGGAATTATCTTCCCAACACGTGCTGCTTTTCACCCACATACACGCGCGTCCATCACATTACGCATGCTTTGTCCATTTCTGTCCTCCCAGGATCCTTCACTGCCTGGTGTCAGTGGCTTTCCAGATGACCATCCTGAGGGACCTGGAGAAGCTGGCGGGCTGGCTGCGCATCTCAATCATTTACATACTAAGTGGCATCACTGGCAACTTAGCTTCAGCCATCTTCCTGCCTTACAGAGCAGAGGTGATCACCTGTGCAACACTCACAATGTTAAAATACTAAAGTGCCCTTATTATCGTGCATTCATGCATTCAGTCACTGAGTTAGAGATCTTTACATTACATTGCACTCAATACTCAATCCTGGATGTGTATGTGTGTGTGTGTGTGTGGGGTGTGTGTGTGTGTGTGTGTGTGTGTGTGTGTGTGTGTGGTGGGGGGATACTCAGAAGTGATTAAATTGGTATTTTAAATACATTTAATTGAAATACTGCTGATCTCTGTTTATAGTCCTTTATTCCTGTCTCTGCTGTCTGTCTCAGGTGGGGCCTGCCGGCTCTCAGTTTGGGATCCTGGCCTGCCTGTTTGTGGAGTTGTTTCAGAGCTGGCAGATCCTTGCCCAGCCCTGGAGGGCTTTCACCAAGCTGCTGTGTGTAGTCCTCTTCCTCTTTGCCTTTGGACTGTTGCCCTGGATCGACAATTTTGCCCACATATGTGGCTTCATCTCTGGCTTCTTCCTGTCCTTCGCCTTCTTACCCTACATCAGCTTTGGCCGGATGGACCTGTACCGCAAACGCTGTCAGATTATCGTCTTCCTGCTGGTGTTTGTTGGGCTCTTCTCAGGCCTCGTGGTGCTCTTCTACGTCTACCCAATCAAGTGTGAATGGTGCGAGTTGCTCACCTGCATCCCCTTCACGGACAAATTTTGTGAGAAGTACGACCTCAATGCTCACCTACACTGAAGTGTGGACACAATGAGCACAACAGGAGGGCATCAGGTCAAAAGCCGGTCCGTGTCTCCACTCTGCTCCTGTGTGACTGTCCCCTTCCCTGTGAACAGTGACAATGTACTTGTGTTTTTTTTTACTCTGTATACCTATGCCACACATCTTAAGGACTTCCTTTAATCACCTCCCTGTTCACCTGTTCACCTGTTTCATTGTCACTTCTTCACTGTCCAGTGAAACAAAGGTATGGCACTTCTGAACCTCATTAAAGCTCCCAGTCGCCCTTTACATGTGAGGCAGAAATTAGAGAAGTCGGTGCTGGTACAGAGAGAAGGGATTTTTTTCTATTTCTTTTTACATTCAGACTCCAGAAATAAACAGGTTTTATTATTATTCAGGCAATCTCATACAGAAGCAGGGACAAAAATTAAATCTTGATACCTTTGGTGCCTTGTTGACAAATGTACCAACTACTGCCATATTTTTGTTACATTATGCTGAGCACTCAAATGTTTTCTTTTATTTGTTTATTGCTTCTCAAGAAGTGATGATTGTTTTGAACACGGTAGTGTTTTAGCTACCTGTCTACTCACATGTAACTGAAAACAGTAAAAAAAAGAAAAAAGAAATATACAAATTACAATGGTCCGTGACTTTCTTTCAATTACCAGGAAATGCCTTTTGAAGACTGTTTTATAGTTTATTAAAATTATTCAAAACAAAGAAACAGATTTCTGCTGCAATTTACAACCCAAGCCTTTTTTTTTGACAATCCAAGTATTTCTAGTGATCCCAGCATGATCATTGAGTAACTCACTTTTACAGTCATGACACTATGAATTCATCACACCTTTTGATTCATATAGTTTAGCAAAATAGAACAGTATATACATCACAAAAATTTTAATGAATTCAGTTACATTACAAACAGTGAATTGGAAAGTATTTGAACAATAATAATTAAATGGGAAAACAACATTAATCTCAAAAAGCCAAGATGCTACGTCAAAGGATCAACTGCTCTTGCATGAATCCACTCTTAGTCCTCTCCGTCCTCACACAGTCCTCTCTCCTTGGTCAGTGGGATACTGTGTGGTGCTGACATTACAAAGTCCGGTAAGATCTTGCTACCAATACTGAACCCAGTCCACTGGTTCATACTGGCTCTGCGCCTCTATCTGTCCATCTGCTGGCTGTGTTTTGTTAATCTTTAGGAGGGTAGGATGGCTGGTGGACTAGCAGCCGCTGTTCCGCCGTGCGTATGCCTGCCCACCGAGCATGTACTCCATCTCTTGGAATTGCATGTTGGACACGGAGATGGCTGACGGCCCTTTCTCCTTGAAGCCGGCCTTGAGGTAGAAAGGCACCAGGAAGTCCTCGCAAATCAGCAGAGCTCGGCGGAGGCCCGGCACACAGCGCAGGTACTGCAAGTAGCGCCACAAGAGGATGGAGCCCTTGCCTTGCTGGCGACAGTGACGGTGCACTGACAACACATGAATGTGCACAGTGGGGGTGTCTGGGACATGCTGAGTCATTGCCTCCTGGAGATAAAGAGATAAATAGCATGAAAGGATTAATGATGTCAAAGTATCCATGAGCCAAATTTCACACGGAAAAGCAAGTTTGCTCATGTTGTATTCTTTATACAATTTATACCTGTGAAAGCCTCTCCTTGTCCCAGCCAGAGCCGATGATGAAAGCTACCAGCTGTCCCTCCTCAAACCAACCCAGCGACAGCTCAGGGCACTGGCCCAGGAAGTTAAGCACTTCATTCAGGGTAAGTGGACACTCTCCAGATACAGAGACAAATGCTGGGGGGTGAAAAGAACCAGTTTATACAGTGGGTCATGTCTTGGGAGTAATGATGATGGAGATCAGAAAAAGACTACAAATGAAAGAAATGTCTCCAGTGACAGAATGAAAAACACAAACACGTATTCTCTTAAACACGTTTGATTTTTGAGAAATATTCAGCAGAAACTTGACTTACCTTCTCTCTCAATCTCAAACACACTGATGGCGTCCTGTGCCGTTAAGTTCCTGAACTCGCTGGCTGGGAGTGTGTGTCGTCTCTGTTGCAGGGGACTGACCACTCTGACAGGCATCTTCAGAAAGAAGGGCTTGAGGAACGGCGAGCCACTGACCTGCTGTGTCATGATGCCTCAATAATGCAAGACGGGAGGTTCAGATCCTTTGTCCGGACTCTTTCGTTAACCTGGTTTCTTTCTTCTTTTTCTAGCCTTTTGGCAGTATCAATGTTGGACTGATAAATGATGCAGTCAAAGTAAGTCAAACCCTGCCAACAAAACTTTCCTGTGTTCTCTGTTTGTCCTGCAGCTCTTGACTGTAATGTAACTCACTTCACTAGGCAAGACGCTGACCTCCCTGTGTCTCCTGCTGTCTCCTCCTCTACCTCTTCTTTATCTCTGATTTCATACTGTGAAGTGGTCATCTCAAAGTAGGATAGCTGTCCCTGCACGTGTCTCCAAAGTATCTAAATCCCCTGCTTTCAAAGGCAGACAACTCTGTAGTTATAATTACACTCTAGTTTGGATTAACCTCAGTTTAGGGCGCTGGCAGCAATCATCTGTATCTTTTGCACACCTTAATTAAGAAATTCTTTGGCATTTTTAAATATTCACTGTGTGATCTCTTCTTGATGATTGGATTTTATGCCCGATCAGATGAGAATAGTTCAGGCAGATAAACTATGTTGCTGTTCACTTTTAACAGCAAAAAGCTTTTGTTGGGATGTGATGACAGGTTAGGATTAGTTTTTACCTAGCACATACTGGCACGTGCACTAACTGTACACTTCCTTGTGTATGTATTAGGGATGAGCCAGACATGGTGTGAAATGAAATGGTGACATGTGTGTTTTCAGAGACCAAGTGCATGTGGGCTAATTGAACTGTCCTGAGTGAGGGAGAAGATTTGTGTGGATGATTTCATGCCTCAAAGAGGTTTAGCACAGACTAATTAATTGAGAGCACATGCTTTGACTGCCCCGAGGCAAACCTGCTTACACAGATAAGTCCTTTAAATTCACTATCATTATTCTTTAATCTTAATGCTCCATATCAAAAATTGTCATCTAAAGGAAAATAAGGGCCTAAGAACCTTTTATTGATAGTTTATTATGGTTGTGGAAGTGTTTGACAGTTTAAAACTGTATTCTTGGTTGATTTAATGTTTCCACATTGTTTTCTTTCCCAAGAATCTGTAAAATTATCAAAGTAAACAGAAGGGGTGTGGAGATAAGGGGTCTTAGCTTTTAATTTCTCTGCAGAAAACACCACAATCGCCTGGCTTGAGGCTTAGCCTTGATAATGTTTTGTACCCTCAAGAGATCAAATCAAAATAAACTTGTTTTTAGGATTAATGTTTCACCCAACTGCTTCCTGTCGGCCTCCACTACATTTATGAATGGGCATCTCCCACGTCATCCGGACAGCTGGCCAATCCCAATACCACCGCATCTCTGCCCGTGAGATCATCAGATGTTCGAGGCGAACACATACACGGTTGTCCAGAGATTAAATGACCTTTCCTGTCCATGTGGCCTGTGAGGGGAGGGGCAGTCCTCATATGACATGGTCTAATTTTGAGAATCCCTGAAACATGTTTCAGCTTTTCAGAGAAGGTAATAATATTTAAAAATAGTTTAGAAACTGTGAATGCAACATATGAGAGCTGATAAAAGATTAAAGTCTGACTTTATATGTATACAGTATAACCTCACCCACTGACCTCTAGCGGAAACTGTCACAGACCCTAATCACATTTACAGCATTTACAGACATGCACACACATTTTCTCAGTGTATTATGTTTTTACAGGCATGCTTGAGGCCAAAGTGTCACTGAATCCTAGTTAAACTTTACACTAGTGTACACCTGTTGGTCCAGCTGAGCAGAGAGCAACACTTACTGCAGAAGAATGTGATTTTGTTTGAAATATGAAACATCTTATAGACTTTCAGAGAGCTCAGTAGTTTCTGAAATGAACTGTCACACAACAGCAGACTATAATAATATGTGTGCTTTCTCATGACTAAATAAAGCATGTGTGAACTTGTTTCAACATGAGAAGGAAATGCTACACGTGAAATCACATACGCTGAAAAATACATTGTCCTGTTTTATTTTAGCATCATGTATGCTTCACCGCTGATCAAAAGTGAATAAATAATTTTGCAATGTTTTCACATTTTTCTGATGTAGACAGACCTTTAGCACAATATAACGTGAATATAAAAACTAGATGTAGTTGTTGCCTAGTGTTGTAGTGTAAAATGTCTGCACATGGTTATAGGGGTAAGATGATCATGGAAAAACTAAATTCCAGTAAATCACAAAGCAGCAATCCAAACAGTACCTCCAAGTAAATAAGTTAGATAAAAGATGTCAGTATTTTCTTGGAGACCGGTCTGATAAAAGGATGGATGTAACAATGTCAGTTACGCACTAACTGCTATGGAGCTGTCTCAGGTGAGGTTGTAAATATAACGTTCAACTGAAACCAAATGCAGAGTACAGACTGTATGACAGTTAGTAGCTGTATTCAGCTTTACTAGGAGTTAACAGGAACTCTGATAACTGTTGTTATGAGAGAGATTGTGAGTGAGTTTATTGTGTGTTTGAGGGTGTGGACATGTAATACTCATGTTGTGGGACCATAAATCTGTTTATACAATCACACTGTGGGGACTCGCCTTCCTTTTGGGGACAAAACACCATAATCCCAATAACATAAATCTTTACATTTTAAATTGAAGACTTGGTTTAAGGTTAGGTTTAGGTTAAGGTCAGCCGTACAGGACAGAACCAAACAGAAATCCTAACCATATGTGAATCAGAAACTCACAGGTCCATAAGGCCTTTTAGGTTGAAGATTAACAGAGTCTGATTTCATGGTTTTACAGCAGTCCATGGTCCACGTGTTATATTCAAAACTGCAGGTATCTAAAATCCACAGGACAGTTTTGTAGCCTGCTTTGCCAGCAGAGGGCTCTGCCTGTCGAGATACAAGACACATCTTTGCCATGTTTACAGCAGGTTTGGTTTACACACAGTAAGGCAGGCCCAAGACATGCATCTATACTTCAAGGATTATATATACTGTATATATAATCAACATTAACCGACATGCACCCATCACTTGATAACAGAACAATGATTTAGTTCCTAGATTTAAATGTTTGTCTTTCAATTACTTCCGGCATTCCTTGTGTTCCTTCACAATATTTTTTCATTACCTTGTGTTGCTTTCCTTCCTTTGAATTTGCATCCAGATTTAACAACATACATAGTACTTGTTACACCTCCCTATAAAGTGTTACTCTTGTGATGGGTGAGTAATATAATCTAGATAACAGTACTAATTTTAGAAAGTCTTAGCAATGTCTGAGGAATGAGCAGTCATTAATTCTGACCAAATTAAATAATTTCATCAAATATAATGGCATTGCAGAAAGTGGGCAACAGATTTGCAGACAAACAAAAATTAAGTATTGTAATAAATCAGAAAAATTGGTTGTTGAAGTACTGAATCTTTGCTCTTTATTGTTATACACATGCTGCTATACACACGAGGAAAGACAGGTATTGATTCTACAGAGAGCCACAAACCACCTACTGTGGAGTTATCCTGGATACCAGGTCAATAGTGGTCAGGACAGGAAGGCACAGTGTCAAGATGAAATGTCACAGACAAGGAAGGGGGGAAAGACAAAATAACCATGTTACTTAAAAGCAGTGAGAGGTTTGCACCTCTACAAATTCACATGCAAATTCTAGCCTGATTATTAAAATGCAAAAGTTTTCATTTATTGCATTGGATGGGTTGCTTCTAATCAAACATACATTAAGAGAATTCAATTGAACCTAAATAGTAAGATTAAATGCATAATTGACACATGGCCATAAGATAGTAAAAGGACAGTTAAATTGAATATTGCAATAACAAGATACATTTTTCCAGCAACATGAAGTTTGCGATAAAAAAAAGAAAGGCTCTGTACAAAATCCTGTCTATGGGCTCAAACGTGTATATTGTAGCATTTATAAGAACACTAATGTCCAATGCAACAAGCAGGCAGCCATATCAGTTCAAGGCACATAGATCTATATGCATGGCGCTACACATAGAGGACCACGGTAAGTAATGGCGTAACCACACCTGGGCCCTTTTTTTGCATCTACATCACATAAGCAGACGCTGGCATTGCCACAAAAAGACTGTACAGAGATCTGCCACATCTACGAGAAGCACGCTTACTGTGCCATGCTGAGTCAGCATACATTTAGCTGGAACATCGATGCTTGTTGCAGGCTTTAGCTATTTTTGAGTTTAGCTGTTAGGGTGTGAATCTGTAGCTCTAATTGATTATCCAAGTTTTAAATAATGTGCATGTTAACTTAATCTAGTTCCACTGCTTTAATATCAGGGTTTTTTCTCTCTATGTAATATATGCAAGTATACAATTTTGAAAGGAACAACACATTATTCTAGTACAGTTATGGTACAGTTAAGTACATATGATATCACATCATTTAAAATAATGGCATGTAGATGTTTAAGACCTCATACAACTATAAAGTAATCGCATCATAAAGTTAATATAAGTAATGGATTATAAACGATTCTGTCAGAGTGCAAAATCGCTTCAAGTAGACACAAAGATACAATATGTTTCTAAATTTCTGCTCATAACCCAAATTCAACTTACTGGAAAAACAACTCATTCATGTATTTCACTGATGAATAAAATATCTAAACACAAACTGTATTTATAAATTCCTGTGAATTTAGTGTCAAGCAATCAATAGAGTTAATTTAAAGTAAGTGTGCTTAAAAGCACCACCCATGACAGGTAGTGAAATATCTCTGTGAAATCCACATTACTAGACCACAATTCTGGGCCAAGACACACAACTGAACACCATCTGACAGTTAATGAAATGTTTTCAGAGCTGAGGAAACTTTTTTCTTTTAAAAACATCTTTGCAGGAGTCAGATTTCTTTTTTTTTAATGTCAGACACCTTGATAGTATAAACAGAGTACTCCATCCAAGTGAACGTCCTTTCAGGGCTGATCACAGAATCTGAAGACCGAGGGTAGAAGGAATAGAGGGACTGGATGATCTTTGTAAAGCATGAATCTGTTCTGATGCATGGGAGGGAAACAGCTGGATCAGAGTCAGGGGTGCTCATCCTCCAAATGAAGGCTGCTTGTGGGACACAGGAGAGGCTGACTGGAGCAATTTGTGCTCTGACTTTTCAGGCTTTCTGTTGATTCTGTTGATGACCCTACCGAGGAAGAAACGAGAGATTAGCAACATGGCTAAAAAGGGAAGTTTCCAGTCAGACGTCACATATTGAGAGTGTATAAGAAGCAGCTGTCACTCTTCATCTTGTCTACATTAAAAAGCTACCTGCCAGGTCTTTTTTTCCCTTCTAGCTGTGATAAACGACAATGGAACAGGACTCAGTAGTACAACTCAAACACAGAGAAGCAGAGCAGACAGGAAAGCCTACATACCATGGTTATTCCTCCAAACCAATAGAGCAGGAATCAGGACCTAGAGCTGCCCAAAGTGAGCCGGTACAAAGTGACAGGACGGCAGGGAACAAAAGATTGTTAGGAAAAAGAAAAGCACAAGAGCACACAGGTTAGATGCAAAGCACAGGGGAACACGGATTGAGTCTTGGATTTAAGAAGGGAAATAACAGAGAACCAGGACAGATTTATCAGATAGAAAGAAGTCAAAAATAAGCAAATAAGAAACAGACCTTTTGTATTTGACAATGCTTTGACAATCACTTTTAGGAGAGTAGTCAATTCATTACATTAACTCATTTAGCGGACGCTTCTATCCAAAGAGACTTAGAAGTGCTATATATGTCAGAGGTCGCGCGCCTCATCTAGGGGTTAAGTGTCTTGCTCAGGAGCACAATTGTGGATGGGTCACAGTGAGAATCGAACCCTGGTCGCTCGCACTAAAGGCATGTGTCTTATGAACTGAGCCATTGCCATCCATTAATTATTCGTCAAGGATTACTCACCTGGCAGAGACAAGTCGCCTGGTGGGTCGCTCTCTGTTTTGGTCAAGCTGCTGTGTTCACTGCTGCAGTCCTGTAGGATGTCTCCCCCAGAATGCATTCTGTCCTCTGGATCGCCCCCGAGAGGAGTAAAAGTCAATAAATCTACCTCTACAAGCCAAAAAATCTTTACCAGTGTCATATTACTATGACAAAACTCACCATCGTCTGGAGACAGGGATTCTGCCACGTCCTCGGTTGCCGTGGCCTGGAGGGAGAAGCAAAAACGCCTTGTTAAAGTGTTGGTTTGCGGTCAAAGTTTAAATGTCCGGTGGTGAGGTAGCGGCTTACGTCTGTGGGGGCGGGGCTGCTGGACAGCATTGTGTGTGGCTGAGCATCAGACATCTCAGACAGCTTCTCCTCATCTTCCTCCTGGATGGGAGAGGATGGAGACCTAAGGGTGCTGGGGTGGGTGACAAGGCAACAAAAAAAATATTCATCAATGAAGAAAAGACACAAGTAGTTTAGGTAATTCAATCAATCACAGATCTTCACTCCAATTACACCACTATGTTTCAAAAGAAATAATAATGGCCTCCAGATGTTGTAGCCTTAAGAATAAATTAAAGCTAGAATTACTGCCCACACAGCTGTACGCCTCCTTCCAACCAGTAAAGTTGCATTTTATATTTGTGTTGGTCCAGGCTCATAATATATGTAGTGAATACTTGGAATTAGGTGGCTAAATGGAAATTATCACTGATTAATGAAGAATTATCATATTATTTGGCTGAACATGAACACATGAACTTGATTACTAAGTAATGATGGATTCTAATAGAGTATAGCTACACAGTATGTGATGTTTTTGTTTGCTATAGTAAATAATTAATTAATTAATAATAATTATTCATTTAGCTGATGCTTTTACAATTGCTATATATGTCACGCCTCTGGAGCAACAAGGGGTTAAGCGTCTAGCTCAGGGACACATCGGTGGATGTGTCACAGTGGAATCGAACCTGGGTTTCTCTTAAAGGCATGTGTCGTAGCCACTGCTCCATCGCAACCCCATTTGCTCGTAGCATTTTTAAATGTGAAGGCTCTCTATAAGCTGTAGAAACTCACTGACAACTGACGACAGATGATGATTAGCTAGGTGCACTCTAATAAGTTGTTTGCAGTCAAGTGATTCTGATGACACTCAATATTTACAGAGTGTTCTTTAACAACAAACTAACTCTAATTGGACGCCTGGGCCAAATTTGAAGAACTTCCTTCCAGGTGTTCCTGAGATAATGTGGTCACAAACACGTACGTCATACTGTACATATGACCTCATTTCCTGTCCTAACAGTCTTTCTTACAGTAATATTTGTATGTTTGCGTGCACTCGTAAACATACTCATTGTGAGCTTACCTGTCGGGTGACTTGCTGACTTTGCCTTTCTGCAGACTCCCATCGCTCAAATGCTCCGGGGAGCTCAGCTGTCTGCTGTCACTTCCCAGACCTCCGGAGAAGTTGATTTCATCATAGAGGGGAGCAGATGGGATGGCAGGAGAAACTGACCGCAGACCATTCAGAGCCTCCAACAACGAGATGGGTTCAAAGCCGGGAGGAACAGAGTCCGTGCCCTGCAAAGAGAAATGGGCCGGTGGTGACAAAGAGCAGCTAATAAACAAATGGTTGCATTTTTGTAAAGAGCACTAAAGATTCAGCTATTTAATTCAGAGGTGGGCTATTGCCAGTTTAGGTGCCAGATCCCTAACATACAGTAAACACACAGTATAACATGCCTTACAAAGCTAATGGCTATATGAGATACAATAAAAAAAAATCTCTTCTGGAGCAGCAGGTTAGGTTTTGGTGGCTAATGCAACATTTGATTTATATCTCTTTTCTGCCACTGCAAAAACCAAAACTCCAGCAGCTCTCGCCTGATTTCATTTGGGATCTGGGAGGCCTCTAGATATCAACTCTGAAGCAGCTGCAGGCAGATCATTAGGATGGAGTATTATTGTTATTATAGAGGTGTTGACTTAGTCACAACAAACCAATTTGCTGCTCAATAAAAGTCGGTATAAATCCAGAACACATTCTTCCCTGTTGACTTTTTTATTGAGCTATCAGAGTGAAACACTTTAATTTAGGGATGGAGTTAATTTAACACTTGTGATTTTCATCTGTTCCAATACAGCATCCCGCTGCCCTGATTCATGCCCAGTTTCCTCTTGATGTTGTCACATCTTTAAGAAACATTTTAACTGATACACAGACGTGCATGAGACTTACTGAGTGCTCGTCATGGTCCATAGTCTGAGCCAGAACAGGGCTGAAGGACACGGGGGAAAGAGCACCAGGCTTTTTCCTCACGGCTCTGATCTGCAGCAAGGCTCTGAAAGCTGGAACACAAGGTTAAATTAATCACAGTAATAATGGAAATGTATTAAACAAACTTCTCTTCAAAGAGCATTAATAAAACGCCTTAAAGAGCAGAACTTAAAACAAAGTAACACGTCTTACGCAGCCTGCAGATCGGACAGTTGTTGGCCTGGTAACGCAGAGTGTCTGCGCAGGAGTTGCAGAGACACAGATGTCTACAGGGCAGGATGAGCGTGTCTCGCAGGTCAGACAGACATACAACACACTCATTGCTGTTGTCACTGTTCTCATCATCTGATGGCTGGAAACAAAAGAAAAAAGGAAACAAATCAAATTAAAAGTCAAACAAATAAAGCATGAATGAAATTTTGAAGCATTGTGATTCATGTGTAAGGTAATATTTTCACTGAAACCTTGGTTTCTTGGTTGTTTTTGTTCTCAATCCCATAGATCTCCTGTAAGAGGTAGCTCACACGGTCCACCTAAAGAAACAGTAACAGATAACAGAAATTTGACATTAATGTTTTCAGTTACCCACATCGATGTAGACAATAAAGGTACAAGGGAGTTGGAAAGCAATGTGTATAACATGTTCTCCCCACTTTCTTGTTTTGTCCTCAAAATTAAATCCATCTGCCTTAGCATGTACTGTAGACAGATTAAAAACACAAAAAACTGAGAGTCTATGTGAAATAATTTTGAGCTGCCTGTAAGATAAATTTACATTCACTCTCTATTTGAGAGATCTGTGTTATTGCCAGACTTCCATGGGTCTCAGCACAGATGACACAGACAACTTACTGTAGCACACACACAGTGCTTCCCAATTTACTTACGTGGATTCGGGGTGTGATTAAAAATAACAGATTAAAGCAAAATGAAAATGATTTTTCCACAATACATTCCACTTCTAACATTAAGGCAATCCTGAAAAGAGAACATCCATAAACCTACAATTTGCTTCTGCTTCAGAGGCTTGACGGAGAAACTGCCATCAACGTGCTGGAGGTAGAAAAAAACAAACAAATGTTTTAGCTTATATAAAAACCTGTTTTATACAGACTACAGGTGGTTAGTTATATTTAGATGCATACATACTCTTTCAAAGGCTGCCAAAAGTACATGAGCATGTCCCAGGCAATCTTGAAAAGAACAACAGTTTCTTGGTTAATACATGATACTGATGCGTATTGAAGCTTACAATTAAACTGGTAACATTGAAAGTATTAGTACAAATTTTTATATACGGTAATTAATATTTTGTCCTATATGATAGATATGCATTTCACATTTGTACAGCCAGTTTCAAGAGAAAAGATAATTGTCCTCACTGTAATGCAGCTCTAGTGACCTACCGTCCCCTTCATCAACCACAGCTTGGATAACCATCGGAAATACTCCTCGGTCGAGGTCAAAGTTCAGCTTAAAGGGAAAAGATATTATATTATTCAAAGATGCCATTATAAACAGATGACATGTGCCTGTGTGTAATAAGTGAGCGGGGGACAATAACAGACATGAACAAACACTAGTGGAGACTATTTGTTTTTGTGCTTGTGTAACAATCTCCACTAACTGCCTCAGATACTTACATCCTCCTCTTTCCACTCGCTGAAATCCATTTTGAATGACGGCATGGAGAACTGTTGGCTCACCCCTCGCTTGTAATGCACAGTTTCAGAGACCATTAATGGATTCTTTGGGCTGTACCTGTAAGTTACAGAGAAAGAACTCTCGGTGTGCAGAAAGTTGAAGGAGTCCTGGCCAAAAGTTGACATTTAGACATTTATCAGCAGCTGTCATCTTTAAGTACCCGGTTCATTCATTAGTGTGCCTCGACAAAATGAACAGTAGCAACATGTAATCTTTCTGATAAATCATAAGACATTATCTTCAGTACGAACTTTCACTTTCATCTTCTTCTAAGTCTTATCTGCAGTATCCATGGTGACTGGTGGTTGCTAAGCGTATCTATTTTAGTCGCTGTGCTCTAAGGCTCGAATCTCGCTAACCATGAAACAGAGTTTCAATATCTCTGGCACAATGTTTTCCACTGAAATGATGCTGCTGTGTCAGTTTTTTTAATGAATCCTGAATTCAAACAGGATGCATAAATGGGTTTAGATGTGACACTTACATTTAATGAATAAAAGACATGATAAGGTTCGGATTCTGTTATTTCTCATCCTTTGTGCTACTAGAGCTTCATGTGAGATCAAATTCTTACACTGCCATCCCATTGGAGAACTCCTCAAAGGCTTGGCAGTAGAGAGTGATGGCCACCCGGGCATCAGCATCAAAGGTGAACTCCACACCATACTGAACCTTTGGTTTTCCACCATCCTCCACCAGAGCGTCTGAGTCATCTTTATACCTACAATCAAGAGGTTTGGCAAACATTAAGTCGGCAAGATCGAAAGTCTTCTCCTTAAAATTCATCTTAATATTGCCTCGCTATCTTTACCTGACTAAGCGCAAAGAGTCCTTTCTAATGTTGACCAGGCTCCTCAGGGTTTTCACAGGCTCGTGGGGTGCAGGTGTCACATATGGAAACTAGCAAAATCATAACAGCAATACAAATAACGATATTTGACTTTAAATTATCTACATGTTTTGACGAATCCAGTTACTGAACAGAAATGATGAACTGGATTATAGATTTTTTTTAAAGCTGTGGAAAATATACAGCTCTGAATTCTCATGACGATTAAAACAACTCGGGTGAAGAAACAGCCGTTCTCACCTGGACTGGCCTATTTCCAAGAAAATTCAGATCCATGTTTTCTCCAAAAAGGTATCCCTCTGGATGTGGTGTGTCAAATTTCTCTCCCCCCATGAAGAAGTGGCTCGCAAAATAATTCCCTAAGGACGAGAAAAAAGAGAGAGAATAACAAAGGCACTGCGAGCAGTATAATATAGTGACACTGATCATTTTCTTTCTGTCTGTGAATGCAGACAATAACCCAATTTATATGCCATTATTTCAAATGACCTGCATGTAAAGATAAAATAGTTTAGCTGAAGTGTAATATGACTCTTTGGAGAATCACGGTTTTGTCATTTCAGTACAGCCACATCACCAAAACTCAAACCCCAAAACTATTTCAGACTGGCAGTGATTATATTTTATTTTCAGGTTCTCTTCTCGGCTACTTTTGCATTTGCAGTGTTTCAATTGTTTTAAAACTACTTTTACTAAGTAAAGGTGCAATAAAAACGTAACACTAAGACAGACTTAACGTTAATTTAAATACATTTGTAGCTTATATTAAATGTGGATCAAACTTAGTCGAAGTCTGTAACGTTACATCCGGTGTTGTTGGACACTTACTAATATATTCGTTATGCTCACGATGCTAGTAACTTAATAATAAAACTACATTTGGATTCATCTGACAGTCCTCTGCAAAATGACTGATACATAATGGAAACATCACAGGATCTTCTGAGTGATCCATCTGTAGCAAACAGGCGCATTTATGTTTACAATCGTTGTCTAGCGGTTTTATCGCTAATGATAATCAACAGAGAGGATCTAACGTTAGATAACCAAGTGTGTTCCCTCACAAGATCCACGTTAATAGGAAACCTGAATTCAGCCAAGAGACAATAACATACCAGATTTCGGTGGAAATCGATAGGCCGAGTTGGCCTGGATATCGATGTCCTCGACACCAGCGATTCTGCGACTCAGGATGGACCCCATCGTTTTCAGCTGGATAGCCGACGATAGCTACACTTAGCTAGGAGCTAACAACGCGTCCGCAGCTCCGATTAGCTCTGCCTTCCGCGTCCTCTAACGCCAAAAAACACGGATAACATCGACCACAAGCACACGCTTGCGTTAATTTAACATTTTTCCCGTTCCGTTTGTCAGTGGCTGCGTTGAGACTGCTAATGCTAACAGGAAACAAATAGAGACGGACTGTTGTTTTGCCAGAGCTGCGCTAACGTAGCAGGGAGGCAAGCTCATTGGCTGTCTCCAGAGATACAGGGCGTTCGCTCTACGTGGTGCGACCGCCCGGCGGGGAGGGGTCAGGAGGGGAAGGGGTCAGCGTAAGGTGCGTCTGTTGGATTTATAAATGTTCAGGGACAAATTAGATGGAGCCATACCATAACAACAAAAAGTTAGAGTCAAAACAGAAGCAGAATCGGGTTTTTTTTGCAAGATACATTTTTCACATACCAGGAATTTGCCATGGTATATATTGGTGCTTAGCAGTAGCTACATGAACATAAATACAGAAATATTACAGAAAAAGTAAAGAGATTAAAAATGTACAGGTATACAAAATAATAGTACAATTCTAATACAAACAATGCAAAACAAATACAGGCTAATTAACTAGGAATGTGCAAAAATTCACAAAATGAGCAATAAAAAATTTAGGAGAGTGGGGCCAGTTTTTACTTGATGTGTCTTTAAAGTGAGGACATAACAGTAATGTCCATCATCAACTACTTATCCTGTGTACAGGGTTGTGGGGGAGGCTGGAGCCAGCTGACATACGGCAACAGGCAGGGCATACCTTGGACAGGATGCCAGTCCATCGCAGGGCCACACAAAGACTTACAACCACTGACACTAATTAACCTAGCCTGCATGTCTTTGGATGGTGGGAGGAAGCTGGAGCAGTAATGTCTCCAACTAAAATATGTAAAATATGTACATAGGATGTGGTGCAACCCTGGGAATAATCATTTTAGATCAAATATGGCTTTCCAAAAACAGTGGACTCTTCTATCCTCATGTGGGGTAAGTTGAGCCACATGACATCAATGGCATTTTATCATGCAAAATCAACTGCCAGTTCCCAACATTTAATTGCATTTAATAGTGAAACATTACAACTATGTCTCCTAGTTGTTTCATATCAATGTATCTCTTTAAAGCCATCCTGTTGATCTTCCTGCCACCCATTTTCTCCCACCACTCTGTCCAAATCCACAAAATGAGTTAAAGCCTGTCTGTCTAAAATGTATAGAAGCATGGCGCGATGGTTTTTGGTCTAAAATGCATAATGTCACATCATTACAGTAAAATGTCTGGTTCATCTTCTCACAGCTATTTTGGCTCAAATAACCCCATCTAACAAAATTTTAACAAAATTGTTAAAAAATCTGCCATTTTAACAAAATTGTGTCATGCAGCTGTTTAAAAGTAATGTCATGCTAAAGTTATAGCCTCATATTGTAACTTCCTAAGGCACTAACACATCCATAAGATTTTTTTCAAACCTGTATGTAATTGTTCAGACACAAGAATCAGGACTCCCAAGAACATTAAGGAATCACTTTGAACAGCAGTTCAGTTTTTTCTTAACTTAAATGTGCTTATCACTTGTGACTCTCTCCATCACAGGGTGAGTAAAATGATTAACTCTTCCAAAATAGGTATTCATATAACCAATTTTGTCTATGGTCGCTGAGAAACAAGGGGTGGCTCAACTTCAAACTTGAGTGTTGTTGTAATGTGTGGTGTCAGGTGTGGTGGTGTGGGGCAGTGGGGGGCCTCGAGGAGGTCCGCTGCAGATGAAAAGAAAGTGTTCTTGTGGCGAGAGTTTTTTCTCCTGATGGACAGCAGCCTCCTGGAGGAGAGTATCCGAAACACTTTGTGTGCGGGGTGGGAGGGGTCGGCCAGCTGTTAAAGCTGTTTCCTTTATTTTCTCATTAAGGCACATAACACACACGGACTGTAAAATAAGTAAAATCTGAATATGCACAAACATAAACTTTACAATATATATATAACATTTTATGTGAAGTGTTGGTGTTATAGTTGAGTGTGTTTAGAAACATGAACGTTCACTGATCTCCAGTGGTCGCAGCAAGGAACTGCAGCATTACATAGGCTATGTTGTAGACACATCTACCCCAAATAAAAAGAAGACAACATAGGCTAATAAAGATAAAATAAAAATAATAAAAGGAGTTTACTTCCTCTATACCTCTGGAATCACCACTAGCCTATTCATTCATTAATTTGAATTGTTCAGATCTGCCCAACTTGGCAGATGTGTAAGCTTGTATAGGTGCGTTCGAGATGATGGCGGCTGACTTTCGCCGACTTCGAAACCTGAGCTGCAGGTGACTGCAGGGGCGGGGTATAAAAACGGCGCCGTAAAGTCGGACACATTCTACCTGCGTGAGCTTGCTATGAGCTGAGACCTGCTGATCTCGCGGCAATTGCAAAGAAAAATACCGTGAGACTAGGCAAAGGTGTCCAACTTTGTGCAGCCTGAGAAAAGCAAATGCGGGGCCGCCGGACTCGGCGCCTATGCAGTCGCCTCGCTCCCGCGACGTTTTAATGTCATGTTACATAGTGACGTTTTGCAGCGCCGGCTAAAGTCGGACACGATTTCTGCCTTGTTGAAAGTCCAGCATGCATTTCATCGAAGTCGGCGAAAGTCAGCTGCTTTTCCCCGACTGCACCAAGTTGGAACCACACTATTGCCTGGTCTCGTGGTATTTTTCTTTGCATATTGCGCAAGATCATCCATTGATCTCAGCTCACAGTAAGCTGTTGCAGGTAGAATGTGTCCGACTTGACGGCGCCGTTTTTAAATGCAGTCACCTGCAGCTCACGTTAGACTATGAAGTCGGCGAAAGTCAGCCGCAGTCATCTCGAACGGACCTAGCGACGAACACATTTGGCTGAGCAGTGCTTTAAGAATCACCCTAGTGGTCATAGTTAAGAACTACACTTCATTGAATAAATAAAATAGCGTCAATTCAGACATTATACTTCCGGTTAGGTCTTTCAAAACAAAGTAACCAAACAGAAACAGAATGAACTACAACAATATAATCATAATCACGTCACAATATTAAAACCATTCGCTCAACATTACATTAGTGGCTTACACGCAGGGTTGATACCTGCACAATTGTTAATAGTAGTCATAAATAATAACATAATGATAATAAATGACATCTTAGTGGTGATAACTTTTAATTTTAGCCACGAATTTAGTGTAGTGTAGTTTCTCATTGTGACCAATGGAGGGCAGTGAATATAACATGATAATGTTGCGTTGTTTTATTCATATAGATATATTTATTTCTAAGGTTGAACTGTACTGAGATCTATTTCTTAGATGCTGTAATAATAATAATATTATTATATTTATAGAGCATTTTTTCAAAGCCATATTACAAAGGACTTTTCAGAAGTGCAAAGACAATAAAAATACAAATAAAATAGATAAGACACACATTAAACGAAAGAAAAACAGAAGAAATGAAAATACTATTAAAACAAAAAATAAAATCAACTAAAATCAGAAGAAGGTTCACGGACTCAGTGGAGCCTCAGGGCCTTGACTGCAAACACTCTGCCCCTTTAGTTTAATGCACAATATAATACATAAACTTTTTTATTTTTATTATTAGTGTCTTTCTACCCTTAACCTTCATGGAAGTGTTATTACGGTATTGTTTCTGCCTTGACATAGGTGAAATGACAGAGAGTAGCATCAAGGCACACACTTGATGCTACTTGATGCACACACGCACGCAAAAAGTTTATTTTCACTGTGAAACAACATTAAAGCTCTTTCCTTCTTCTATCTCTTTTTTTATTGAGGCATAAAATTTACAACAATATCTGGTATAGTCAAGAGAAGAAACGGAGCACATAGGATAAGAATAACATCTTTAATGAAAAAAAAGAAAAAAGTAAAATAATAATATTAAAAATAGAATAAATGAATATAAAGAAACAAACTAGCAAAATAGTGGTTAAGGGGCTTCAGTTAATTTTAAGGCATCAATAAAATGATTTTTTTGCTGTTTTCTTCTTCATAAACAACAGGGATTTGTAGTGCAATTCACATTCTTTCTTGAAGACAGTAAATAGAGGCTTGTTTTAATAGAGGCTTTTGGATGAAGAATTTACCCAAGATAATTAATGTGTTTAGAAGCAGTTCAAGTTTTTGTCTTTCATTATAATTCCAAATGTGCTATTATAGTGAAACTGGAGAGAGACTGGAGGTGAGGCTCAAGCCAATCATACATGTCCCACCAGAATGTGTCCCTGTAAGAAGAAGAACAACAAGTGATGAAGAATATACAGTTAGTTTGATCAAAGTTAAATCTACGTGAGAGGAGATCTCTTGAAGGATATATGTCATTAAATACTTTGAAGTGAAGCTCTTTACCTTTTGGTGGTAACTTTAAGAAATCTGTAGGCTAAGTAGTGTCTTCAAAGAAGAATGACTGAAGATATGAGAAGCAGAGTTTAGGCTCTATTGCATTGGATATAGGCTAAAGAGAGAGTAAAGAGATCACGGAACACTTTGTTTTTCAAAGTCAATTGGTGATCAGCATTTCTAAAGAGCATCGAATCCCAGATGTGTAGGCTACATCATGGGGAGTAAAATTGCGTTTGTTCAGTAGTTTCCTATATAACAGTACTTGTAAATGGAATGCAGACACTTTTATAAAAAGTTTTGGATCAAAGTCACAGCATAAAAGTAAGGACCTCCTATTTTTTTTAAAACAACTCCCTGAAGACACTATACCAGAAGTTTCCACTGTTTGCTAGAAGCGTCAAGGCACATACGACGTCACACTAACACTTCCGGTTAAGACTTTTAAAATAAAGATATTTATTTTATTTCAATTTCAATTTTTGTGTGGGGGGGTGTTTACTTTATAAGTTAATATTATTTAATTACATACATTTGCCAGGTGATGCATGAAACATATTGATGCATACCGTCCCCGTGTAAAACATAATGAATGACGTCGGGTGTAAATCCGTCTCAGCGGATGTTGACTCTCATCAGGAGGGACGGAGCTGCTCACGTCAAACAACTTCAGTAACACTGCGGACAGGCTGCCTTTCTCGCTGAAGCAGGTAATTTGTTTTTCAACGTACAGACAGCTGCATTATTACAACCGCGACTAGAAACAATGTGTCACAGACCTTTTGTACATTCATTTGTAAATTAAGTCTCGCGCATAATCTTCTGTTTCTGTGCCTAGTATGGCGACGCTAGCTAGCTAACGACAGCTAGCAAGCATTATTATTATTGCTTTCGCTGAACAGACACATGATTGTCTTCCAAGTTACCGAACCAGCCTAGTAAAAACAAAAAAACAGTCAGTCGCTCCTCAACTTCTACAATACAACAATTTATAAGAGCTAGGTAAGGTTTTCTGCGACCTGCCAACCCCTTGCATCGTTGACACCTTTTTCGCGTAGTCTCTGTTAGCTACAGTGTCTATTATCGGTAATGATCATGCGAGATACTTGTTTTAGATACATGTCCCCATTTAAGTTAACATCAACGTTGGCTTCCGCTTGCCGCCATTACGTAACCAAGTTATTCATGGTTAGTTGTGCAAGTAGCTTTGAGCTGGATTATCTGAGAAAGGATTTAAAAAAAACCATCTAGCTAGCAAATGGTTAGCTGAGAAGCGTTAGCATGAATTTGGCGAGGGCTGGTTCATTTCTAACAGACGTGGTATTGCAACGATCTTTCTCTTTAGTTTTAAAAGTTATTTTTGGTTTCGCAAAGCTGGTGTTTTATTTATGAGCCCAGATGACAGTTCTGGTGAGAGCGAGAACTGAAAATGAGTAAATTTTGAACACTAAAGGTGACATAATTATTGTTCCTTTTAGAAATTACAGAATGAACTCCACTAAAGTTAGACTGTCAGTCTCTACTAGTTACTAGATGTTGTCCGTCCTTGCATATGTAAATAAGTTACTTATTAAAATAAGTTACATCAGTTACCTTTACTCGTTTACAAGTTCTTTTTTAATTTGCTGACAGTTACACATATGACTAGATCTGCACGGGGTCTTTTCACTATCATGTATTATGTTTTGTTGTTGGACATTTTAGCGACACACTATAAATAACCTCAATAATAACCACAGAGAGGCAGCAACACCTTACTGACGCACTCACTGAAGTTAAACACAGAGTTTGACAACAGTGTTATTTCTTTCAGGGCTGTTGTATTAAATTGTGCTCAGGCTTTCTGTTATTGAACCCCTGTAACACACTTTTACATCACTTCATTCATCGAACTTGCACTGAAACAGGCTGCGCAAAGGTGCCTTATACGTAAAAAGAGTGAGTGTCTCTTTACAGTGTTACCAACTGTTTATTTTGGATTTTGGCACAGCTCACTTAACCCTTTAATTACAGCACAGTGTCTGTTTTTTGTCTCAAACATTTTTACAAGAGCAGTTTTGAAAGGTAATAATATTAGGCAGCTCTACAATGAAACAGTGCAACAAAAGAATATAAACACTATCAATCAGTTGCCGTTTTCCATCAGGGAGTTGCTCAAGACTGCACTGCATTTTTTTTTTTAATGTGCGGTACATGTACAGACTGACATCAGCAGTTACGCAAAGTACTTCATTAGCCTCTGACTGTTGTTGGAACATTTTGTGACTTGTTAGAAGTCTGTGTCAGAGAGTAATGAGCAGCGGGACTCAAACTGTGCATGTGTATTTTTTTTTTGCTTTTCCTAACAGTGTAGAAGTCCCCGGGAGAGTTGTGAGGGGAGCTCCGTGTCCAACCCCTTTTTCTATACAGACATCCGGCCAGTATGTCCAGTGACCCTCCTCCTCCGTACCCCGGAGGACCCAGTGCCCCACTCATTGAGGAGAAGAATGGACAACCCGGTAATAAAACTAAACGTGCAGGATTGCACTGAATGTTGATAAGCACTAACAGATTCAGTATTTGTAGGGTTCTTCTGTGTCATATCGTCTTCTGTGTCAAAAAAAACAGTGTACAACAGATACAAATGAATGAAAGGCACAAACAGATGACATATTTTTCATTACAGGCCCTTGAAAATGGTGAGTTCTGGGGCCCCAGGCAGTTCTAAGTATATACATATGCACATTTTCAGACTTTCGGCTAAAAATGATGTATTTGATGTTAAAACACGTTTCCAGGGCTGTAACACAAACCATGGTTTCAATTTGTTGCCTTTTTGTGATGTCAAAATGGCGATGTGGACTAATTCCTGAACATAACATCAGGGAATTAATGCTGACGGCTTTATCTCTGACTTTTTTGAGTCAATTGAAGGAAATCTGTTACTGCATACTACCTGCAGGAAACTGGAAAGGTTGCCCAGCACAAGGTTTTTAACTATAACATTTTTACTGTACATTCTGATGTACTTTATTGCAATTTGCTAATTTAGCTTCATGACTATCAAACCCCACAGTATGCCTCTGCACGCCACATTTTAATCATTGCGGCTTGAGTAAACTGCCACAATAAAAACTTAGAAATATTGCAGTATGAATTTTTTGTATGTGTTGACTCTGGCTCAAACCTGTGTATACTTGTCTTCAATGTAATCCTTGTTCCCTTTTCTGTGAAAACAGTAAGAGCTGCTCCTATACAGGGACAGCCCTTGCCTCCAGACTACGGTCCTCCACCATATGAGGCCACACAACCAGGCTTTCTTCCCCCACATGTCCCAGGAGAAGGACCCATGCCCATGCCCATGCCTCCCCCACCAGGTGCTGCAAACAGCCTGCACACACAAATAAATCCACAAAGCATCACAACAAGATGACACATTACCACAACATATGATTGGTTTATATATTTGTCAAGACTAATTTTTAGCAAGCAATTCCCTACTTTCAGACAGAGCAACATTAACTTTTATTCAGTGACATGTTATTGGCCACCTAATGTTACGTAATTCAGATATTTATTCTGGGAGCAGCTTGCTTATTTTATTTACCAGCCACTTGTTTAATGGGGCTCAGCTTTAGTTTTGGTCGGTAACCAAAACAGACGGTTTAAAATGGTTAAATGCTACGTAAAGTTACAGTGTTGGGTGTTAACTCTCAATGGGTTTGGTTGTACTACTGACACTTGAACATCAGTCATTGGATTCATTGTTCATATAATTTATAGGAGTTAAAGTTGTGCAAGACATTGATTTGTTACTTCAGTTGGGTGTAGCTCCATCACTATAGGCCCCCCAGTTTAACAAGTAAAATACCTCATATCATAATAATTAATTAATGATAAAGCTCACCATACAAGTTAATCTGTGCCTAAAATGATATACAATACAGTATATTAAGTGTAATTTCCTTCTACGCAGGTGGCCACTACCCGCCTCCGACCGGTCACTTTCCTCACCCAATGCCAGGACAGATGGGTCCTGGTCCCAGTCACTTTGTCCACATGGGAGGTCACACTGCGACCGTCCTGGCTCCTCCAGGAGCAGCCACCACTGTGACTGTACTGCAAGGGGAAATGTTCCAGACCTCACCAGTGCAAACTGTGTGTCCGCACTGTCAGCAGGCAATCGTCACCCGCATCTCCCACGATGTCGGACTCATGAACACACTCTTCTGCCTCTTCTGCTTCTTTGTAGGGTAAGTACATCACGGGTTAGAAGCATAGACTGTATATAAAAAGGGTTAGAAGTCAAGCAGAAAAGAGGTCTAGTAGCAGATTGGTTAAGGTCACTTAACAGCTGTTTGTGGTGGGATTTGTAGCATCATGGAAAGTTTTTGTTGGCCTCACACCCTCGTCTTTATAAATATGTAGACTAAAGAAAGTAACACCTTAAAGTCACAGCAGTTCTAAAATACACAGGGCTCCTTCAACCGGGTGGAAGAAGGTTCGGCTCATGATTAAGTGATACATTTAAATAAATAAATAAGTGGTTCTTTAAATGTCTACAAAAATACTATGTCAGACAATAGCCTGTTCTCAGGAACCTGTTTAAATGCAAAGCAAGTGCACCTGTTTGTGGTGTGACATGCAAATGAAAAGGTTCTGGGAACTCTAAATAACGTCTGGAATTACGAGTTTCACCAGCATGTTCTTCATTCAGTCAGTGTGTTTGTATTGTGCAATAATTTTCTATACATATTTTGCATACAGAGCTGCCTGTGACCTCTGTTTTAGTAGGATTCCGGTAGATACTTGTTTTCATTGAAATCAGTGTTAATGAGCAGATGTCGCCTGGCTGCCAGGCCGGGAATGCACCTGCTGTAACACTGTAACTTAACTTGCTCTTGTCAAAATTATATGCGAACAAAGGTGCATGGTTCTATGCATGCTTAGAGCCCACGCAAAGTTTTTCAGACACAGTGATGCCAGATGGTTAAATCATGAAAAAAAGCTCAGTACTGTAAAAACAGACCACTACATATCACTAAACTGTAACCATCATAGTTTGATAATTTGTGTGGACAATATTTAACATCAAAACTTAAGGGAAATCAATATAGGTGGTTATACTGAGTCCTTTTCACCTCATTTCACCATGTTAACTAAGCCAGCGGATGAAATGATCATCATCATCGGTAGTGGCATTAAAGACGCTTGTTGTTGCCGGGATTCACCATAAGGCCCCAGGTTCATGCATGTTCAGACTTAAGTATTTTTTTCCTTCCATCTGAACACCCACTTCTTATTTTCTGGACACTAGTGTGTATGACCACAGGTGTTTGAATTTGCAACATGATATTTTTGTGCCTCATTTTCAGGTGTGATCTCGGCTGTTGCTTGATTCCCTGTCTGATTGACGACCTCAAGGACGTGACACACACCTGCCCTTACTGTAAGGGCTACATTTACACATACAAGCGTATATGCTAACCACCGACTGCTGTATGCTACAGAGACATGTACATGCACACACATAAAGTCACAGCTCCTCCTGCTGGTAGTGACAACCCCCCCCCCCCTTTTTTTTTTTTTTGCAAAGTGTTGTGTAGCCCTCTTAAATTGAAAGTGCAGTTTTCTCATTAGTTCACAGAATATTTACTGTATGTATCTTTCAGCACAATTTGTTGGTTCATGTAAAAACCTGCATATGAATTGTACACATCTCACTGAACTACAGAAGGTGTTGAGCACAAAAACATCCAGAGATGGACAGAAAGCAGACACATGGGTCCATCTGAGCCTGTATAAAGAGGCCGGTGATGTTACACATGTTAATGGAAAAAACATCTTTGGAAAGATAGACAATCTGAATTAGAGAGAGAGCTGTGAAAATGGTCACTTTATTTATTTGAAATCATCTGTGAATCTTGCTGAGAGGCAAGTAAATTGAAGTCAACAATGCTAGGTAAGCTTTGTTTTTTTCCTTTTTATTTATTTCAAATATTTTATCCATTATTGTGATATTGAGAACTGTGAACATTTTTGTCAGTGTCCATAATTTTGCTCTAACAAACCTAGGTTTTCTTTTTATGTTTATCCCTCTTTGAATGTGAGAAAACTAAGAAACCATTTTCAGTAAACTGACATATTTGCTTGTCTGGGAATGTTAAAAGCTTATGTTACTTGCTATGTATATTAATCTTCTGGGCTTCAGTCATAAGTCACAAAATGTTTGGCGATTTACAGTTGAACTGTGTCCATTAGATACTTAATTTTCATAATGAAGCCAAGATTTGCACTTTAAGTTAGAATTTCCCCCTCTCATGCATTCAACAAAACCTCAACCGTACCGTTTGACTTTGAAGGAAAAAAATGGTTTACAATGGTGACTTTGTGTCATCTTATGAGTAAAAGCAATGTATATTTTTGGCTTTTACTAAGGTTTGTTGTTAGCTGACTAAATCCCACCATACATGCACTTATTCAGAGTATAGTAGACTAGAGTTGTACTGTTACTGGGGGAGACACACTGCATGACAGCTCAGTAATATTGTGTCCTCCCTCTGGCCCATGTGTCCGTCTGATGCACTGCTCCACATTAGAGTATCTTCTCACTGGTACTTTTGGCTGATTTGTATGTTGGCGCCACAGGTAGCTAGTTTAAAATAGAAAAGTAGGTTGGCAAACAAATTACAGCGGTGGCACCATCATCACATAACATAACTGAGCCTGTAGCCCTCCTAATATGGCATCAGCCCTTAAAGAGTACCTGCATTGCTCAGATGCATGTTAGATAATACAGATGTTTTTTTGTTTTGTTTTTTACACTAAACTGTACTAAATAGTGACTTCTCTGCTAGGAATAAACTTGAGATAAATGATTGTATCAGACATCTTGCAAAATGACATTGTGATTCCATTGAGATTACTGCGAACAATGAAAACAGCCATTGTTCCACCGCAAGCATGCCCAAACTGCCATTCACCTTCACTCACCAAGTGCAGAGTTTGTCTGCATGAGCCACACATCAAAATGAAGAAGTCTCACTGGCTAGTTCCTTTTACTATGTGCATTGGATTTTTTTCTCCTTTCTCTAAGCTGTGCAAGATAGTTTTGATTTGAAGGATTGCATTGAAATTTTAATACGCAGTACTGTATGCCATTGTTCTGGATAATACTGGTCTGCATTGCTCTCAATGTCTGTGATATGTATAACTGTAAGTCAAAATTTGTTTGACTGTTGTATACAGGTACTATTTTATCAATAAAAAAATCTGAACATGTTTTTCCTTTAAACTCATTAATATCTGGGAAGTGAAAACTATATGGAAAGATCACCTGCAAAGACAAAAGATGCTTTATTCCGCTGGACCTCCACACAGAATAGAAACTGGAAATAACCAGCAGGATTTCCATCTGAGCCTGTTGGCCACAAATACTGGCTCAGGTGAGGAAAATTATTCTATGTCACGCAAACATTAAATACATCAAAATGTTCAAATGTGCAAAGGTTTCAGTCTCTCCATCTGTGTCCACACTGGGCATTGCAGCATTTGTAGAAAGTCGTCATTGGTTCATCAGCTGATCTGGTCTGAATCTGCATGAAGTATGCCCGAGGATGCCCGCACTTCGGACAAGTTTCTGTAAACAGATACAAATAGTGTATGGTGTAAACATGTATGAGACAATACAGCTATAAACTGAGATTCAAAATAATAGAGGGGTCATTTCCACTTAATTAAAAATGTCTGTGCGGCTGAGATTCTACTAGTTCAGCAGTGCAAATGCTATGTAATGCTGTAAACCTTTTCAACTTCATGTGTTAAATTATTTTAAATAGAAACAATCAAAAATGTATTGCCAAAAGTTTTCTTTAAACAAAATTACAACCCTGAATTCAGCTATTAAATAAAAAGCTAAATTTAAAAATGACTGAGAATCATTCGCCATATTATATAACAAGCATTGTATACCCGAGACAATCGAAGAGTTTTGAGGATTTCTTGTCAGACGACAGTCTGGTCTTTGATACAGTGGTAAACTCAAGCCAATAAACCATGAACTGTTTTATTGTCACTTACCAGCAGTCGAGTCCACGTTTTCCCAAGCTGCAGCGCCTCCAAGAACATCATCCACCTCCTTCAGCTTTGGATACTTTCTGTTATTCACCTGCAGAAAAGAAACGTTCACAGAAACCGAAATCCGTGAAACTAGGAGCAGCATCTTCTAAGCCTAAAATACTTAGTATAGATGTTTTTTAAATTTTAAAAAATACACTTAAGTGACAGTGTATGCTGTGATATTTCATCTCTTGATAAAATAACTCACCTTTCGTGTGATGTTGTGTACATACGGACAGGTGTTGCAGGCGAATCTCATGCACTTCTGTCCTTCCTCGACAATTAAAACATTTCCGCAGGTTGGACAAAAAAGGAGCATGTTAGCCGCGAAATATTTGTAGCTAACAGATACCAACTAAAATAACAAAGCCAATGCAGATAAACTGTTTTACACAGCTTACAAACTGTTGACGTCTCCCTGCTGTGGACAGCTTTCTACATGAGGAACAACGGAAGAGAAAGCAGGTGTTACCTTTTAATCTCTCGGTGGGAAACAAAATATATATATATATATATTTTTTTTTTAAAGTAATTCAAAGACCACACAACAAAATATCATAATCTCTTAATAATATTAAACAACAGCAATACTTTCCTGGTTAATAAATACACAATAAAACGGTGTCTGAATTTACGTCCACTATGGGGAACCGTTTATATTGAGCTACGCTTGCCTCTCGGTATTTAATTTTAACTGTACGCATTGTTTACTTCGTGACTTCTTGCCGCGGAACAGTTTCCAGTTAAAATGTTTGTCAGCTGTACTTGTTGAGTCTCACACTAAATGTTTTAGAGTTGTTCCAGTGGTAAAGAACAGCTGTAGTTTTAGCATTACCTGCCTGGGCTGCAGTGTGTTGACTGACTTTAGTGGCTGGTGATGGAGGAGCAGAGTCAGGGCGCTGTGGGAGGAGGGCTGTGTGTAAAGGAGGAAGAGGTGGAAAATGACAACCTGACAGAGGAGGAAGATGAGGAGGCTCTTCCTCACTCAGAGATCCTGGATATTTTCGAGGAGGGACTTGCTCGACTCGTTCAGGACCCTTTACTCTGTGATCTACCAATTCAGGTTTGATCTCTCACTCACTAATACACTTTACATGCAGTGCCCTGTGATGAAAAAACCAAGGAACACATCATAACGGTATTTTGTTAAACACTTAGTGTTAAAATACATAAATATTTGGATCCATCCTGCTTTCTTTAATCTTTATTGGGATATCTTTAAACTTGAAGTGACTTAAGTGCAATTGCATTTATCTGGTTTAGAAATGCTCACACTTTGTTAAATTTAGTTTCCACTCTTCACAGTGACTGTCATAGCAAAACCCCCACAAAGTGCACTTATGAGAAAAGGTGAAGGGCATCTAAACTGCTGAAGAATTAAATTGCCACTCTGAGATTATTATTATTGAGATATTATCGTTTCAGATTTTTTTTGGAAATACTATTGAACAGATAATTATAAAAGTACTAATTATTATAATTGGTTGCATTTAGGGCTGCAACTAACAATTGTTTATTATTGATCAACCTATTTTTATGCTAATAGATGCATCATTTAGTCCAGTGGTTGTCAAATTGGGGTACCGGGGACCCCCAGGGGTCCTTGAGGGGATTCCAGGAGGTCCCCAGCAAATTTTTTTAGATTTTTATTTTCAAAACAATTACATCCATCCATCCACCGTCAACCGCTTATCCTGCGTAAAGGGTCGTGGGGGGCTGGAGCCAATCCCAGCTTACATTGGGCGTAAGGCGGGGTACACCCTGGACAGGTCGCCAGTCCATCGCAGGGACAATTACATCCATAAGTAATATAATGCTAGAATGTATAACTACTTGGGTCATGAAATAAAACATCTAAAAAGCAAAACGATGGGGGGTCTAATTTGGGTCAGTTTAAGGGTCCTTGATGTGAAAAAGTTTGAGAACCACTGACTTAATCTATGGAATATAAGATAATAGTTAAAAAAGGTCCCAGAGCCCAACGGGACGACATAATCATCAAAAAATTTTGGTTATTCATTTTCTGTTCATTGACTAATCAATTGTATAATTATTTCAGCACTATTGGTAAAAGGTCACATCACAGTAAAAGGTTTACTACACATCAAACTCGTTTTTACAGGTTAGGTTACAGGTTTAATTTACAACACCATGCTCAGTGTTATATTATGTTGCTCCTTCCAGGTAGATTGTGTTTGAGGTCAGCACTCCCAGAGGATATCCTCAGCTGTGCTGCACTCACTTGGACATGTGATTTGGGCAAAAAAGAGTTTGAAACTGTACTGATGGATAGAAGGTCCTGTAAACTTTCCCAAAACCTGATAAAACCTGATTTCTCTTTAGGTGACTCTGGAGGAGGTAAATTCTCAGATTGCTTTGGAGTATGGGCAGGCGATGACTGTGAGGGTTTTAAAGGCAGATGGCGAAATAATGCGTAAGTGTCTGATCACATAATACTGTGTATTTTCTTTAATTTTTGAACATTGTTACACAACTTGTAGCTCTATCATTATTTTGCACTTTATAACATTTTCTTTTGTTTCATTAACACTAAGCCATAGTGGTGGTGCAAAATGCCACTGTTCTTGACCTGAAGAAGGCCATTTGCAGATTCATGGAGCTGAAACAACAACGTGAAGGTGGAGTGAAACACGTCAGCTGGTAAACACACTCACAAACTCAAGAGCATAAAAGAGATTTAAATTTTTTTTAAACGGCCAAACGTGTCATTTGTTACATTATTTTGCTGCCTCTTTTTTTGACAGGAGATATGTTTGGAGAACATATACTTTAGTATTTCAAGGGGAAAAGCTTGAAGATGACAAGATGAGGCTCAAAGAGTAAGTGTCTGAATCACTTCCTTTACTTGCCATACTTATATCGTCAGAGCTGGTTGAATTTTTTCCCCCTCTCTGTATTTCTTTAGCTATGGGATCAGGAACAGAGATGAAGTCACATTCATGAAGAAACTCAGGAAAAAGTGAAATGTCGGAGCCAACGTTTGTCACATCAGGAAAAAGCACCAGTGCCTGTCGCATTGTGTAGCGACGTGCTACCAGACTTCTCAGACTTGAAATGTTTTATTTGAAGGTTTTTGGAGGAGTCACAACATGATATATTTGTGTGCACACTATACACCCCAAATATTTATCCAGAAAGTCTTTATGAACTGAGGTGCTTCTGAAAGGGGCTACAAATAAATAACATATCTGCAGTAACACCCCACCCATTCTGCCAGTGATTTTGTATAGTTGTCTGCAAATATTAAAATATATTACACTGTTGTAGATTATTTGTCTGCTTGTCTGCATTTGTGTTTTACTTTAGCTTGTATTTCATTCCGGCATTTTGTACACTTTCCAGAGAGGGCAGTTGTAAATGTAACCTGGTGATTTGAATATTTCCTGGTAGAAGTGGGCACTCTATGCAGTTATTTACCTAGTTTGGATGTTACCTGCAACAGGATACACTGGGAGCAGCAGCTGAGGAAAAAAGGTAATACACAGCCTTTCTCTTTAAAATAATATTCTCTTCAATACAATTTAAATGGGACTTCAGGAAGTTAGTGGTTAAAATGTCTGAGTAATGGTTTTAACTTTGTACAGTGTGATTGTGAGTACAGTTATGAGCAGTGGGCTTGAGATTTGTGTTCTGTACGTGTTGCTTTGAAAAGTAATCCCAGCATGTTATCCAAACTAATATCTCATTGCAATTTTCAAAGAGCAAGTTTAGACTGTACTCTTTGTAATATTATTTACAGATACCCAATTCCCACCATGAGCAAGCAGCTGGCGATAAAAGCATGGAAAAACTCTCAAGTCTAAATTATTGTTATGGTACTTTTGCCTGCTCAATCCTGAGTCAGTTTTATAGATTTTTTCCCCCAAATGTCTCTTTATTCTTTATATTTTTTGGAGGGGAAGCAGTGATCTGTAGCTTGTTTTATTACCAACTTCAAATGTTATTCAGGAGTTTTAAAAGTATGAATTTAATCCATTGTAAAGGCACAGTGCACAGTGAGTGAGCACTTTCGTTTCAGTCAACCTTTGATGGCATTTACCAGCATGCCTACTGTAAATTATTCTTTATTGCTGACCGTTTGGAGATGCACAAAAACATTATTGACTGCACATTCAATGTTTTATCAAGATTCATCCATGGCACGACATCACGACAATGAGTCTTTCAATGAAAAATATTTGGCATGCCATCTTTTTTTGATTCCTGAAACTGGCCTTTGGTTCAAATTTCAGATGGTAGGAAGATATGCAAATGTTGCATGTAAAGATGTGCCTGTTAAGAATTCTTAAATTTTGGATGTTCTGCAATTGGATTTATTTGCAAAGAATAAGTCTGAGTAGAAACAACAAAAAATTATTTTCATTCATTCTTCTTTATATGACAGGGACAAATGCAGGAGAGTATAGAAAGTAGATTCTATGCATACATGTTTCTAGCCATGACTAATCTGCAACCCCTGTCACTGGGTTGAGGAGGAAAGATAATTGCATACGCTGCCACATTGTGATCCCGTCCAGATTTTTGGGCAAAGAAAAGGCCATGTGATGTCTTTGAATGTTAGTCTAAAATGTGCGGAAAATAGTTTTTAGGAAAAATTCAAATTCCATTTATTGTGTCAATATTATTAATCTTTTGTAGAATTAATACTTTCAGAATTGCTCTGTCACTTATGAATATATCTTTGGTAGTAACATTTAGCATTCTCATTGCAAAAATGTAAATCCAGTTTTCTTCTACTGCAATTTCACTGCTTCGATTCTGTGTACACACACACACACACACCACTTTTCATACATTACGGTAAACAAAATATCATTAGGCTTGAAGAATCCATCAATCCACCCTCTCTTTTCAGCATCCACCATGACTTCTTCAGACAGCGAGCTGAAGAATATGGCTACAGAGTTAAAACATCTTTCTCTCAAGAAAGAACAACTTCTGGAAAGGAAAAATATGCTGTGCATATTTCAGGAATTGAGGAACCGTGCTGAATTTGGACAAACAGGTAGTTTATGAAAGAGAGCTTTAACAATGAGATAGATATGTGCAATATACAAAGTAGCTATCCCAAGCCTTTTGCATATTGCAGCAAATAAAACAAGTAATTCCCTAGTCCTCTGCTGTGTCACATGCATGACTACACTATTTTTTTCTCACAGAGGAAGCAGTCTCAAGTCAGCAGGAGATTGACAGTATTGATGAAGAACTAAAACAGTTAAGCGAAAGGGAAGTTGAACTCCAAAAAATCCACGATAACATCGTCAGTGCCAATGATAGAAAAAGCAAGAAAGGTGAAGCGAAATTTACTGCTGCAAATACTTTTTCACTCATACTTTGGTTTTGCAAACATCTTTTTTTCTTCTTTGTTAGAAATTAGTGAATCCCCCTCCAATAGGAGTATTCAGCCTGGTATCGCTGTTCCTGGCTCGAATATTTTCTACGTTGAGGCTCCACCTACTATCCCTGGTAAGTAAGTGACACACTCATACTAGCTGTTCAGTTTGGGGTATTCGTGTTCACGTTCCACAGAATGTGAATAATAAGTTCCACTCAAAGTCACATGCTGTCACATTTAGTGACAACAGGCTTTTTTTCACCCTACTTATGTTCTTTATTAATGTAACATTTGAGATTCATCAGTGCAAATTTTCTTTTTGCACTGATCAAGTTTCTCATTCATTAACTAGTTGTACAGGTCATATTTCATTTGATGTTTGTGCCTGCACACCCAACAAAAAGAAAAAAAACAAGGTGCAGTGAGTTCCAATGGTTATGGAATTATGTAGTTTTTGGGAAGAAAATTGTGAACTGCTATCTAATAAACATGAAAGCTTGTTTTTATATTTTCTCTTCCTATGCAATTATATCATTTTTCACACAACTTTAACCTTGTGGCACTTGTGTCTGTAAATGTAACTGACTAACATCTGACCAAAAGGACGTCAGCTGATTCTTTTAAAATCTACAAAAGGTTCTGTACACAATTTATGTTACTTAGGGTACACTTTAACAGTGAATTCTTACTTTTCTTAAAAGCACCTGCAGTGATTCTGGACCTGGAAAAACTTCCAACGTATCCATGCAGGACCCAGTGTCCAGAGTGTCGGCAGTTCATCATGACAGAGACTTTTACCTCTGTCAGCAGTGTGACCTGGCTGGTGTGTTTCATCACAGCCATGGTTGGGTATGAAAACATTCCCTTCATTTTGTTGAAAAATTAGTGTGAGGTTATTATCAGACTTTGTTTGTATGCGTGCAGCTGGTGTTACAGTCACTGGCTTATGCTTCCAGGTTTGCTGACATTTTATGTTGTTTATGTTCCTTCTTTTGCAGCTGCGTCGCTGGTTGCTGCCTCATTCCCTTCTGCATGAAAAGGTTCAAAACTACCACACATCGATGTCCCAAGTGTAGAACACCAATCCAATCTATTAAAAAGCTCTGAGAGAAAAGTAGCTCGTGATAACTAGGCTCCCTTTTAGAGTTTATCTGTTAGCATTCAGGATCCACTAAATACCACCACAGTGTTAGTCTCCAAATGTTTGTTAATTCAAACATTTGGAGACTAACACTGTAGTTTTAATGGAACACATGTCAGAAGAAACATGTGGTGTTGACTAATATAGTCAGCCTCTGTGTAAATCTATATAAAATTAGATTTAAGGAAATATCTGTATGTTCAAATTGATCTTTTATGGAATAAAAAAAAAAGATCAGTATGATTGTAAATATCATGTAGTATTTCAAATCTGTGAAATTATGTAAAAATTCAGTTTTATGTTAAGGCTGAGCTGTTTGTTCAACAAAAGTACAAAATTAAATAATTTCCTTTTGTAGTTTTTTAGTGATAAGCACTAAAGGGTAAATGCTATACTGGGGATGGTCATAGGTATACTGTGAAATCCAAAATGATCTCTGTATTTACAAAATGAGTAGTCAGCTATAAGTCAGTCAGCTATAAGACACAGATTGTTCTTTAGGCTACAGACTGTACAGTATTTGTACAGTATTAACAGCTACATCCTGAAGTCAGTGTCTACAATGAATGAACAGTGAAGATCAACAGATCTTCCTCAAAGACCTTTGGAAGTTAAGGCAACTACTTTAGCAATAATGAAAAAATAGACTCTCACAATCATCTGACAAACCTATTATTTTGTTAGGTACAACAAATCCAGAATCCAGCACAGGGGCACTGGGCTGATAATGTGCAAATTAATGAAATTATTTACTCTTAATCTTGCATTGTAGCTAAGGGACCCGTCTCAAGTAATAGGCTACAGCAACGTAATAATGTCACATACACTGTATATGAAGGTGGATCAAACATATCTATTCTTAAATGTTAAATGTGGTACAGAGGAGCATAGTATTTATTTTTATTCTTTACACACATTGCACAAGACTAATAAGACAAGCAGTGTGTTGTAAAAAATCTTGAATGTTCTCCACTTGTTATCCTGTAGTTATACAGTAATAATAGGGGTGTGGGCTGTATTAATAGTATCCACTGTTCTCCCATGCTTTATAATCACATAGTAACGATATGTGCAGTCTCCCATTCTTCCTCTGTATTTACACATAAACAAAAAGGCATGTAAGAGGAAAAAATAAAAAGTATACTATTGCTTTTGGTTTCTTTCTTCTGTGGTTTCTGGTAATAAAAGAAAAAAAACAACAACATTTAACTTTAAATTGACTCAATATCACATAAAACATGGCTTAAGAAAAATCCCATTTAACGTAAGCACAAAATTGGGTTTAAGATTTTTTTTTATAGTCACAATTATTAGCTTAGCCTATGGCATTTTACACAGCATAAAATAGCCTAGTGGCAAGCAAACTTTTCCTCTCATCATAGCATAACAGTTTACATTATACTTTTTACATCTTACTCACCACTGGTAAAGTCCATGCATCTCCCGACACAACACCAAGGTCGAATTTTCAGTCTGAACTTTTTGTACAACAGCTGAATGTAGCAGAGCAACAAGCTGGCGGGCTGCCGAGTCGTTTTAAAGGGATCAGTGGCGGTTCTAGACCAATTTTATTGAGGGGGCCAGACTGGGGCCAGTTGTTTTGCCAGAGGGGCACATTCAATCTGTGACAAATGAGACAAAGGCAAAGTTCAAGCTTTCAAAATGTCCCGTTTAGTATATAATGTAATGTTTTAGTATGTTTCAGTAACTTACAGTTATTTGTTTCAGTAACAGGATCTTTTCAGTAACTTAGTTATATAATTATTAAATTACATTACACAAAACAAAACATTCCTGTCAGACCAGTAGGCTACTGTTATGGCTTTTTGTGTATGAAAAGTGCTGTTTAAATTTAATGCATTATTAAAGTGTTATGATAATAATTTACCCTTCAAGGAGAGGGAGTCAGAACAATTTCCAGCAATATCCAAAGGCTGTCCATGCAATGGAAACATGGATTACAAGGACAAAATATCCTGCATTCAGATTTAATTTTGTCGCAAGAAGATACATTACTATGATTACTGTAGACCAGGGCTGTTCAATTATAAATTTAATTGGGACGGATTTTAAAACCAGGACACAGAGATGGGCCGGACATTTTCTCAGGAGTTGGGATCATTAAGATTTTATTGACATTGTATTGGTAATCCTTATTGGTTCAGTTCTTTATTGATGCTCTTATCAGTCCTATTTATTATTAAATAATTAAATATATTATTTAAATTTTTTGTTGTTTCTAGAGCAGCAACAGGATTTACAGCTGCAAAGTCACTAATATCTCACTGGAAACAAATTTAACATGTCAGTAAAATAAATATTACATATTCCTGACATCAACATACTGTGTGAAGTTTATAAATGATGAACAGCTTAGTCCCTCCTGTCCTCCTCCTCCCGCTGCAGCTGCTGGTAGAGGCGAGGGCTGGTTTGTCTCAGCCACCAGCTGAGTTTATAATGTGCCATATTTTAATGTACAGGTAAACTAAACTAAACAGTTACTAAAGACAGACAGCTTTCACTTTAATAAGCTATTAGCTGAACCAGCACTGTGCCTGTGTAAAACCTAAAGACAGCAGCAGCGGTAAAGTAGTGGCTTCTTACTGGCAAAGTTTTTATTGAACCACATACATACACTAACGAGAGGAGTAGGCTAGTCATCAGTGTCGGTAATCAGCTGATTACCACTGATCAGCTGGCTGACTTCGTTCCGTGCACGCGCGTGTGCGTGTGTGTGAAGGCGCTCTGCAGACACGCAGAGGAGCGGAGAGGCTGCAGGTCTGACAGTAAGTGTTAAGCCTTGATTGGCGGTGATCGGTACAGCGCATGTGAAACTCAACAGAGATGAGAAGGAATAGCCTACAGCAGCTCACTCTTTAGATACTTTCATACACTATGTAGTGTAGCCTACTTTTGTTGTCATATGTTAGATCATATGCTGGGCCACATGGAGGTTGCTTCGGGGCCTCGGGGCTGCCCGAGGCCGCTAATTCATTAGGACTGCAGTAGACTTTTCGTTCAGAGGGGGGGCCAAGGGCTGTGTTACTGCTGCCCCCCCCCTTCCCAAAACCGCCCCAGAAGTACATTCAACTCAAAAAATATAAGTACACTCAACTTACAAGTAATAAGTACACTCAACTCATAAAGAATATAAGAACATTCAACCTATATAATATAAGCACAACCAACTCATAAAATATCAGTACACTCAACTTATATAATATAAGCACAACCAACTCATAAAATGTAAGTACACTTAACTCATAAAATATAAGAACATTCAACCTATATAATATAAGCACAACCAACTCATAAAATATAAGTACGCTCAACTTACAAGTAATAAGTACATTCAACTTATATAATATAAGCACAACCAACTCATAAAATATAAGTACACTCAACTCATAAAATATAAGTACACTCAACTTACAAGTAATAAGTACACTCAACTTAAAAAAAATATATTAGTGTACTGAACATAGAAAATTGAGTAAATTCTACTTAAAATACTTTAGCTAAAATTATAAATATAATTGATCTGAAATTACTGAAAGAGATGAATACACTCAACTTATAAGTACAACCAATTTGTAAAATATAAGTATGCTCAACTCATAAAATATAAGTACGCTCAACTTACAAGTAATAAGTACATTCAACTCATAAAATATAAGTACATTCAACTCATAAAATATAAGTACGTTCAACTCATAAAATATAAGTACACTCAACTCAGAAAATATAAGTACACTCAACTCATAAAATATAAGTACATTCAACTCAGAAAATATAAGTACGCTGAACTTAAAAAAATATATTAGTGTACTGAACATAGAAAATTGAGTAGGCTAAATTCTACTCAAAATAGTTTAGCTAAAATTATAAATATAATTGATCTGAAATTACTGAACGAGATCAATACACTCAACTTATTTGCAAAATATAAGTACACTCAACTCATGAAATATAAGTACGCTCAACTTACAAGTAATAAGTACATTCAACTTATATAATATAAGCACAACCAACTCATAAAATATAAGTACACTCAACTCATAAAATATAAGTACACTCAACTTAAAAAAAATATATTAGTGTACTGAACATAGAAAATTGAGTAAATTCTACTTAAAATACTTTAGCTAAAATTATAAATATAATTGATCTGAAATTACTGAAAGAGATGAATACACTCAACTTATAAGTACAACCAATTTGTAAAATATAAGTATGCTCAACTCATAAAATATAAGTACCAACTTACAAGTAATAAGTACATTCAACTCATAAAATATAAGTACATTCAACTCATAAAATATAAGTACACTCAACTCATAAAATATAAGTACGTTCAACTCATAAAATATAAGTACACTCAACTCATAAAATATAAGTACACTCAACTCAGAAAATATAAGTACACTCAACTCATAAAATATAAGTACATTCAACTCAGAAAATATAAGTACGCTGAACTTAAAAAAATATATTAGTGTACTGAACATAGAAAATTGAGTAGGCTAAATTCTACTCAAAATAGTTTAGCTAAAATTATAAATATAATTGATCTGAAATTACTGAACGAGATCAATACACTCAACTTATATAATATAAGCACAACCAATTTGCAAAATATAAGTACACTCAACTCATGAAATATAAGTACGCTCAACTTACAAGTAATACGTACATTCAACTTATATAATATAAGCACAACCAACTCATAAAATATAAGTACACTCAACTCATAAAATATAAGTACACTCAACTTAAAAAAAATATATTAGTGTACTGAACATAGAAAATTGAGTAAATTCTACTTAAAATACTTTAGCTAAAATTATAAATATAATTGATCTGAAATTACTGAAAGAGATGAATACACTCAACTTATAAGTACAACCAATTTGTAAAATATAAGTATGCTCAACTCATAAAATATAAGTACGCTCAACTTACAAGTAATAAGTACATTCAACTCATAAAATATAAGTACATTCAACTCATAAAATATAAGTACATTCAACTCATAAAATATAAGTACACTCAACTCATAAAATATAAGTACGTTCAATTCAGAAAATATAAGTACGCTGAACTTAAAAAAATATATTAGTGTACTGAACATAGAAAATTGAGTAGGCTAAATTCTACTCAAAATAGTTTAGCTAAAATTATAAATATAATTGATCTGAAATTACTGAACGAGATAAATACACTCAACTTATATAATATAAGCACAACCAATTTGCAAAATATAAGTACACTCAACTCATAAAATATAAGTACGCTCAACTTACAAGTAATAAGTACATTCAACTTATATAATATAAGCACAACCAACTCATAAAATATAAGTACACTCAACTCATAAAATATAAGTACACTTAACTTACAAGTAATAAGTACACTCAACTTAAAAAAAATATATTAGTGTACTGAACATAGAAAATTGAGTAAATTCTACTTAAAATACTTTAGCTAAAATTATAAATATAATTGATCTGAAATTACTGAAAGAGATGAATACACTCAACTTATAAGTACAACCAATTTGTAAAATATAAGTATGCTCAACTCATAAAATATAAGTACGCTCAACTTACAAGTAATAAGTACATTCAACTCATAAAATATAAGTACACTCAACTCATAAAATATAAGTACGTTCAACTCATAAAATATAAGTACGTTCAACTCAGAAAATATAAGTACACTCAACTCAGAAAATATAAGTACACTCAACTCAGAAAATATAAGTACGTTCAACTCAGAAAATATAAGTACATTCAACTCAGAAAATATAAGTACGCTGAACTTAAAAAAATATATTTGTGTACTGAACATAGAAAATTGAGTAAATTCTACTCAAAATAGTTTAGCTAGTTAAAATATAAATATAATTGATCTGAAATTACTGAAATAGATCAATACACTCAACTTATATAATATATGCACAACCAATTTGCAAAATATAGTACACTCAACTTACACATCGATGCTCGGTGAGGATGTTCTTTAATGTGGAAAAAGAGCTCTCACAGAGTGCTGTGCTTGCGCCAAAGGTCGAAGCATGTTGAAGCGCCGTCATCACACTTGGCATTGCTTGGAGAGGTTTTTGAAAGTGTTGTAGAAGTTTTTGCATTGTCCATTTGTAACAAACTCAAACAAAGGAAAGTGTAAGGTGACCACGTCAGAGCTTTATTTTATTAGTTTCCTCTGTTAATACTATGAGTCCTTTATTTTGGCGCCTCCTAGCGGAACGTTAATTTCGCTCTCTGGGGGGCGGGACTGGTTTTAGATACGGACTCACGGAAGTAAGGAGGAAAAACCAAAAACACATGTTGCTCCTATATCGTATAAAGGCTCTTAAAAAGGATAATTAAGCACCTAGCTGGAACGGGAACAAGGTATTGTGTGTTTGATTTGTTTAATGTTTATGTGCAGTAATACGTAGTTTAAACTATTCAACTGCCTAGAAGTGTTTAATGTATTATTTCTTTGTCACGTGAAGTCGTGCTGATATAAGCTTTTAAGCATTGTTATTACTGATGGAGGTTACGTCACAGAAAGGTTTTTATTAACAGTGGCCTTTGAGTAATGTTTATGTTCGTAAGAGCTAATTTTATGTTATCTGTCCTGTAGCTCTTACGGTGTTTCAAGAAGAATGGGTGTAAGGAAAGATAAACTAGATTTGTGTTCAAACAAGGTTGACGGCTGAACATAAATAAAGGCTTCTGGAAACATCAGTACGCTTCACCATTTTCTGGCTGGGGGTTAGCTACACCATTTACCACCTGGCTGGAGATGAGTCCTTCAGCTGATTACCACTGATCAGCTGGCTGACTTTGCACTCTGCAGGCACGCAGAGGAGCGGAGAGGCTGCAGGTCCGACAGTAAGTGTTGAGCCTTGATTGGCGGTGATCGGTACAGCGCATGTGAAACTCAACAGAGATGAGAAGGAATAGCCTACAGCAGCTCACTCTTTAGATACTTTCATACACTATGTAGTGTACTTTTGTTGTCATATGTTAGATTATATGCTGGGCCACATGGAGGTTGCTTCGGGTCCTCCCCAGAGACCTGAACGCATCCATCAGAATACAGTTGCGCTCCCCAAAGCGCTCCTTCATTTCCCCGCAAACTGCATCGATACAACTGAAATACATCCTGCGTAGCTCGGTTTCGTCGCTGGGATCTTCGTGTACAATATCCTCGACTACATAGGGCCTACATAATGAAGGATGTGTTTAGTGTGCGACGTCTCTTATTTGGCACAGGCTCTGCTGTTGCATCCTTGCAGCGCTTCAAGAGTGTCACAAATTTGGTCTCAGAGCGGAGATTTTCAATACACTTACATGCGGAATTGACAAGTTGCACACCTGTTAACAGATCCCAGTGTTGGGAACGTTACTTGAAAAAAGTAATTAGTTATAGTTAGCCTACTCACTACTTGTTCCAAAAAGTAACTGAGTTAGTAACTGAATTACTCTGTAATAAAAGTAACTCGTTACGTTACTGTTAAAAAAAAATCTCTGCTGCTTCATCAATCTCTGTTTAGCTGTTGTGTGTGTGTGTGTGTGTGTGTGTGCGTGTTGTGCTGGCATGTGTAAAAGCACTGGCTCTGATTGGCTACCAAGAAACATGACTCTGCCTTAGCCAACATAATCACCGGTTGAAAGGCACCGAGCTTCTCGTCTCGTCTCCCCCCGACAGAGTTTAGCAGGCAGAGAGAACGGAACAGGTGAGCCTACTGCTACCTCGTAACCTCGTTATTAACCTACCTCGTGTGAGCCAGCTGGTGCTTCGATTACACAGTTTATTACATAACGCACCGCCTTTAACGACCAGTAGGCTAACGTTAACGGCGTTGTAACGACGGGAAAAGTGGGCTAATTAGTTAGATTACCCCGTTACTGAAAAAATAACGCCGTTTCGTAACGCCGTTCTTTTAAACGCAGTTATTCCAAACACTGCCTTTTATAGCTTAACCGTCTGTAATCTGCATTTTGCTTCATTAACCGAAATGATCCAGTCTGTGCGCGCAGTTACGCAGAAGAGCGCCTGGTGTCACGGCTCATCACAGTCTCAGAGCTGGGCAGATGCAAACATATAGAAAATCAGGCAAATGCTTCTTCAGTTTAAGGCTTTATTGTTCTAATAATATACCTGAAAATCAATGAGCGCACACATTGCTTTGCTGGCCGTGTTTCAAAGCTGCCTGTGTCGCTCTTTAACAAATAAAATCTTTCCATTAACGGCGCATTAAAAGCGTCTAGTCTCTGCAGAGCAAATGTAGACTTCACACTGTAACATCTAAGTCAGATGATCCAGTGTTTCCCATACGTTCATTTATTTGTGGCGGCCAAAATATCCAGGCCCACACATTCATTTGCGATTTTTTACTAAGCCTATTTAAAATCATATTTCACTGCAGAGCCGAGCTCAGCACTTCATCTCACCGTCCCTCTCTCTCGCCACCGTATCTCTCGCTCTCCCTCATGGAACACCGCTGCACAAATCTGTCCAACACAACGCTGTCAGTGTCGGAGACCAGCTAAAAGTTATTAGCCAGCATGCAAGGAGCCGAGCTAATAAGGAGAGCTAAGTTAATGTTAAAATGCTGCCGGATTTTCGAGGCTAGCAGCAGTAGCCTATATAGCTGGCAGTCAATATCGATGCAGAATGTCACCGGTGAAACTAACCTTGGCTTTCACTCAGCAGCTACCAGCTGTTTATTTATTTATTCAGGAAGCAATCATTTTTGAGATGCAGAGAGAGAGACAATATGGTGGATAAACCAGTTCTGACATGATGGACATGAGACAGTACAGCAGCATGGGGGCAGAACAGAGTTAAAGCACCAGTTTATGGTCAGATTGATGGTGATATGGCTTATTTAGTTATCTACTCAAAGGCTCAGATGAAGTGACTACTTTACTTTAGGAGAGTTAGAGAGATGTTTCTAGTTTTGAAGTGTGTTTTAAAGGCTCATCATTTACTCTACTTGCAAAATTCTCAAGAATGCAGGAATAAAGGTCTCTAAAGACCCAGAGAGCCTTTGTCTGGAGAGCAGGCTGACCAGGGACAGACTCCTGGGCCAAATTTTAAAAAACTTGTGTCCTGAGGTGTGTATGTGTCTCTGCTACTTGTCCATAAACAATTGAAAAGTATAGTCAATTGTCACACAGAGATGAGCATCCCGCAGGATTTTAAGAGGAAGAGGTCAGAGGTCACAGGAGCAGGAGGAGAACAAACTGAGGAGGATGAGCTTGTAAGTTGTTTGGATAGCTACTAGGCATACTGTATATTCTAAAACTCACATAGTAACATACTTTGTTAGACCAACAGCATGTCATCAGAGTTTGCATTTAAGACAATTCTGTGTTCACAAACATTTGTTGCATAGAGAGTCAGGGCCAAGTGAGACACAGGAAATATCACAGACAGCTTACAGGTGCAACATCAGGACAACTAAATACATTTGTACTGTGGCAGCTACATTAACTAGCAGCTGTTCTATGGTTTTTATGGTTTGTTGTCAGTTTTGTTCTAGTTATATTAAACTCCCTATCTCTGACCCTCTCTCTTCGAGTTTTCTCCATCTTCTCTCACTGCAAAGACCCTCTTTCAGCCACACTAATAAGTACATTCTGTTTTCAAAAGTCATTAGAAATGAGCTTTTAAGTGCTTTATTTTAATAAAAAAAATCGCAGGGCCATGCCCCCGAAACCCCTTAGCATTTCGGCGTCTGAAACGTAGCTCTGCCTCTGGGCGCAGGACGTAAACACGTAAGTGCAGACCTCCCGGAACCTATAAAGATTGCATTGCAGTGCCCGCAGTTCGAAAAAAAATCCTTAACATTAAAGTCTATGAGAGCGATCTGGGAGATTTTCAGCCAGACTGAAATCGCCCCAAATGGGCGGGACTCCACGGAACATGACTTGACGCTGATTGGACAATGATATTCAGAGGCAAACTATCTGTCAAAAACAGTCACAGCTGATTAACAGTGTGTGGTAGAAAGCTGAAAAAAATCCTGTATATGCAAGTCCGTGATTTTGCGTGACTCAAGTTCTGTGTACTTATGTCCTATGTACACTTTATTTGCCTTTTTGCAACAAAGATTTAAGGAGGAAAAAAAGATTTATTTATTCCTACACCGCTCATCTCTCCCTTTCCAAGCACGCAGGAGTCAGCTCTTGTGCTAAATAATATGTGGGCTTCCATTTGCCCAAATTTATCTTCTTTTCTTACTTCTAATAAACCAGTCGACTACTACCACCATTACTTGTTGTTCTTCTCCTTTTTACATATTCAATGTAGTGACAAAACACACTCTGTACAGCCTTTTGTCCATTTCGGGTACTGTTGAAACAAGGCAGCGCAACATGGTGACCTACAGGTAGACCCGTGGCGGTATTTTTTTTTCCTGCCAGAGTTTTGAGAAATCCCGCTCTACTGTGCTGTGATTAGCTAGTAATCGCATTCTTGTGATTGGATGCTAGCTGTGAGCGCAGGAAGTCCTGCCCTACTGTGCTGTGACTGGCTAGTACTTGTTAATGATGTAATAATCGCATACTAACATAAATGTAAATGTTTTAAATCTTTATATCTACAGAGGGAATGCGGTAAGAAAGACAGAAAAGTTTAATTTCCATAAATGTAAATTTACAGATAAAAACGCTTGCTTTTTTGCCTTTATGAGAGAGTTCAAAACACTTCCTCAATTCAACAGTCTCTAAAGGAAACACAATTAAAACTTTAGCAGCTAGTATTGCAGGCCTATTTAAAAAATGTTTTAGACTCTTATTCTCCCCAGAGCTTAACCATTGCACTTTTGAACTTGATGTACTGTTATACTTGTTTTGTATGTTTGTACTGAGAATCCTAGACTATCCCAAAGCTTACCTCTCAGCAGGCGACAGAGGTGGGCTGTGCACAGAGCCGCACAGTCCTATACACTCATTACCCACATTGCATTGGGCTGATTGAGAATGTATGAAAGAATACCTTGGGAGCCAGTTTAATGGGCCTGATGCAGCTGATAACATTAATATCTTGCAAGTACCCTAGTGTTATACATAATTTACAGGGGCTATGCTGAAGTTTGTCAGTAGAGTAGATTCTAGATCATCAGCCAGTACAAGCACATTTATTTCAAATTCAGCCTCAGCCAGTACGAGCACAGCCAGAGATATAGCCAGCATCAGAAGCTAGTAGCTCAGACCCTAATGGAACAGTTGCCGCTCAACCAAATGACCCAGATTGGCCCATCCGTCTCAACAGACTTTATAAAAAAGAGTTAGTGTGCAGAGGTCCATTCAAACCAGCAATGGATTTTTTTAGAAGAGGTTTCCATTCAGTCTTATTACAGAGATAAACTGTTTTAAAGGAGGATGGTTTGCAGTGAGAGCACTGCAGTGTCATGTGTGACTGTGCAGCAATGGCAAATTGTTTACAAGGCTCACAAGTCAAGTAGGAGGGCCTCATTTCAAAATTTAGTATAGGGCCCCAAGGAGATCAGGACAGGCTGTGGCTGTGCAGCTATGTTCGGCCCAACATGGTTACTGAAGAGCATTCGGCTAGCAGGCCGCTGTAGAACTAGCATCCAATCACTAGGGCCGAGTGCCTAACAGCTAGAATCCAATAACAAAGACACATCTAAGTGATGAGTACTAGCCAATCACAGCACATCAGAGCGAGACTTGTTGAAACTGACAGGAAAAAAAAATTACTCGGACCCACGGTGTATGTTGCAAAAAATGGCTCATTCTAAGGTAATAAAACATGACGGTTCATTATGTAAGGTCTTAATACATCACAGTTATGGGTATTATATTGCATTTCCTCCTAAATATTACAAACTGAACCTTTAACAATATTGAGCATTGTAGGTCCCAGAAATGGTCAGAGAGCTTTAAAAAGTTTAGCTAGAAGGGGGTTAAGGCTGCATGTAGTTAGTTTAGAAGCCAACACCAGTTTAGACAATGGTCTAACAACAAGTCTACAAACTATGCTTTTCAGTGTTTCTTGGTGAGTTATCCTAGTGTAAATATAAAATGGTTGTCATTACAGCACAATATCCCTTTTAAAAGGTGATATTTGGATTGTCTCAATGAGGCACTAAAGCTGGTGAAGAAATTGAAAGTGACTTATAGGAGTGGTCATTTCTCTTCAGACTGACGTTTGAGCGCTTCCTACATTTGGATGTGGCCAGCAGATGTCACTACAATACAAATCAACTGTAATGCATTAAGGTTATTTCAGTGACATGAGTGAATAAAAAAATGACCACTGGCTCATATATATGAACCAGTGGTCATTTTTCATAATTTCCCACCCACAATAATTTCCCGAGAGTCAATCTACCAGTTTTTAAAGAAGCAAATGATGTTCCAAGAACAATTTATTATTATTGATTTGGATACAGTCTAGATAGAGCACTGCAGGTGGCACTTGTGACTAGCTGGCCATAACTGTAAGTGAGGATTCTCCTTTTTAAGCTCATGGGAATATTGAGCTTTCAAAAATATGTGCAGCATGTTTTACACAGTGTACAGATACACTGTACACACTGGAGATGCAGGAGTGACAATTTGGCTGATCTGCACATTGCTAAAAATCTTGTCTGAACTGGTTGAGAAATAGAACAATGCTGAAAGTACTTTGTGTTAAATACACGGTCAGTTATAACAGGCACTTCGAGTGTTAACATGTTCATACTCCCAATTCAGTCAAACATCTGATTTATGCTACACGAGTTACACACAATGAACAGTTAGCAGATGCATGTTTACATTCTGTTTAGATAGTGATAATCATTCCAAGACAGGGTGGAGTGAACTACATTACAGCCCACAGGGTTTGTCCATTATTTCTTTAACCAGGATCAGGACATTTTCCTGTTCTTTTCCTTTATTTACACGATCAGTACAACACTGTACATTCATTAAGATCAGAGGGCAAATAGAAACCAATAACATGAAAACAGATTGATTACAAATAAGAGGCATAACTTAAGATTGAAATTTTAAAGCTATTCCACTGTCAGCTCAATCTGCCAGTAGGAGTCCTACTTTATTCCACTCTCCCCATACAATCAGAGGTTTTAAAGACCTTAAGGAATCAATGCAGCAACTGAACTGACACTGCACAATTAGATTATTATTGAGAAGTCAGAAAGCGAAACAGAGCTGCCCTTAACCTCCAAAAGCTTTACTTTTTCCACAAAGGAAACAAAACCCATCCTCTCGTGCATAAAAAAGTAATTTATCTGAAACGGCCTGATAGGTGTAAGAATTCACCTTGACAGCACTCAGTCCCAGTTCAAGTGCAGATCATGCGAGTCCAGGAAGTCAGTAGAGAAGACGCCCACTGGTGTTGATATGTCCAAAGAGTTGACACCTTCTGCTGGCACAGACAGGGTAAGGTCCATCCAATCCATATTGTCCATGTTCGTACTGTGCAGGTTCAAAGCAGAGGGCGGTGTGTTTTCATTTAAGTCCACCTCCATTGTTGCCATTGGTGAGTGTAGCTCCTCCATCAGCTTCAGTGTTTGTTGCTCAGTGTGAGCACCCAGTGTGCCATCCAGGACGGTTTTCAACTGGGTGTCAGAAGTCAGGGCTGCGAACCTGGTGGAGGGGTTGAGTGGCGCAGCAGGTGGTTGGGCCACTTGGACCACGGGTGGAGGGCGGGATAAAACCGTGTTGATGGGAAGGGTGGTTACACAGGCTGTCACAGGGAGACGCTTGTCCAGGCTGGGAGGATCCTGTCTGATGAAGGGGGAGATCTCTAAAAAAGTGTGAGAATGCAGTAATCATTGGTACTTTGTCTTATTTTACCAGTGCCCCCCCACGAAAAGAAAAGTTGCAGTACTTCTCACCCCCACTCTCAATTAAGACATCAAACAGGTCATCCATCTGCTGGCTAGCTGCAGTGGGACCCTGCAGAGAAATGATAAGATGAGTAAATGTTGAGTGACTATAGTAACAATTTAAATGATATACCGTACTAAAAAGTGTTTTTTTTTTGTCACCTGAACAGCTGTTAACATGCTGCGTGTCTGTTTAACGGCATCCTCATAACGAGGTGGGTCTTTACACTTGTGGTTTCTGAATTTTGTCTGCTGCAAGATCAAAGTTGGCTGGCTGGTACAGGGAGCCTGTTAAACGAGGCAAAGACAACAGTCCCTCACACCAAATAAAAAAACAGTATAAATCTGATACAAATCATTACTCAAATGCAGTTGACACAGTACAAAAAAGTAAGAAAACCAAAGTAGAAGAGACTAAAGAATCGTCCTCTACCTTATTTGTGGGTCCTGTAGGGCCCACTTGGCTAGTGGAGGCTCCCACAGGACATCCATTTGCTGGGAATGTGTTGAGTAAGTGTTGTGCCGTACTATCCATCCTCCAAATCTGTAAAGAAATATAGACAGTGGCATGCAATAATGAATGCATTAAAGCCATCGATGTTGTAAAAAGCTCTCTTCCACATGGCATGGAACAGTAGTAAGTCACACTACAGACTTGTGGGAGCAAACACTTTTGTCATAGTAACCAAGTTCCTTTGAGACATTGTGGGCAACCTAAATGAAGATCGCTCTGCACTCCCTGCTTTTTAGCAATGTTACTTTAGCTGAATTTCACTGGGCCCTCTTCAGTTAAAGCATAAACACCTTTTATCCCACCAGTAACAGCACTGTTTGCAGCGCTATGTGGCATAGAGTCTTCTCCTCAGTTAGCAGTGAGTTGTGGTTTCTGTTGCTAATTCTGGCTGGTTGTTTGGCTCAGAGCAGAGGGACGACAGAGGGCAGTCAGGGCACTATTGTCAGCCTTCACTCAGCACCTGCTTCAGTAGCCCAAGTTTACACAAGCTTTCTTTTCATGTGACTAGGGAAGGATTTCACCACCCGGCTGAGGCCTGTTATTACTGTTACAAGAAAGATGGATTACCCATGATAGAGCGTCAATGATGTAAAGAACATCTGGTGTGTAATTAGACAGTGCCATCGACAACACTGCACCAGAAGAATGATGTGCTCCTTAACCTGAATTTACTGCATAGAAAACAGAATTTATTTCTTTATTTTAGGTACACACACATTACACGTATGGATGATCACATATGACTTATGTTTTCACATTTCAAATAAATCCAAAACTAGCAGAGAAGCCCAGCTGATAGTGATGGCTAATAAAGAGATGAAACGAGGCAGCCTGTGCAAGCATCAGCGTGTTTTCTTACCTTTGTCAATGGCTGAGTCTGAGTGCTGCATTGCTGTTGTAATGGTGCTGAGACCTCTATTTTCAGTGGCACCTGTCCAGAGGTCTGGATGAGGCCTGGGGCTGCGCTGGCAACAGTAGAGTGTAATTTGATGCTGTGTGGAGGGAGCTGGATAGCGACTGCAGAGGCAGGAAGTGAAGCAGGCAGGAGAATCTGAGCTCCAGTCTGGATAGGTTGAAGGCTTTCAGGCTGCTTATTAGTCTGGTGGCTGATGATGAACTGATTTTGAGGAGCTAAGTCGCTCTGATCTGTCACCACCTCTTGTTTGACCAACACTGGCAGACCAGGAGAACTACAGGACGCCGAGCAGCTTGACGGGGTTCTGTTTTCCTCTTTGACCTGGATGGGAGCAAAAGGGCTGAGCTGAGGTGGAGAATCTCCTTGCTGACTCCTCTTCTCCACCTCAAGCTGCATCTTCAGCTCCTCCACAAGCCTCTGCTCCTGCTCCAGCTTCCGCATCAGATCCTCAATCTGTCGCTCCTTCTCATGGAGACGTTTGTCCTTCTCAGAGTCTTTGTCATAGGACCTCATCTCTGTCTGACACTCCTCATGTGGAGCTCTCTGTGGTGAGTTCATACAGGGAGCAGTGACAGTTGGAGACAGAGCAGCTAAAAGCTTGGCCGGGCTGTCTGCCATATTACTATCTTCTATGCCCAGACAGGACACCCTGGAGGCTATAGGGGACACAGGCGGGGTTAACTTTATGTTTTCAGACTGCGAGACTGCTGTGACGGCTGTTGTCTCAACGGCAGCAGCAGTCTGGATGTTAGAGTTCTCTTGATACATCTTTAACCTCTCTATCAGATCCGTCTTAGTCCCAGAAACAGGTAACGATCTGAGTTTTAGTTCCATTTTCAGCTCAGCAACCTGTAAAGATAGCAGATCATTATAAATTCCTTTCAACATGTTCGTTTATTTTCTGTCTGCAGCATAGGTGCATATAAACAGATAGTGTGCAGGCAGCAACATGTCACCTTCATCTCATCCAGATTAGCTGGTAAATGATCCGGCTTGCGGTTTGTCTGAGTGTACCGGGGGTGTATGGGGGTGGACGCTTGATTTCCACTCAGAACAACACTGGAACAACTAGTCTGTGCCTCAGTTGTTGGTCTGTTGTAATAAGACAGGAAGAAAAGAGGAGTAGACATTAGAAAGGGAATATAAACTATTATCCATTTTTCACAATCAACAGCTTCTGTGTGTATGTAGCCATGATCAGGAAACATATGTATAATAAGTGTTTAACAGCAGCTGTGTCTAAAATATTATTGCTTTCTGTAAAACAAGATGTGAACTTTTGATTGAGTTTGTAGAAATTTTTGTACAGTGTTTGAGTTGTTTTAGTAGTAATGAACTCAACACAAGATTATCAGCCTACACACATAAAGGTACACTTTATGGGTGAGCTAATCCTATCTCTGGCATTGTAAAAGGAGTGTTTGTGTTGTTACATGGAGCCATACTTGAGCGTGGCAGGCGGGATGGCCTGGTAGTTGAACTGCTGCTGTTGCTGGCTTAAGATCTGGAGCTGCAGGAACTCCTGCTGCTGCTGCAGGAGGCGGGCATAAGCCGAGTCCATCTGCATTTCATTGAGCTCCTGCTTCTGGTCCGGGGGGATGTACTGATGGTACTTTAACTTTTTCACCCTTGGTTTGGGCTCTTTGCTCTTTTTGCTGCGGCTTTTATCGGAAGGCAGCTTCGGCAGGCTTTGCTGCAGAACACAACACAGAGAAGGGGCATGTAAAACACAAGAGGTCCATCTGGAGGATATTTGATCTCTGTGACTGATTTAGTCCAGTTTATCAGGGAACACAGATAGTTTATTGCCAGTACCAATACTGAAAGACTTGGAACTAGATTTTTATAGCTTGAACCGTTAATGTGGATCATTGTTCTGAGACTTGATGAGATCTGCAGGATGAGGAAACGGGTAGTGAAATGTGACCTTATTGTGTTGCCACCTGCAGTTACAGGATTCACATGAAAACCGCTTGGCTTAAGAGCAACGGGTTCTTGCTATGAAACCAGAAAATCAAGCTGGGTTAAGGCAAGCTCACCCTCCAATTTGTCAAACTCATTCCCCTATCATATTCCAAGGGAGAGAGAGTTCATGTTATGCTCAGAGGATAACTGGATAATGATAAATGCACAACTTATTGCTTTACTCCCGTGTTTTGATTTTACACAGCTCGAAAGAGGAAGGCCAGTCTGTCATCTTCTAATTGAAGACAAACTGTGGCTGGCACAGATTTCAGCCCAAGGATTTGTGAAATGACTTTAAACCCAGTTGTTCTTTGAACTGCGTTTGACTTGGCTGAATACTGACTTTCAGTTCACCCCAGAACTGATTTGACTTTCAGTATGACAAAACACAGACTCTGTCTTCTGACATCGCATCACATTTCCAAAGGAAACAAAAACAGAGGTCAACTTCATGTCAGCTGGATATAAACAACAAACACTGGACGACTGTGGGTGAACAAACTTAGATGAACTCATCCTTTTGAAAAAAATAATACTCCTTACGGTAAGTTTAAGAAGACTTCAAAATTACTTTGGTCAAACTTGGAGCTGTTAAAAATCTGAAGCTCACCTTCACAAGAACTGGACCTGGTGTGATACTGGGGGCAACAGTGGTGATTGGTTGAGGTGTAGATGCTTGTTGGTTGCTTTGTTGGTCACTGGTGGAGACAAGGTTGACAAAATCTGATGTGGACTGTGAGTTAAGCGGTGGGGAGTGCTAAGAAAAGCAGAGACAGAAAGAAACTACATGATATGTTCAATAAAAACAGTGATGCTGCTGTTAATAATTATCATCCCATTTCCAGCTGGAGTAAAATAACCAAAAACAGGTTGATAAACACTACGTACAAATACTGTTGTGTTACAATGTTTCTACAAATTATAAATATATCATACACGTTATACATTATACACAAGAGAAAAATTCTACCAGTATCATCCTTAAAACATTATGTTTCTTCACTTTTTTGTCAGTGATTTGTAGAATTTTAACATAGCTGTCTACTCACTCACAGGTAATGTTTTGTGAATTGTAATGGTTCAAGCTATTGGTGTACCTGTATGGGAGAGTTTAAGTTAGAGGAAGTAGAAGTGGCCAAAGTCCCTCCAGACTCCCTTGGAGAGGCAGAGGTAGAGCTGGGAGATTTTTGGCTGGCAGGCTGTTGGGGTGATAAAGCATCACTGCTGTCCTCATCAAAGTTGTAAATATCTGGTGGCTTAGAGGAGTTTGCCTTACAACCTGTGGGGCCAATATAAACATAAGCAAGTACAGCTTATTATTTACTGACAATAAATATACTAACATGCTCACGCTAAGCAGGTATAATGTTTAACAAGTTGACCATCTTAGTTTAGCATGTTAGCATGTACATGTACCAGGTCTCTGGTTTTGCAGGTATTTGGCTATTATAGCTGAGATACTTCACTAAAAAGGAAAAATGTCAACTTCACAGTGGCGCAAGAGGAAAAGTCAGTAGGCTTCATCCTCTGGACTCCATGAATGTCTACAAAAGTTTAGGTAATTTAGGTAATCCCTCAAACAGCTGTTTAGTGTGGACTTAAGTGGTGGACCGACTGACAGACTAACATTACCATCCCCAGAGACATGTCGCTAGTGTGGCTAAAAACAATCAACACAAATACAGGGGAAATTGAACACTGAACAATATTAAATTATTCTGATAAAGGATACCAGTACCAGATTGGTATCATTTACCTCATAAAACATGAGATAGTGTAGTTTGCCATCACTGAGTAACTATATGAAACTGACAGCCCTTTCTCGCTGCAAGCTTTTACTTTTCAAACACAGGTGTATTAACATTAATAATAGCTGATGTGCTACAATTACGACTTGAGTTAACTTTCTAGCTGTCACTGTACATGGTGAACTGTTGGTGGTGAATGTGGCACCAAAGTGAGCTAAAATATATTTTTTAATGGCTCAGGTCATAGTGAGGATATAATAGTGTTGGTGAGTATCTACCATTGATGACCTCTTCAACAGCAGAGTCAACAGGCAGGATGTTCTTCTCCACCAGCTCCATGGGTCCAGGCCGCTGGGCGATCTTCTCATTGAGATCATCAGCCAGTCTGGCCCTCTTCAGCTTCATCTGTGTGGCCTGCAGGGAGGGCTCAGCCTGGGTCTCTGATAAATATGAAGAGAATCATTATCTGTGATCCGGCCAGCATCACTCAGTCTCCTAACTGCTTTGTCAGGGTGACTCACTGCAGGCTCAGCTAGACCTCACAAGCATATGTCAACCTCTGAAGACACTTATCTGGTTCTAACTTTGTAAAACAAATTTAAACTGGCAATAAGTGTGATTAGGTGAATAAGCACCTTATTCATGTCTGTTATCTAAAAGCCATTACTCAGTAAGAACACACAGGAGGATGATTACCTTGCAGGATGTGCATACGAACCAGCTCAGAGCGCTCAGGTCTCTTGCAGAGTTTGTGCTTTAAGAAGTTCCCAGCCTGTTGAAAAAAATCGTAGTTTTTTCCCTGAGATATTTTGGGACATAATCTAGATTTTGATGAATAAAATCATGAAATGCATAGTTTGTCTTACCCTGGCTCTCTCCAGGCTGCGAATCTGCTCATGAAAAGTAGCAGGTGTTTTCAGAGCTGTGGAAGGGTGAAACAACAGAATTCATAACTTGTACATGCTGTATTTAAAAACTGTCCATTCCATTTTGAAATAAATTATATTGATTTAAGGTGTCTTCTCCTTCTTACTACTTCCAAAGGCCATTTCCTTTTGGTTGTTTTTGCTGTTATGGCTGAGTACCTTTAATTGGCAACCATTTATTGATAAAAGTGAGCCAAAGAAGACAAAAGGATAATGTAGCAACTTAAGAGGAATAATGTGAACCTTCCAATATTTCTACAGCGCAGACTCTTTCTAAAGGCCTCAAGGAGCAGTTTAAGTTATCAAAGTTGCTTCCTAAAAATTGCAAGAAGGCTACATGTCATCAAGGAACACTACTACATGAGATAATTTACTGTAATACATTTAATCATTTTGTCCTTTTGATATTTAGAGTTTAAAATCATGAACATCCAGCAGCAAATGCTAAAATAAAAGTTTGACTTATAACACACTTAGTGAACCAAGGAACAGTATAATTTGACCTGAAGTACAAAATACATTAGAGTTTCAAATGTCTTATGTGCATCATTTCTATCAAAATATAAACAACTAAGTGTAAGCTGCATATAAGTGATGAGCATTACTAGCATGTTGTTGTAAGTGGTTCTCCTGAACCATCACTTTCCACACCAATGTGAGTACAGTGTAATCCATTTTTCATCATTTTCATGTTTTTGTCTTTGTTGTTCTGCATGAGCGTGACATAAATAGGCAGGAGCTTATGGGAGTCCAACAGGAAGTTCCAGCTTCACTGACTCAAGCAGTGAGACTGAGAGAAGTTACTCTTTGATCTCACAGAACTGCTTCAGGCGAGGTCTGCCTCATTGACTAGTCACCTCTGCTATCACAAGCACTATTTGGTTTAAGGACACACTGACTTGGGGAGTGTGTCAGAGGAGCGAAGCAAAACATTCCTGCTCGTCGCGTAAACCTCACTGCATACCTACCATAAGACTATAAGTGTGGGAGCAGCAGAGTGCTTTAGTGGAAATGGCCTGGGAGGTTTGTGTGCAGGCCACGCTTGGCCAGGAGACTGACCTCCACTGAAGGCTCAGTTGCTGACTCATGTAGCTGTTTGGAGCCAGAGAGGAGGTGAAAGCCTGACTGCAGGAGGCTTCTCAGGAGAGAACAAGACAAAGAGGAAGAGCTCTGTCGCTTTCTCTTTCTACCTGTCCAGCTATCAGCATGATTCTGTCACAGATTCAGCTCATCTTTTATTAGGCGCAGCATGGGGACTGAGTCTGCTCCACTTTTGTCACATCAAAGGATGGATGCTATAAAGTACGAACTTGTTCTTTCTGTTATGGCACTGGTGTGTGCTTCTTGATGGCTTAAGTGTTCAGTCTTTCTCATTGTTGGCTACGTTTCCATGAGTTCCATTAACTATTAGCAACAGTCAGAGTAGGACAATAAACTTCACACTTTCTACAATACAACAATTAATTTATGTGCAGGCACACAAAATGTTAAGTAATTTACACAGTTCTATTAAATAAAATGCCCCTTAATAAAGCTGTTCAATGTGCAAAAGATTGCAGATTCAGTGTAATCTTTTCAACCTTTAATACTAATGTGAGCTTTATTGGAGTAGTGCACTTACAACAAGTAAGTGCATAATCGCATATGAAACAATGTTTTCATGGGTCTTGACATTGTCATATTGTTTTAATAGCACTGTAAATATGTCCTCTAAAAGCCATGAAGAGGTTTGGTTGATAAAGATGCTTTGGTTTGGTTAGATGTTAGCAAAAGTTGAATTTAATCTCTAATACTACTCTTTCAAGAGCAATAAAATAACGTAATTTAAAAAATAGCTGTTAATACAATAACTTTGATTTCTTTTTCAGAGCATAAGGGGAGAGTTTTGTGTGATCTGAATACTCACGCGGCATGATGCCTTGCTCCACAAGCTGCTCCCGAGTTCTCCTCTGCTGCAGACAGAGCTGAAGGACTGTGAGAGTGCAGAGACACAGAGGTCAGAGTTGAACTTTAAAAATTCAGAGCCAAGTCTGCTGAGTCAACTAACAACCATTTCTGGCTTTAACGGTGAAATATGCCAGACTTCAAATAAAACAAAGTACTTATTATTTCTCAATCAATACGCCACCCTAAAGGCCCAACAGCAAACCCTGTTCGCCACCACAGACATCCTATTCAGTTCCTGTATGGTTTTAACTTGGGTTGTTAAGAGTGCCACAAGTTTTACAACAGTTAGACTCTAACAGTGCAATGTGATTGGCTGAGAGTCTTCCCAATGAGAGTCAGTATCTCTGAGTGGGATGCAAATACACAGAGTACTCAAACAAAGTAACTACAGTACCGAATATGAACAGATAAAAGAGGGTTTAATGTTAGGGCTGTAGTCACAATAAAGAGAAACTCTGGACATGGCCATGACACTAGCAAAGGCTAAGTAAGTCATGTCTATTTGATAAACTGTTTTTTTAAAATGTAAATATTGTTTTGGGTGAATAAGCAGTGATACAGTTATGTTACTGTGGCACTTCAAAGACATGACTTCCAGCAGAAATTGTTGAGTCTTGCATGCAGGCCTCACATACAATACTTGGATGGTCCTCAGTGTTATTTTCTCATTAATATAAACTGTAGTAAGATCCCAGTTTAAACATTTATAAACAAGCGAGCGTGTAGATATTTCAGTAGAATAACACCACTTCTTGTAGAAAAAACTGTTTGAAGAGGAAGGTATTGGGTGATGGTGACGAATGAGGCGGCGGTTTGAGGTACGAGGCCCTTATCATCGCCACTGTAGTGAAGTGAAGCCAGCTTAGCAAAAGCTACTGAGTGGCTCAGGAAACAGCTACTCCCACTCACACACACACACACACACACACATACACACACACAGACCTGCTCAACTCTCCTGGGAAAGGCACTGCGTCTGAACAGGCCTCTGTGACTCACTCTAGCAAAAATAAACTGGGCAGCTGTGAGAACAAGGCCTGGGAACCATGAAATTTGGGGGTAGTTAAAGGGGTGGGATCTCCAGTTGTATGCAGAGCCGAGGGGATGTTCACGGGCTTCGACTGGTGGGCAAGGGAACGCAGAGTGACAAGTGCTGAGGCAAAGGGTGGGAGGCCGAGTCTCCTCTCACAGCAGCCCATCAAGTCTAGAGCAGAGAACACAGTGTGCCGGCCCCGCCTGCTGTGTTTCCTATTACAAACCCAGGCCAGGGGGGTTATGGTCAGCCTGAGACAGATCATACCAGGAGATTGTAAAAAATTGCCATTGCTTTTTCACAATCTTCATAACCACTGTGACTTGGAAAAAATGCCCCAAGCAAGAGAATTTATGAGAGCATATAACTACATATCAATAACACCGAAAGCTGCCTTCCAGCACCACATGAGAATGCTGAGTTTAATCTGAGCATCACTTTAGGGGTACACCTCATGCCCGGGGTCCTCCTCACTTTGTGTCATCTCGTGTTCAGCGTGAACCCTGGCTAACCTCTCCATGATGCAAACTGGCTCCGCTCTCCTGCTCACCAGCAGAGCGTAAACAGAGGTTGTGGAGAAAGACAGAGAGAAAGCTCTGCAGAAATCCCTGTCTACTGATGTAATCTCTAATCTCAGACCCATGTTGTTCTCAAATCATCCCTGGAGGTCTCATATTAGACCTATTATTTGGACTTTTCTTTAGAAATAGTACAAATTTAAAAAAAAAAAACAGTTTGGCATGGCTACAGATACTCCTTGCCCAGACAAAGATGATGAATTTAGTTTAGAAACAGACAAACTCTGGGTTATGTTGACTTTGCTGTTATAAATAACAAAAACTCTGATAGAATTACATTTTAGCAAAGATCAAGGCATCTATAACCAGAGATAGACTGACTTGAGCAACTGGGTAATTTACAAGCTTGGTAGTGGTTGGTCAAACGCAGGCAGGCAAACTTCAAGTATCAAAGTTTATCACATGTTGTTAAATTAAATTACACAATTACTCATTTTATCCTAAATCAGTTCAACAAACCAGAAAGACTTCAGCAGTATGAATTAGGTGATTGTTACATAATGACTAAGCATGTATACAAGGTCAAATAGAGCTGTTGAACACTGGATTTTAACTACAGTACATCTAACTTGAAAATAAATAACTACATACAGTAATGAGAAGTCATGAGCTCATTTGTAACTACATCTGAATCTTCCCATGGCAAAAGGGCCTCCTACTATGAAGTCAGATACAAAGATAAGAAAACACAATTTCCCCATGAGTGGGCGTGTCCTCCAACGTGTCCTATGTTGACTGGTCTGGGACTGGTTAGAAAGTTATATTTAGTCACGTCATAAATAATTATTTATTGACATTTACATAAAATGTTATATGCGTAAATCTTGCATGATTGACCTGATGGAATTAATTTACATTTTGGCTTTCTTGTTGCATGCTATACATATTCACTATTATGCACCTTTGTAATAAGATGCACTCACTTGAAAACAGTAAAAATTATACATTATCACTTTTTTAGGATGCAAAAATACAAAATCTCTGTACTTTAGATACCTCATGAACTTTAGTGGTTGCAAAATATTTTCATTAAACGTGACTTCACAGACACTGAAAAAGTTAACCATTATCTAGTATAGAACCTAAACACCAGTAACATTGGTTTCATCACTAAAAGACGACTATGTTGTACATTAAAAAACAAAATTACTCAAAGCCTGATCTAATGAAATGCATTTAGAATAACAAGATATTTGAATGCATATGATCATAATAATGATCATAATCTTGATCAGCAGCATATCTGTGCATTGTATTTCTTATTAATAAAGCTCATTTTGTGGACTTACGTTACAGGTGTGAATTCATGCTTATATTATGTGACAGAAAACCATAACATCGTTTCAGCAGAGTGCCAACAAAAACATAGGGCAGTATAAACTGATGAAGTTCTCTCCAAAAACTCTTCCACGCAGACACTGCCAGCTTTTGTAGAGCAGGTGTGATTTATTATCTATCAGAAGACAATAGTCTCTCCTGTAGGAATGATGCTTGCCATGACTCATCGTGAAAAGCTTTACTGTTGCCCTGTCATTTCCTGTTAGCTCTTCATCTACGTCAATACAATCCCTCTGTCACAACTGCCGGCATCAGTAAAGATTAGCAAGAGTAAAAAAACTTGAGTTTACTTTACACAGATACTCAAATTAAAAACAATGAAATACATGTAGGTTAGACAAGAAAATAAAAAAGGCACCTGATTTGAAGTTACCCCTGCAGATGGAGGGGGTCTCCACATCAAGGCAGGCCATAGTGGACACTGGTGGTTTGCTTGGCGGCCAGGTCTGGAGTCCCATGGAGTGATGAGGCCAGTGGAGAACGGGGGAGTCGGGGAGAGAAAGACCCAGCTCTGAGCAACTCGAACAACAGCTGGCTCTCTGAGCTCCAAACAGTCCCTCCTCTCTTGCTCTGTGCTGGCCTCACAGGAGAAAGTGTGTGTGCGCTCAGTCAATGTCAGGAGGAGGGAACACAGTGCTGCTCACGTTAACCCTCGCTAGGACATTTTGCACTACTCATAGAAGACTCATCGTACTACAGCACAAAACTCAAGGGAACACTTATTTTGTGGTCAGCAGGGAACCAAATAAGTCACTTGTAACTAATACATGATTGATCAAATCAGACTGTTAGGACTTTTGAGAGGGCACATCTCCTGGGTTTTTTCTTGAGAAATTTTGTAGTACTAAATAACATTGACAAGAACAAATGCACTGGCTCCCTGCAGACATGAAGCTTATCTTTAAGGATTTTTTAATGATTAGTTGGGAGTGTTTTATGTAGTGATTATTGTTTTCTTTGTTGTTTTTCATTGCAATCCATTGCTTTATACCAGCAAATGTCCGGCAACTCCAACTTGTGACTATTTAAAAACTGATTAGAAAACAACAAGCTAAACAGTAAAGGTTGCAAAAATTCAAATAGGGAACATATGCAATGGCTCTACAAAATCAAATGGCTTAGTCATGACTTACAATGGTGGTTAGATGCCAACCATGACTACAAATGTACCATCAGGAAATGAGATAAATGGGAATTATGCTAATTGTGGCGAGTTTCGTGTGTCTCAGAGGATCCAGGAAGGCTGGTTAGAAAATATGTCAGAGCTAAAGGGCAGGCGTCCGAACCCACAGAGGATCAAGGTGAAGCTGCAGAGACACAGGATGCTCTCAGTGCGAGTGTGATGTGACTGAGCAGGACAATGCACGGTGAGGAGGGCCGGACCGCTGTGCTCTGGACTAATAATGGTCACTTGTGGGATCAAGAAATATGCATGTCAAACAGCATGGGACAGGGGAAACATGGAGTTGATAAAGTAAATGGGACTGGTGCAGTCAGGAAAAATATGTTATGACAGCTCACCGCTGGGAATGAATAATTGTGACCATAAAAAATAGCTGGAGGATTTGGAATGTGGAAAAATATCTTTCTGCATGTCAAACTGTCTGTAAATACACAGAATTTTTTTAAAGTTCACATTTCGCAAGCATGTTGGCCACAGAAAAGAAACAACAGATTTCATAAATGTCTAATACACCTGTTTTGTCCCATAATCAAAACCTCTCCCGTGCGTCCACGTCTGCTGTGGGCTTTCAAATTCCCATCCCAGTCCCAAAACAATAGTGTTTTTCAATTTCAGTAACAATTTAAAAGTCTAATTTCTCGTTTTAACCTCAAGGTAGCATGTGTTAATTCAAGATGTTTTCCATTCTCGCAAAAATACATCTGAAAAAAAACATAAGACTGTATTCAGATCATTTCATTGATATACAGTTTGGAATTTAATATCTTTTAGTACTAGAACAGTATAATTCCATTGACTTGGCTGTTACTTGTTATTTAGCTTGATGATTATCACACTCATCACATTATTACATCCATGTGCTTCCCACAGGCCTGCTGTTTTTCATTCTCATACGACTTCATAATTACTTATTTAGAATAGAGTGGGAACATTCGAGTTTACAGTTGCAGTCACTTGACTTTTAGTTCTCGTCCAGTTTGTGATCACACGAAAGAAAAACAAAAAAGAGAGCTATCCAAGGAAGGTCAAAATCAAGGGCAAATAAGTCAGTTGCCCTTGATTTTAACATTCATTGGATAACTATGAACCTGGATGACCGAGAACCTTCACAGACAAAAAAAAAAGAGTAAAAAAAAAGGAGTGCTGTAAACACAAAGTCATGTGGACCAAAAGGCATATCATTCATTGGACAGTACTGGTGACTGTCATGCTTCATCAGTGCTACTCCTTATGAGTTGCTGCATCTTCTCTGGTGGTTCCAAAGTGCTCACAAAGAAGAGACAGATTATGATAATGACTGGTCGAAACTCAATGACATTTTATGAATAATGATAAACGGGTAGAAACAGGAAGCAAAAGAGGCATCTTTTAGGCATCTGATATTATGGTGAGTGGAGTGTGGTTGCTACATTTCACTTATTTTTTAATGATCAACTGTCAAAATACACAGACTAGGTCACATTCACCAGATGGATTATATAATAAATTCAAAATTTCAATTTTCTTCTAGTTGTTGGGTGTATCCCAATATTTACCCACTGAGCACATCACTATCTTTTTGGACAGGAATAAATAGTAGTTTAGTGGTTGAAATAATGCTAAAACACTTTAGCAACACAAAATTCTGTGGTTGTGCCATTTTGCTTTCACACCCTAAATGAACTGCACAACAACCCCCCCCTCCTCTTTTTTTTCAGGCGGTCTTGGTTGTTTATTTTGCACCAGAGTTTGATTGCAGGACTTCGGTTTGGTTTTATTCTGCAATAAAACAACCTCCACATGACATACGCCACTTTCAAACCAGCCTCAATAAACCAAACTAAAACAGACAAACAAACTGGAGAGCCTCAAAACCGAACCAACAACAAACAGGGTAAAGTTTATATCACTGCCCAATTACAATATAGTTTTGTACATACTTGCAATACAAGGAGAACAGAGGAAAAAAAACTGCATTTGGGAGAGAGGCAATGGTAATGGTCACATTAACAATGTAGCTATTTACTAATCATACTGGGGCACAAATATTTATTACTGAAGTAGGGAGACTGGAAAAGAAGCTAGGCAGAAAGATCTAACTTAATGGTATAGTTCCCAAAATGCATATGCATACATATTTTGCATATTTGGCTTTATTCGGAGGCTCCCAACTACATCTAAGCATAATCTATCTTCAAGTTATTGCAGCACATAAACTTTACACTGTATCATAATTTTAAAGAAAATATGACACTTAATAAACAACACTAATTTTCAGGTTGTAATATAAAAGCGTTACCAAAAAGGAAACTGTTAATTTACAGGATGAACACCACTAAACTAAACTAAAGCAGATGAGCATTGCTACATACCCACGGTATGTACCTACCAGAAATGCCTAAGACAAACTATCAGTATTTTAGCCTTATTCATTTTACTTAACTTGTAAGAGTGATGGGTTCTGGCTGGCTCAGTGAGAACCAGAATATTCACTACCAAATTTGTCTGCCTTATGGAGGTACCAAGTCAAAAAACATTTACTTAACAGCTTATTTGTATCGTTGCATCAAAGGCAAAATATTTTAGTGACGCAAGATATCTTTGCTGTAAATACATCCCAAATTCATCTTTCCAAGGAAAGCCTTTAATTTCAATAAGTACTTAAACTGATTATGTGTTGGCTTCCAAAGGCAATTCTGATCTAATTCCTAACTTCATTCCACAAACAAATAACTGAAAAGAGTTTGTTTTCTCACAGTGGCTTTGCTCTTAAATGGTCCACATACAATATGTGTGTCACTGAGTCGGGCACCAGTTTAGGTCCGCACACTGAGCTTGCACTCCTTGAGACAGCCAGGGCTGTAGGGACAGTTCTTCTGACTGTCCAGGAGGAGCAAGACCCTCTTGGACATCAGTGAAACACAACTCCTGATTATTCACAACTGTGATTGTACAGGAAGAGCGAAAATCAATATAATTCATTTATACGGTATTGTTTGTAGATGTGTATGATGGGGAATGTATTGAACATAAAGCACATGAGTATGAATCACCCATTTAAAGTGTATGAACTAACAGAGTCATCACATTCTCAAGTTACTATATATTTAATGTGAGAAATTTGTTTGTTTTTTTTTTTTGGCGAGGTCTTCCAAATTATTTATTTGCCTATCTGCAGTATGCCTATTACACCCTATTATCTCTTGTATAATATTATTTAGACTACCTTGTTTTGGTTCATGTGAACAACTTAGGCATGGTGACAGTTGGATGAGTAATTTCTGTGACAACAAGCCAAACATTGCACAATTTAATTCTGGGCCTCCCCCTCTAGATGAGAATCTCTGTAATTAGGAGCTGCAGATTCCCCAAGGGTGGACAACGCCAGTCTCATCTCTCCCATTACCACAGTGTAACAATTTTTCAATGACCAACAACAGTCTACAATGAAATCCTTAATGTTAAATGTTAATGAAAGTTAAATGTTGCATCAATATCTACCAAGTTCAGGCATGGAAAGAAAAAACTATAAATTAGGAAATAGAGCTGTAATGTAGTGCTATTGTTATTGAAGTGCAATTTGTATTGAATAATGTCAGTCTTCAGTGTGCTGTCCATGTAAAATGCATACTCTCATTCCCAATACTTCACATCATCAAAGCTGTTATCCAGGGCAGGAAAATTATATTTATTACTATATGATCTGCCTGGTTGATGACCATTTATTTCACTGAGGGTAAAAATTAACTCAAAATTAATGTCATCATTCGACTGTCATGGTAGTGCAGGCAAAGAACACAGGAAGTAGGACTCAATGTCATAAAAACTGGCAACAAACAAAGTAGGTAAAATGGTGAGTGGCTGGTGAGGGAACAGGTGTAGTTGGGTGGGCAGTCACGTGACGTGGAAAGGAGGGAAAGTCTGAACCCTATCCGGTGGACTAGTGGAGAATAGCACCGAAGAGCCTGTAAACAGAAATGAGGCTGGAAAGGAAGGACAGTATAGCTCCATTTTCATTATTGTACTCCCATGTATGTATGCAATGTAAGCAAAGAAATCATTTTGCATTACTTGTGCCGCTGCAGTACTCCAAATCATGTCAGGACGCCGCCGCAAAAGGCCACAAAACAGTCAGGACGCCGCAAAAGGCCACAAAACAGCTTCTACATATGAATAAAGTTTGTACAATTTTTTTTCTGTTCCAGATTGTCCAAGATGAGTTATTGCCATCTCTGCTGGCAGTTAAATTATCAGGAATTGAATGTTACTGACTTTGGCACGGTTGAGTCCCTCGGGGGGGATACAAGTCCTTGACATTCTTTTGAACTGAAGGGCTTTTATTAGCTGTGTCTCTGCTATATTGTGTTGTTAAACTCAGTCAATTACTGGACTCCATATTTAACACCTGTGATATACTGACTTGATGAGCGACCCTTAAGAAACTAAATGTCGTGTGTTCCTTTTAGTTTGATATGGTTTCCAAGTTCATCTGCATATAATGTTTTTTGACACACTATTTTAGAGCAATTCCCATCAATGTGATAATACTGTTCCGTAACTTCACATCCTGTGTTTTATCATCAACCTACATTTGCTACTTATGTCATGGTAGTTCACTAAAATAGAAGGGATTCTCTATGTGGATACCACACTATGTATCCATTGTGTGGTGAGGGATAAAAAGAATAGCACATGATACAAACAAAAGCCCATTATTATTTATCAGTCCACAAGGTTTCCTGGAGTTATATATTACCAGTGATGTCAGATGGTTTGTGCTGCTGCACTGTCATAATGTTGTTGTGGTGAGAAAGTGCACTCCGGCCCCATCACCGTGATCCCGACAATCTCATTAGACTCTTGACCCTTGGTGCCAAAGTATTCTTCAGAGCCAAAATCCACACTTCTTTTTCCCAGATAAAGTTTCTTTGAACATCAAAGGACTCATTAACATCAAGTCTCATGTGGGGGCTTCTAACTAACACACATACTCAGATTTACGAAATCCTGCTCAGCATATTTTTGCTCACAGTACAGTATTCATGTTTTTTGACACTTTTGTGACAAACACAGTTTAACTTCCATCACATAAGAACAACAACACTAAAAGGTCAAAAACACTCTTGAAAGACCATAGGCTGATTTCAAACCACCACTTAACGGCTTTGGGAGTATCTGCTGCTAAAAATGCTGATGGGCACACTGTAATCAAGTTCAGTTGCACAGTGATGAGGGAGTCATCTGTACAGCCCCTTTCAGCTCACATAGGTATATCTTATAAATCCCAGACTGCATCATATCTCTTGTGGAATAACACTTCCCCGGTAAAATCTTGATGAGATGCACACATTGAAGTAATCTAGGTGCAGATATGCAAAGCAGACAACTCGTCCCATAGGACCGATCTCATTTCTGGCCCACTCTGAGCCAAGACGTCAGACTGAATAAGACTGATTCAAGTTTACCAAGCACATTATTGAGCATGTGCTGCTATACCAAAGACTGGTGTTCAGTTTAATCAAACTATGAACCTGTTAATCAAACAATTTTTCAAAGTATCAGGTGTTGGGTTGTGGATGACTGAATGCATGACTGATGCAGGGTTATAAAACACTGACATTTCAAGCCTTAGAGTAGAGTAGAATTATTTCTCATGGTAGTGAAAAGCTTGGGTGACAGCCATGGCTTATCTTCAGTAAAGACATTAGTTGTATCATATTACACCTGGATCTAAGTTTTGTCAAAGACAATAAACCAAGGATTGTCCTTTGATGATGGGATGCAAGTCAAAATGTTCTCTATGCTTGCTGCTTCCTCAACTTCAGCCTATTAAAAGGATATAAACATTATTTCCACTACCATTCAAAAGTTTGGGGTCACTTAGAATATTCCTTGTTCTCAAAGAAATAGTATTGTTTTGTCCATTACAATAACATCAAATTGATCAGAAATGCATGACTGTTGTTGCTGCAAACGGCGGATTTCTAATGGAATATCTCCAGAGGTGTACAGAGACCCATTATAAGCAACTATCAGCCATGTGTTCCACTGGCATGTTGCGTTTTCTAATTCAAGTTCATAATTTTAAAAGTCTAATTAATCATTAGAAAACCATTTTGTAATCATGGTAACAAAGCTTAAAAACTGTTGTGCTGATTAAAGAAGCAATAAGCAATAAAACTGGTCCTCTTTAGGCTAGTTAGGCTAGAGTATCTGGAGCATCAGCAGTTGTGGGTTCCATTACAGGCTCAAAATGGCCAGAAACAAGAACTTTCTTCGGAAACTCGTCATTCTATTCTTGCTCTGAGAAATAAAGCCTATTCCATGTGAGAAATTGCAAAGAAACTGAAGATCTCATACAATGCCGTGTCCAGCTTCCTGCACAGAACAACTGACCAAGAGGACAAACGCATTAGAGGGTCTAGTTTGAGAAACAGACATCTCACAGATCCTCTACTGACAGCGTCAGTAATAATACCCGGAAAACACCAGTCTCAACACCAACAGTGAAAAGTATCTCTGGGAGGCTGACCTTCAAGGCAGAGTTGCAAAGAAAAAGCCATAAAAAGAAAAGATTAGACCCTAATCTTTTCTTTTTATTGACCAGTCTGAGTAATGGCTTTCTCTTTGCCTTCGTCATTTACATTAACAATGTACACTTTGTATTTCTGATCAATTTGATGTTATTTTAATGGACAAAACTGTGCATTTCTTTTGATAACAAATAATTTCCTAGGTAACCCCAGACTTCTGAACAGTAACGTGCATTGTATAAACTCATAAACTCATAAATATAACCATATTTAATGATATCAAGAGAGACTGCATGTGTTGAAAGAGGTTGCAAGAAAAAAAAGGATATTCATTTTCACAGGGGAGTCTCCACAACACCCACTACCATCACATCCCATGAAGGCCTCTACAGATGGTGGGAAAGCCAGAGGGAAATCCCTGTAGGCTTCTAGTTTTCTTTGAAGCAGCGCTACATGCAGCTGCCACAAGAGGCTAAAAAAGGCAGGTCTGTGGCAGCTTTGGCCACATTAACATCATCACCAAAAACAACCAATTGCACACACTTACCAAAAAGTAAACATACTCACAGCTGCCCAACAGCAAACTGTAATTACACAAAGCATGTACATCAACGCACTTACAAATACGTTATCATTTGTATTTGATCGTTTGGATTAACTACATGACCATGGGCAATCACAGACATTCCTTCCCACGTTTTAACATTGGCAAATAATGATTCTGCCAGTGTGATCAACTGCTACACCAAGATTAACAATCAGTCAATATTTACAACGATTAACGGACAGCCTAAGGCTTTAAAAATGTAGTTTTTCCCATGACATCTAAATACCATGGAAATTGAGTGGACAGATTTTCCATAACTATGACTAAAACACAATGGTGCAATACATCCAGACAATAACTGAGTCAAGTCACAGCATCAGATGGAATAAATTAATTTCATTATTTGTGGCATTGTATTCCATAAAACATACTTGTGGTTGATTTCTCATCTGTATTTTTATTTTTGTTTATTTCTTTTTACACTCACATACACTAAAGTGCATAAAAACTTGTGGATTATATCTCATAACTAAAGTCACCATATCCTTGTGCAACAAAGCTGAATTAATACCAATATATTACGATTAAGAAACAACATTACTGTAGCATTCAAATGTTTGGGTAATAGATACAATTATTTGATGCCATGTACATTAACCCCTTAATTCTACATCTTCTGCAAGTGTTGCATTATAAAGGTATCAACAAGCATACATCATAACAACATATATTTTATCTTTTTACCTGATAGGACCACCTTCAACACATTATGAAAAACAACCTGAAGCAGTAAGGCCTTTTTCAAGGTTTATTAATTTTTATTAAATTGATTTATTAAATCAATAAATATGGAGGAAAAATATTCATACAAATGAATGACGACAGGGGACAAATTCAATCAAAAAATATTTTAGGAGTATATGTGAAGAGTAGATGACCACTTATTTTCTAAAATGAATAAGTATATTGTGGACAAGCTGTATAGGTATGCATAGGTAGCCAAACTAAGCCATCAGAAGTTCATGTGGTTTCAGGTTGGAACATAAAGACAATAGCACAAGATAACAGTTGTTTTAAAATGGGTTGATGAAGGGCTACTAAATTGAAAGGCATAAGAAAACATTTCAAAAAGTGTTGAGAGAGTGATGTGTTCACAGCTACTGTATAAAGAATAGAATCGGGAATTTTTTTAAAAAGAAAGTAGAAAAACCTCAGCATGAAAAAAAGTACAACCAGCGATTGTACTGTACTGTAAAGCACTGTACGCTGCTAAAAATAGCTGATCGTATAGCCAGAACAAGCACTTGGATGGAGGGGGGGGGGGTTCTTTTCTGTGTGGGTCTGAGGTAAAACTGTTTCCCCACAATCTGTAAAGAAAAAGAGTTACAACTGCAGTGACAGGCGGACAACTCCTTCACACTTCCCCTCTAACATTCCCTGATTTCAACAACCATAACTTTCCCATGCGTCTAATTAACCCTCAAGTGGCTGTTCCTCAGCGCTGTTGCACAGAACACGACCCCCCCCCTCCTGGTTGGACCCAGCCAACAGTGAGCTTGGCAGGGTGTCGATTAGGGGTCGACCAAAGACAGAAATAACCTCTTGTTTGCTCACTGGCATGCTGCAACTCATAGTGTTGTTATGAAAGATACTGTGTTTTTGATTAGTATTGTAGTGGATAATTAAACCCAATGACAGTGATGCTGTATGGTTGGTGGGTGGCAGCTTTAAGATCAGAACAGAAAAGAAATAACTTGTGTATTTAATGCTGTCAGTGACTCACTTTCTCTCTGAATTAACAAGTTTTATGCTGCACACATTAAGTTGTCTGTGTTGTTGTTATTTCTTCACATCTGTGTGAGAGAGAGTGCAAAATTGTAAATCCATTCTTAAAACGAATTATTTTTTCTAGTTTTTATGAGATAAAAACAATTCTAAAACGCTATTTGAAGTAGCTTAAGTATATTTTGCATTAAAGTGGCAGGGCTGCTTAGTGGACTGCTAAGCTATATTATACTTAATGTAATGCAATCTCAGACCTGCAGCTCTGCTGACTCAAGGGGAAACTTGTCTCACCTTTAGTCTTCACATTGCATTAGATGTATGTGGATTTAATTCAAATTACATTAGCAGAAACATAGTTTTAGGCTTTAGTGACAGACTGAGGTGATGATATCATCAGAAAAACTGAGTTTGGAGTTCCTGTGTAAAAAAGTCATTTATGTTAATTACTGTTAATGCACTGTACCTATTACAGATGAGGTACCAAAATTTGGCACCACATGAGTTTTCCAAGCCAGAGTGGAAAGTGAAAACCTTTCCCCTTATTCAGTTTGGGATCTTAGGAGTAAATTTTGCTATGTAAATAAAAAAACTTAATTTTAAGGAACTATATAATCCAGTATGTAAATGCCTTCTACTGTTTCCTAAATCTTAATTTTGAACATTTTCTTCCTGAACCCTCCAACAATATACTCTCTATCAACACTGCCAAGTGGTATGCATACCATTTTTGTGTCCTCAGAAAAAAGATCAGGAATAGCATTTGCTCATTGGAATAACAGGTAACAATAACAGTGTAACCATGGCCGCAGCCTCAGGAGAGACAGTCAGTCAGAACAGCGAGCTGAGAGAACACAGTCCAGACCACAAGGGAAACATTAACTGCTTTGTAAATGCCAGGAATATAAAGTGTGCAGTGTTGTTTTCAAATGGACACCAATGCAGCCTATACACTAAGCACATCACAAGATAAAATATAAGTCACATTGATTGTCACACAAATGTACTTGTAATGTGTAATGTGTAAATGTACTTGAAATGTGGCACATAAATGAGAAGTAATGATTGAGCCGCATTTTGATGCAAAACTGGAAACTAAAACCTCACCTATAACGCCTCCCTTTTTCTGTCTGTCTGATATGTTCCCTCTATTCATCTACTGTCATCTCCCTGCAACTGATTTACTTCCTGACTCAGCTATGGGAAACAGAGAAGTTACCCTGATTACAGACATTTCCTTCCTCTACCATTCACAGCAATGCCTGGAATGGCTGCAGTATTTACTCAGGCCTGAAGCGGTAAACTGCAGATCCCACACCCACATGGCATATGGATCATGGGTTACAAAGGCCAAGGGTTCCTGGGAGAGTAGTTCTTCTTAACCCAAACAAGAAAATACTCATATTCTCTAGCAAGAGACATGATGTAATTAGATAATCTGTTGAAGTTTTAAAAGCCTGAATCCATAGAACCTAAGACTGGATTTACTGTACTGTACTGTACAGGAGCACAGTGCCTCTCTGAGCTTCCCTCTCTGGCTTTGGGCCCCCTGAAACTTCCCCACATTTACCCCTAACTAATGACAACTATGCTTAGATCCTAAATGGTTTTCATGCCCAGTTCTTGTGGTTTCCAACTTGAAAAACAAGGTGTTTTTAAAAGTGTATGTGAGTCCTGCAAGCTTTGACAACATTCCACTGCTCTTGATATTGAACTAACCCTCGTCCTTGATTATAACATCCACAGAAAATGACTATAAGTTAGTATGCAAAATGACCTGCTGCAGGAACATTGAACAACTTGTATTGCTGGACATATTTAGATAAAAAATGAATAAAACTGGACTTTTACACACTATCCCTGAGAGATAGTCCAGCACTACAAGCTGTTCCACATTCCTTGTGAGAGTCTCACCAGAGGGGGGCACTAAGAGCTCATGTTTGATATTTGTGAGGCACTAACATGATCATGTTTATATTACACAGAGGCATAATAGGAAGGCCTACCTGTAATTGACTAATGCACTTTGTAAACCATCTCATGGGGAGTTGTTCCTATAGGTTGGGCAGGTCTTATCTTTACAGCCATTACCTGATGACGCATTTATTATTCCATACTTAGGATGAACTTACTCCAAAAATATCACACAGTAGAGTGACATCTTCTGTACCTTGCTACATTAATGAAAAAAACTAACTTAATAACAATAACTTATATAAAAACATGTTGTAAAATGTGAAACTTAGATGCCAAAATATTTTTAGTTGTATGGTGATGAAAATTTCAATAGACTCATCATATTACAGAATTATTTGCAGCCTTGCAAATGAAGTTAAATATATACCTTGAATCTTATTGTACTGAATTTACGTGAAGTGAACAAACCCATCTCTAATGCCACAATAACAACTCTACGAGATCTGAGATCTCTACAGTTGTCAGGCAAAGTCAGGCAAAGTTGGAATACACTGCGCAGCACGGTAGTGAAGTGGTTAACACTGTCGCCTCACAACAAGAAGGTTCAAACCTACCGCTGAGCTGGGGCCTCTCAGTGTAGAGTTTGCATGTTTCCAAAGACTTAAGGTAGGGTTAGGTTAAATGGCAGCTCTTAATTGCCCGTAGTGTGAATGGTTGTGCGCCAGCCCTGTGATAAGCAGCTGGATAAGCGGGTTTAGCTAATGGATGGATGATGAATTACACTGCCATCTAGTGTAATATAAGGGGACCATTATCGGTGCCTTCATCCATTTTCCAATATGATGTAAACCCATGGGTAAATTTCCATTCCAAAAGTGGCAAAGGACTTAAGAGGTAACCATAATCTCTGCCCTATTTGAACTTAAGATAGGATTATTGTCGATTTCAGAGACAGATAAATACAGAGGCTACATCAAACGGTGACACTGTTTATGCAGAATTTTATGAGTTGCTGCTTATTACCCCCTCTACCCATCAGAAAATAGAAAATATATAATCACATTTTTCATTTAAAATTTTCATTTATATTAGCATGATAAGCAATCATGTGTTATCACCTGCTGTTCGGAGGAAAATATCTGATAAACTCTGAGATGAAGCCATCAATTACTACTGCTGATTCAGGCAATGGACTAGGGTAAAATATTTCACAAAATTTAGGTTTTTCTTTATGTACAGGAGTGCCACTATAAACACAACACCTCGCTGTTTCACAGAAAATTTGAAGAATATTCAAAGGTGAAATCAGCAGACTGGGAGGTTGAGTATATACCTCGAGAACTGATAGTGTGACAATGAAGCGGCTGTCTGTGGTGTTCATTTGGGTTTTTTTCAGAGAGCCCATTTGAATCTGGTAGGTTAAAATTATATCTGAAGTGTTGGTTCAGCACCACACAGTGATAACTCTAAAATCTTTTCAGTCCATATGTCCTCCATCAACTTCGTCCAAATGTAGCGATAAGTATGAAGCTACAAGAGTGTGATATATTAGTCAGTGATGCTCTCCCTTGGGAGGAGAATCGTTGGAGTGAATCCATCCTGATTCTGCAGGACGTTATCTGTTCTGAAATGTCTGACTATATTAGAATACCCATGATCAGAATAACTGCATTTCCATTTCCACTTGAATTTATTTCACTCATTTAAATATATTATCTTTATGAAGTGTGAAGGGGAATGATAAAAAGTTTTACTGAGGTACTTATTGTATTTAAGTCAGAGTAACTCATATTTTCTAGAGGGGGGTTTTATAAACTGAGGGATGGACAATCTCTCATCACACTACATCATGAATCAGTACTACACAAAACAGTTGTTTCAAGTGGCTGCTTGGTGCACCATGTCCTGAGGGCCGAACAGAGTTTACATAAGAAAACATAAATCACATAGCCATAAAACCCTTGTCTAACTAAAAGCTTGTTTGAATAGCAGAGTGTATGTATGAATAGTGTAACTGTGCACATTTTCAGCTTAGAGTTGATATGTGTCTTGGTCATTAAAATTTTGTGGCACAATTTTGTTGGCGCTTTGGTGGCAACCACTGCACACATTCAATTTTTTTTTAGAGAAATTGCTCTTTAATAGAGATTTCAATGGATTGTACTTTCTCCTGCTGGAATGGACAGGGCAGGCCATGCAGATTGTGCTTGAGGAAGCAGGCACTCAATGCAGCTAGAACCATTTATCACTTCTTACTTTATTTACTTTACAACACACTTTTAGGAACTATCCTACCAGTGTAGTGGAATTTAGAGAAAGACACACTTGCAAGGGATAGGTCAGGGTTAAGGAGCAATCAAAGTTGCAGGTGGATGCTGTCTGATTGCTTTTCTGTATCTTTTACTATCTTATTCATATTGTCATGGCTGTATGTTATAGTAGTGACAATGATCACTAGTTGGTGTGTATATATATATATATATATATATATATATTTATTTATTTTTTCTAAAACAAACAAATTAGTCACAAAATTGTTCACACTGCTATATATTGAATGGAATTTGTGAAATTGGGGGAAAATATTTTACAGCAATTTCAAATATGGGCATAAATGGGCATAGTATTTTATAGATGGACACATTGGTGCCTCAATTGGACCGACATACAGACCGACTTAAAAGGACTTGGTCATTGGCCTAAACTTTCATGAAATTTCACTGACATCCGTCAAGTTGTTTTTAAGAACGAAGAAGCAAATAAACAGAACTAAAAGTGGTTGCCAGAGGGAATCTGGACTTCTTAGGAGAAACACATATGATGCTTATTTGAAAGCAAGTCTTTACTTGCAGCAAACAGCAGGCAAGAACAAACCTTATCATCAAACGGTACTTGTAAACCTAATTGCAGCCTCACTTCTCCTGTTTTGTCCAAAGACATGCCCTCGCCATTTTCTTTTAACACACCTATTATCTTATAAGGCCACTGGCCCTATTTCCTTTGCCTTGCTCATCAGTCTCCACATGCTTTTTATTCTGAGACACATTTTAGTAAGACATGTCACTGCATTCTAAAGAAATGTAGAAAAACACAAGTGGGTCTATTATTTTCAGCCCTTTTTCAAGCACGACAGTAAATAAACATGTGATTTTATGACAAAAAGAATGCAGTTTGACTGATATTGCATTATCAATTTATATTGCTAAACCCCTTATGTCTCTCTTAGTTTGGATAGGAGGCATATTGTGTATTTAGTTTTTTAAAAGTCATCGACCAACAGGCAGCCATTGGTCATGTGGTTTTCAAGCAATTCACTCTTAATTGAATGAGTAACTTGATTACTCGTGGGTCATTTCATTTTCAAACAGCATGTTTTTCTCTCAGTGTGGCTGCAGTCAATTCTTCAGAGTCTGCAGCAGTGATCAAGGCCTATACAAATAAACCAGCCTTGATTTAACTCTCACTGAATGTAAATGTCAGAACAATTTGAGAGGTGGGACACCGTCATTTGGCAAAAACTTCACTGGAACCACAGAGGTTTCTGAGCGCTATCATCTGGAGAAGCATGACATTTGTTTTAAATAGATAAGAGTTGAAGGGTTGATATAAGCCCTCTGCCCCCGGATACAGTAGCGGAAAAGCTTATTAGTCTTTAACTTTTTCCATCTTAAGCATTTAGTTTGTAGTTATTCCTTAAAAGCTTCCACAATAACCAAACTTTGACACAAAATAACACACTTGCTTTGTAAACAACCAGCTATTTGCAAGAGGATGTTCTTTGTCATTTTCTTTGGCACACTGGAAGTTACTTTAACTCAAATGACTAACCAATACAATCAGTCTCAGTGGTGGTTTCCAAGGTTCCCTGGGTTCAAATGCATATTAAAACCAAACACAAACAGCTGTAATTAAAAGTGGGTTTGCAACTAACCATTTTTTCTGCTATTGATTAATTCGCCAAATATTTTCTCCATCCATCAAAGTCTCATTGCAAATTCTGCAATGAGACTTCAGTTTGTTTCCTTTCATAGTCTTTCATGTGTACCTGTTTCCAAATAATCGAACCGCACCGAAAGCTGACCGTGTAAGCAGAGTTTTTTGGCATTTTGTAAAAATACAGTTTAGTTTAGTTCTGTCCATAATGGTGTCATATTAACCTTTAAATGGTCAAAAGAATAGACATCTTTAGTAAGTCACCATATGTCACATACAGAATAGAATAAAGAAGTATTGTGGATTTGTAATATATGTGTTCAGTGGTTATAAATGCTAATAATACAAACAACATACAAAGAAAACACTTTATAATCTGTATGTTTTAAAAAAATGCTGTTGTTGCTTGTGTGTGAGGCAAATAAAACATGAGGCTGTAAGAAAATGAATTCCATAAAAAAAAAACCAAAATTTATAGTTGTGATGCTTACAGTTGTCAGTCCACCAAACAAATCAAGCAATAAAGCTGTGAAAAGATTGGGCAGAACAAAGAACATAGAGAGATTTACGTTTTGGGGAAAGTAAATTTGCAGAGAGAGAGAAAACAGCTGCAGTAAATGTCCATCTTAGCTGCGGTGAAATACCGCTTTGACAGGAGCGCAGGCGAATAAACAGGACAATTTGTCGTAAATAGAAAAGCCTTCTGACCCTGACACAAATTGGGCAGCTTGTTCATGTTGTCAAAATACTGTCACAAACTGCGCTTTGACACGTAGTGGCAGCATCACCAGCTCATTAAAACAAGTTAACGTAACGCAACGTGACATAGTACATTCATGATTTATGAAAAGCAAATCTATAAAATTAAGGAAACTGACACACAGGTAACAACACCACTGATGAGTCAGAGTATTAGAGTCAATTGTAAATTCAGTTTAAACACATATCCACTCATTATGTGTTTATGTGATTGAATGTTTTCACATACTATTTGCAGATGAGAATGTGCTGGCGTGCAGACCTGAAACTTTCCCTCAAAGGTCAAATCTAGACCCAATTTGATTTGAGTAACCCAGCCAAGTGTCTGCTGTGTGTGTGTGTGTGTGCGCACACTCACTCCTGCCAAATTCTCAGAGAGTGCATGTTGGGGAGATCAGCTTTGCTCCAGTAAAATGTGTGGGCTGAAAATAGGCCTGATCGAAGAATAGTGTGTCATATTACATTGCACAGGAGACCCATGGAGCTAAAGCTCTTACTGATGTCCCTTCACTTTTCTGGACTGAGGTCTCCACTTCTCCTGAACAGCACACAGTAGATTGTTACAGGACATCAGTCAAGGTCACATTATCACCATAGTAAACTAGCAGAAGCAGAGGAGAGTGAAATATTAAACGTTCTGTCAAAGGGAACCTTAACTTACTGTGATTGTTTTTCCCTTGGCCTTAAACTGTAATTACACTTAATACTTTAAAGTTATTTTTGAATTTTAAAGCGATTTTCTTTGTTTTTTGCTGATAAGATTTAGTTCTTAAAGCTTTTAATTTTTGGACTATAAATGATTCATATGAAAGTTACATACGAGTTTATTATCAGCTAACAATTGCGAGTCATAAACACGGTGGTCCCTTGAGCAACATTGTGTGTCAACATTGTTTCCTATTCGTATAAAAATGTTTCAAGTGTGACTTTGCTGTTTGTACTTTGAAAGCAGCTAAAAATAATCAAAGAAGCCACAAAACTGTAAACATAGTAATGGGCATTTTGTGGGCTGGCTCACCTGGGAGTGGACTGGATGGACGTTCAAACATTATTGCTACAGTTGAGTCACAATTCTCTGGGATATGTGCCAAGGCTGGCAGCCCAATTCTGGATATCTCTGCTGTGGCAGGTCCACAGTTTTCCCCCCTCCAAGCAGTTAATGTCCCCAGCACCAAAAGCATTACGTCCCCCCCACAGACCCACATATCTGGGTCTCTCACACATAATGCAACGCCTGCAGCAAAAATGTTTTTGAAAAGCAAGGTGAATAGTCAATGGCATCTGAAAATAACCACCTGCAGCTGTGATTCTTCAAATGGAAGAAAAATTCTCAAACTTGTATGTTATGGGTTTGACACCAGACATCCTCTGCCTCCCTGTAATGTCTTATACAACAGCATACTAAAAAATAGTCTTCACAATAAGTAGCATTCCTGGAATTTAAATATAAGAAAAGATGCACATCCTTTGACTGTATTTTTCAAAGCATTATAGTTTCACTCCTAGACAGACCAGAGCAGCCAGACAAGCATTTACTCCCAGTGGTCAGGATGCTCATTATCCCCCGTGAAGCTCACATAGTTAGAGAAGTGAACTCTCATCTTGCTATAATGAGCTTGGCATTCCACTGGAGACTTTGGCATGAAGCTGTCCAACTTGGAGTGAGGCAGCCACGCTGTTGCTCTGCAGCTGACTGAGGGAAATGAACGGAACCTCTGATGGCATCCTGGATGGGCTGTTAGTTATCTACTGCCAGGCATCACTGCTTCCACTGTCCCCTGTGGAGCAGGATGACCTGACTTTTAATAGACATGCACTTTTCTTTTAAGGATTTTTCTGACTTAGTCAAATGCTGGGTAGCTGTTCAATCTTGCCGTATGTAAGGAGAAATGAAATGAAATGAACAGAATTACATGGCTACTAAGTTGTTATTTTTGTTGTTGTTGTTTCTTTTAGTTTAGTGCATGTCTATTAAAAGTCAGGTCGTCCTGCTCCACAGGGGACAGTGGAAGCAGTGACGCCTGGCAGTAGATGACTTATTGTGAAGACTATTTTTTAATCTTGTTCCCTAGGCATTTGTAATCCCTTAGGTACCTTTTTTGGTGCTGTGTCAGCCCTTAAAAAGACTCTTTAGACCAAAACAGTGCAGATTTCCCCCAATCACGGCATCAGCCTTATTTGCGTTTTATGATAGTAGTTATATTACTATTGTCATTTCTCTCTTTTTTGTAAATTAAACACTTACTTTCTGCACTTAAATATAACATTACTTTCAAGTAAGGCTAACCTTTGAGGTTTGTGGTTCTAGCTCTGTTTCCCAACTTTTAATTATTCACCCATTTTATTTTTACATGAAATAAGACATTCACAATTAGTAAGCTTTGTATTGTATATTGAAAATATTTTGGTTATAGTTAACGGTTACAAAAAATAATTTTGACATGGTGATTGATACCTGGTCAACAAGTATTTTTTGTCCAGTATGCTCAACTGTTATTTATAGTGTGATTCAGCTTTTTCTTAGAGGTCTGGTTAAGAAAGGTTATGTGTTTTCCAAGAGACCTGACCGAAAACAATAGAAACACACCGACTTACAGACAAAACAACAAACACAAGCATTTCATTATAGAATGACTGATGAGAGGAAAAAGAGAAGAGACAGGTTCTAAAATAGCCATTTTTACAAAAATAACAAAAATGTCCAAAAGTTTCTCTTCACATTCTTTTTAAGAACAGCTTTAAACTCAGAAAGAGTTTGAAGTCTTTCCGGCGGCTATTTCCAGCTACAGACAAGTCAGACATTATGAAGTCTTTCTTATTCATCGTTGTCAGAATAATAAGCAGACATACCCGCAGACATGTCAGTGACCGAACACTTCTGTTTCTGGATTGAATTTTTTTTTTCTTGTTAGACAGAGCAGCCTCCATGTGGGACTGTGAGCGCCGAGGGTGACCGAGAGGTTGTGTGTGACAATGAAATTTCAAAAGCGATGAAGAGAGAAATATACAACCCAATTACAGCATCTAAAACATCATGAGAGGTTGAACAGTAATCTGCTTCTGACATGGCGCCAAATGCTTCAACAAACTTCTGTGCTTCTCCTACGATATGAGCATGTTTTCAAAAGTTCCTCGTTCTCGTGATCATCTAAACACAAAGGTCTCTTCATCTCAGACCCTCTCAGCTGGGTGCTTAACTAATCAGATTTTGTCAATTTCAAAAGAAAATTTCAATGCTCAATTTCAAAAGTTTGTCTCAACTAAAGGAAGCTATCAGTGATAAATCTGAAAAAAATGCTTTGGATCATTGTGAGCTGCCAGTCTAGCTGCTAGTGAGCTGTGAGCTGCTAGTGATTGGTTTGGACTACACAATAACCAAATTATGCATTTTTCTCTGCCACATGGTTTGAGGTCAATTTCTAGAAGACACATTGGAAGCACAAGAAGAAATAAGCCATTTGGGGAATAGGCCGCTTTGACAGCAGTGACTTCAGTGAAGACAAACCATGTCAGAAACACGCTGCTTTGCCAAAGGCACATTTAACAGCTTGAGCAAAATTGAAATTTATTAACAATACATCTCAGGGCAATGATAATCTTCAAAAAGCCAGTTTCCCAATTGAGTAGTGACCTTGAATCTCATACTACTGTCTCACGTCAGAATCTTCTTCATCTGTAGGAAATTTCCTATTACTTCTAAGAGTAATATCCTGCAGCTGTAGTATCAGGCCATGACACACTTTGCAGAGTACAGTGTGCTAGCAGGTCTCTCTCACTCATGGTCATCCTGGCTATTTTTTTCTGTTACCATGACAACATTTCTCTGCACTCCTCTGCCTCTTGATTGTGTGGAAAATGAACAAGAAGACAAAGGGGAAAATGTCAGAGACTGAGTAACAGTGATTGAACACAGATGAACAGTCGCCACTGACTGGCCTACTTTAACTTCAAATTATTTAAAGGCTCAGTTTGATGTGTTTGAGATGTATCTCACCAATTTTAGTCTCGGTGTTCTCAGCTATCCATAGTCATGGAAAATTGTGTTGCTCCATCTTGCCGATTCTTCGCATCCTACATTAATAAATCCAGTCACAGGGTGTAATAATAATAAACTTTATTTTATAGAGCGAAAGTGTGTCTTGAGAAGAACTTTCAAAATGCCAAGAGTCTGGGCTTCCCTGAGTTCAGGAGGAAGAGAGTTCCATAGTGAATGAGCATAAACAGAAAAGGCCCTGTCACCCATAGATTTTAGGTGCGTTTGAGGAACAGTTAACAAATTACACTGTGATGAGCGCAAACTGCGATTCGGGGTATACGGGATTAATAGGCCAGATAAGTATTGTGGAGCCAAGCCGTGTAATACCTTGTATGTCAACATCACGACACGGAACCTGACCGGGATCTCAGCTCTGGTTTTAAAGAGTGATTTGGAGGTACCACAAACAGCATACAGCCTCAAATAATCTCATACAGTGGCATACTGTCAGCTGGACTTTATGGTGGTGCCATCAAGAAAGAAAAGTTGGGGGTAATTTTTTCCCCCCATTATCCCTTAGCACTTGCTGTAACTAGGACAAAAATAAAATAAACACAATCACACAACACAGGCCATTCACCAAAGCTTGCTGTGACTTCAGAAGCCCAAAGCTAGGGCTTATAGCTTTTTGACCCAGTATCACTTGATCAACAGCCAAAACCTGCTGGGTTGCAGAGGAAGGAGAAAAAGTTGATTATGAAGGTGTGGGCCTGTATTTATCAAGTGTCTCAGAGTCTTTCCACAAATTACACCGAAAGTTAAGGCACACAATTTGCATGTTTCAAGAGTTTTTATGAGATTGCCTCACAAGGATAAATACTGGTAATACTCCTCACAATAAACCGAAGAAGCCTTTCAGATTAACAGCTAAATGTTTTTTCCAATGATTATACTACAGACATCACAGTCCCTTGAGTTTTAGTGACTTGCTTTTACTTTTGATGCACCAAAGGGGATAAATAAGTCATTGTGTTTTTAAATTTTTAAATATTTTGACATTTGTCTCGCCGAGAGTTAGATGAGAGGATCGATGCCATTCTCAAGTCTGTCCAGTCAGCCAGCGGTCAGTTAGCTTAGCTTCCAGCTACAGCTAGCCTGACTTGAAGGTAACAAAGTCAATGCTAAAGCTCACTAATTAACACTATATCTTGTTTGTTTAATCTGTAACATGTTGGCATTATGTGGAGAACTACTTCTTGTGACTTCAGTGATTCCCTGTGCCTAGCTAAGATATAGTTCACTACAGAAACCCCTGTAAAACTGCAAATGTTTTTACACTTCAGTTTTTGGATGGATGGATGGATGGAACAGCATATAACATGTTAATCAGTGGGCTTTAGGGGTGACTGTGGTGATTGTGGACTTTTAGGCAGAGTCAGGTTGGCTGTTTCCCTGTGTTTACTTTAAAGCAAATGTGATCAAGTTGATAAAGTCTACACTAATAGTTTCAGTCAGTCCAATGCTGTAAGATTGTACCCTTTTCTCTGGCTTGAACCTCTTTATTCATATTATCTGTTTCCCACTAAGACTCCACATGATGTCATATTAGAACAATGAGCAGTTCATACGGTATCAAGAGAATATGGAGATGAAAAGAAACCACAGAGTTGAGAAAGTCAAATCAGAAGGTCATGTACATTTGTTTGTGTGTCTCACTTTGAAGCAGAGAGCTTCAAGCTACGCCGGCATGAATAACTCATACAGCTGTGAGCAGAGGCCATAACACTGGGGTCATATGACAAAAGGCCGTCTGCATGACACTTCTGCTGTATACTGATTTCACAACCTTTTTCAAATCTGTTTAAATGTAGTTGTAAACATTTTACTGTTGTGACATAAATCTTGCAAAACATCTAATATGGGTCACTTTCACCAGTAAGTGACTGAAATGTTGAACTTGTCACAGATATTTCATCTGATGATCAAAATAATGCCAAATGAAGGCAAAGTAGCTTATATAATGCAACAGCACTTTGTCATTAAGTAGCCTCCTTTAAACCTTTCCAAACACTGAGATAATAGAGTATGATGCAGTAATGAACACTGATATTTCAGAATGGGAAATGTCAGCATCTTAACAACAAAAACTCCCCTGACAGCCTGAGAAACATTAGCTGACATTAGATAAAACCCGTATATTGTTGTTGATTTTCATGTTTTCACTTGAAATAAAGAATTACCTCTAGGGGGTTATCTATGAACTTATAAAAGGTTTTACTAGTTTGCTACTACTTTGTTCTTTGTTTAAAACCTCATGGTGCTGTAAACAGACTACAGAAAAAAGTGTTTTCAAAGGCTGTAACTGCAACTGGTTAACAAAAAAAAACTTGGTGGATGATTCTTTCCTAAGGAGGGATCCCTATAAATAACTTTATTTCTTGGATAGCAGGATTGTGTACTGATAATGAAGGAGTAAATGTGGATTTACTTTACTCCATGGAAAATGTATTAATCTAATTCTGGAAAGCACACCTTTGAAATTGTACTCCCTTCAACCTGTTCAAAACACTGATGATAAAATTACATGTAAAGGCAATTGCTTCTAAAGAACAGATAAATATAGAGTCCTAATGAGCAAGATTTGACTAGACTGGACTAGACTGGCATACACAGAACAGATGTCAAAGTAGCAATTCAAGTATATCAAACCTTTGTTATAGAAACTTTAAAGTCTGAACATGCAGCTCTTCCCACTTTTAACATAACTGAAGCAACATCAAAAGCCCTTTAGAATATAGTCACACTTCTGTTGACACTGGGTGTAAATGTGACTTACCACACATTTCTTTTACAGTTGTGACTGCACCATATTCTAATAGACCTGATCCTTCACTCCATATAAAACTGAAAGTATAATCAAAGAGCTTGGGACTATCTGCTTAAAGAACACAATAAACAAAAAATGTCTTATCTTTAGATCTTAGAAGGTGTATATGTCTATATCTATATATGTCTAGTACAGCCAGGCCGATATGATTTAATTGCAGATAAATCAGAATCTGTGTTTATGACGTCTGATAATTGACTAATAAAACAGATTCAGAGAGACAGAAGACGGATCTCTCCATCAAGTTATGAGTGTTGTCATTGCATAGTTTGCCCACCAGAAGCACTCTGCAACTCCCCTGTTGGCAACACACTGCCACAAATCCACCACAAAACACACTAATCAGCTGACATAACTGGCATCTTCCGAAGAGACGAGACACAGCCATGCGTAAATTAAATTAGGCTGATTCCAACTTCCATGCGTAAAAGCCAAGTGTGCCCCTATACTTTTCTTTCTTTGGAAACAATTATATTGTGCAGTGGTAGTTCAGGGTCTTTCCTATAGTAGTACACAATAGTTCTTTTTTCAATTAGTATTTCAATCCTTTTGGCTTAAAAGACCATAAAATATTTATGTTTACATTTTTTTGGCAAGGTTAAAAGAAAAGTTATAAGACACTGATTTCACAGTATCCATACAGGTATTTTATAGATTTCTTTTGAGGAAGTACACTCCTCCAACACACTGGAACAGCAGACTATCGTTTATGTTTTGCTTCAGGGCTGAGCCGATCCATGTGACAGTTGCATTACTCAAATGTAACAGAAAGGGACAACATTAAAATTCCCCACTGTGTGAGCATTTAATCAGCCTCTCTCCCTGTCTGAGCAGAATTGCAACTCTCATCTGCCCACCTGCTCCCACCAAAAGCATGGCACAGAATGACTCGAGACACTACATTTTTGGCAAAGATGTACCAGCAACAGTCCTTCAGTTGTCATGCGACAGTCTTGTAGCACAAAGTGTACATATACTTGTACATATCTGATTACTGTAGTCTCAGAGTATTCCTGCATAAATATATCACCTGTTCCTGTTTCAAAAACATCCAGCACATACAGCCATTCCATTACCAGTGCTGGTAAGTTATACTGGTGAACAATGTCATTTTGTACTTATTCCTTATTTATTTATATATCGCGACTGTCACGATTCTGTCCTGAGCTTGTCTGGATTATATTATTTTGGCCATGCCTTCTCTGTGTTTTGATTTTGGTTCCTCGGTGTCTGGGTTTCAGTCCTGTCTGTCTGTGTGTCTTGTTGGGGAGTCTGAGTTTTTGTTCCATGTCTTTGTTCCTAGTCCTGTGCTTTAGTTCATGTCGTAGTATTTGATTCTAGTTCTTTCTCTGCATCATTTTGGTTTACTCTGCTCGGTACTCTGTGTTCTAGTTCTGTGTTCTCATTTAGGTTTTGTCTGTTATGATCCCTGTGTAATAGCTGGTCGGTGTTTGTTTACATGGGTTTCTGTTATTGTCTGAAGTTAGATTCTTGTCTGCTATTTTGTTACATGTGTTCTGTCTGTGTTGGTTATTAAGTTTGCTCCATGTCTGCCTGTCTAGTGTTCCGTCTGTTCCCCCAGTTATCACTCTGCCTGCCTGCCTCTCTCTGTTTTCCCTGCTGTCTCCCTGGTCTCATGTCTGTCACCTGTGTTGCTCTCGCCCTGAGCGTTAGTCCCTGGTGTATATAGGTTTAGTGTTTCTCTTCAGTCTTCGTCCAGTCATTGTGGTGTGTATACTCTCTGTCTCGTATTGTCTGCCTTGCTCGTGTCTCCCCTTTTTCCTGCTTTCTGGATTATTTTCTGTTTGGATCACCTTGTTTTTTGGACTCTGGTTAATCAGCCACTCTACCAGTAAGTGTGCTCGCCTTTTGTTCATTAATAAACCTGTTGAACTATACCAGTCAGCCTACGTGTCCTGCATTTGGGTGCTACAACCTTGCTCACCACACGCACCCTGACAGTGACATTTGAAATGTCAAACTTTTTGTGTGCCTCATACACAAAAACTATAAGAATATAATACTTTAAATACAATATAAAGTACAGACCCAGAACAATCTAATCAAGACCAAAACTTGGGCAACTACTGAAAACATTCAAAATATCAAAATAAAACCAATGAAGACACTGTTCAAGCATTGCTTATATTAGATTTTATTCATGTAGTAAATTTTGATATTTACAGTATCGGTGGAGATAATTGGGACTAAAAAACTACTAGAATTTTTTTTAATGTCACCGTATGATGTATAACATAAAAACAGTGACTCATCAACAATGTCTCAGAGTGCAACCACAACACTGAGAGAATACCAACTGATCGAAGGCATAAACAGCAACCAAACTATGTTGTTTAATTTGACTATCAATCACTATTTTACACTTTGCAATAGAACATTTAAATGAAATGTCACCTTATGCCGTTCATCTGGTAGTAATAAAGCTATAGTATTTTCACTTTAAAGGAACTCTAAAGTTTCATCCTTCGGGACTGTGCAAACTATTTATAGGGAACTTTAAAGATGCACAAAGACGAGACGAGCAAAAGCTCCCCTGACAGCCAGTTGTAAATAAAAGTAGCCTCCCATGGCTAAGACGATTCAACATCAAAGTAAAAAAGAGAGAGATTTCTCAAGTGGCAGATGGAGAGTCTTTCACCAATCATAATTTTAAATAAAAAAGGTTTATCTAAAAATAAATTAATAATAATAATAATAACAAAATAAACTAGCTTTTGTGCAGATCCGTGCTTGTCAAGGCCCCTTCATCGTCTATTACGATTTGTAAAAGATCAGTAATCAATAGCTGACAGAGTATATTTGACATATGGTCTGTTGCATGAAATGAACACTGTGAAAAAAGTGCTGTGCATATGATTAGATTCTATTTGAGAAGGTTATTGTAACTAACTAACTCAGATCTTAACTGTTTACATAAAAATCTTACCAGCAGTGATAGTATTTAGGCTGTATTTCAAAAACATATTCCTTGAACAAGACTGAAAGCCTGTGAGTTGCACCATTTGGTGTAGTACATTTCATTTTCTATAAATCAGGCTGATAACCAATCTGGATGCATTTAAATTAAGCTTAAATTAACACCCTGCAGTGGCTACATATTGCCATACTGTGTGTTAACGTATAGTATATATAATCCTGTATTGTGAGCTTGTGTTCTTGATATCTGATTTGAAGCATTGCAAAGATAGATTCTCTACAGAACTTGTTGGACATTTTTCTTAGATATCACTTGTGTTATAGCTGTGTGGGAGAGGTGATAAAAACAGAGGCCACAAGAGTTCCAGCTCTAACTAAAACTGTTATGCTTTAACATATTTTTATTGTGTCAATTTCTACAAACTTGTTTATCTGTTGCTCATTATTGCTAGAAACAGAATTGCTTCATATGATGCTGTTACAATATATCTGAATCATTATTGTAACTAATTTCTGGCACACATTGAGACTCTGAGACACATTGCTTTTTGAGATACCTTTGTAACTGACTGTGAGTGATGGTCAATAAGACATGAGTATCATTAATAGCTTGGATCTAGTGGTTTCTGTTGTTAGTTCATTAAAGACCTGTCAATCAATTATGGAATACCTGCTGGTTCAAATCCTGTGTTTTGAATTTTGGTGTTGGGGTGATTTGGATCACGGATTGTACCTTTACAGATAATGGTCAGAGTCAACACTATAATGGATGGAAGGGTTGTAATTAGAGCTGTTGCACACAGCTCTCTTAAGCTCTCTCATTGGCTCTCTCTCTCTTCTCTCTCATCGGGCTCTAGTACTTTGCCTTGCCTCTCTCGCTCTCTCTCTTTGTATCTGAGACAGGCTCTGTGGAGAAAAGAAGCCTCAGAGGTGTGTGATAACGTCCAGCACAACCAGGTGCATCACTTAAGTGATGCCACCCCTTTCCAGCTATTGTGTACTACTATAGGAAAGACCCTGAACTACCACTGCACAATATAATTTTTTCCAAGGAAAGAAAAGTATAGGCGCGCACTTGGCTTTTACGCATGGCAGTTGGAATCAGCCTAATTTAATTTACGCATGGCTGTGTCTCGTCTCTTCGGAAGATGCGTCCGGGCTTATGAGAGCTTGTCAGGACGTGAAGAGCGGGACAAAAAGTGAGCAACGATGCGGGGCACTGAGCTGCTGCTCGGTTACTTTCTGGTGAAAGTTATGGTGTGTGACGCGGAGGGCGAGCCGGGTGAGACCGTCGACGACTTCATGCTAGTGACCGGGTTTAACGACTCAAAGGAAGGGGAGAGCACCGTCACGGAGAGCCCGCACATGGAAGACAAGTGCCTTGGCTACTACGACGTAATGGGCCAGTGGGATCCACCGTTCGTGTGCAGGACCGGCAGCTACCTGTACTGCTGCGGCACCTGTGGCTTCAGGTTCTGCTGCGCGTTTAAAAGCTCCCGGCTGGACCAGACCACCTGTAAGAACTATGACACCCCGCCGTGGATGATGACAGGAAGACCCCCGCCGAAAGTGGACGTGGCGCTGGACACAGCTAAGGATAAAACCAACCTCATTGTGTATGTCATATGCGGGGTCGTGGCCATAATGGCACTGATAGGAATTTTCACCAAGCTAGGTTTGGAAAAGACGCACCGTCCGCACCGAGAAAATATGTCAAGGTAGGTCATAGTTTCACCATTGTTCATTGTGAGTTATTATGTCCTCATGTCAGATCATCATCACGCTGATGATCTGACATGTCAGAACATCTGAACGCGGATCTGTTATGTGTTAGGTAAGCTCTGGATGTAAGAAAGTGCCTCTGTGACCTAAAACCCTATAATTTCAGCAAAACAAAGTCAAAAAGCAACACGTTGTTTAAGAAAATATGTAGGCTATGAGTTTAGTTGCGCTCAGAAAAGTTCAGTTTAACATCAATTTCCTCTAGAAACAACTTTGTTGACTTCTCTGGTACACAGCCGCCTGTCTGCACAACAGTAACTTGCATATCAGCGTTACAAACGTGCGATGTTCATTGCACTGCAAAGCCCTTTCATTTGAAATGGACTTTCTTTGTCAGACAACTGCCAGTGATGTTGTTACACATTTCTGCCTGCAAGTTAAATCAATTTTTTTTGTCCAAATATAACTCAGAGTGAGAAGATGGTTAACAGAAAAAATAAAAAAATCGTTACATTTTAATTTGGGCTTGGCAAGAAATATGCAGCATGCTACAACTGAAACACACAGAGTCAGCTTTGATGTTGCACTGTTTTGGTAAAAACATTTTTATACTATACACATATCAAATTCTGTAATGAAAGATGTACAACTACAATTTGTTAAAAAGGCACGTCTTTTTAAAATATATGTCCCTAACTTTAAACCTAACCGTGTGCCTAAGAATTCCTATTGCAGACATGCTTGTATGACCATCAAACACTTGCATATAGTCACTCACTCAAATTCATCTATGTACACAAAGAAGCTTATTACTCTCTTGCAGCCACAGGAGACTGATTTTGGGCTGAACAATCTCTGCACTGAGAAGACACCTTGTTGTCATTCCGTGAAGGAGTTTTAGCCTGTAGCAGTCCAGGCTAGTTCCCATCCTTATAAATCCTTACAGATAGGCTAGAAAGACACAAAATTATGAGATGTCACTCAAATTTGACCTGACACTTGTGATAAAGGTTAATTACAAGATACCTGGGCAGTGTTGAACTTATTCCACAAAGAATATATTACTCTAAAAGTTAAGAAACAAAAAGACTGGACAGTTCAATCACTGTGGATACACAACAGTGGGTATTTTCTACCTGCAGAGTTTTCCATATATTTTGGATGGTAACATAAGATAATTTAGACAATTCATCTCACTCTATTGCCATGTTGTATACAAATAAATGTCAGCACTTCAGAAAAAAAAAATAACTTGCTGCTTCTCTGTGACTTTAAAGAAGAAAATTGACAGTTGAAAGTCTTGTTTTTGCTCTCCGCCAGGGGTTAAGTTCTGACCTTTCTGCAGTGCACT
>JALXJV020000007.1:12972102-13222102 GCA_024633595.2 Lepomis macrochirus | reverse complement strand
TGTTGGTCTGCGGCTGCTGTGTAAAATAGGTAACACGTCTGCTGTCGTTCCAGGAGTATGTAGTGAAAACATTTTGTGTTTGTCTTATTAGAAATTGGATCTTGATCGTTTATAATTAACAACTAGTAAACACGCACATGCCCATACACAACGTTGTAGCATTATAATATAAGATAAAATCAGAGGAGCTATCATGATGGATAGCAGAAAATGCAGTCTAGACTCATAAAGACTCAAACTAGTCGTGTTTTCTGGTCCTCGTCGACTTCCAAAGTTATTTCAAATTGCTGAGAAAGTGTAAATACCAATGATAGGCTCCACTTTTATATGACAAGATGCACTTCAGCAAAACATAATGAATAAGTAGAGAATATTTTATTAGACTTAATATTAATCACACAGTATTAACGTAATATTTCCTTTCTCTGTAATGCCCTGTAATCAACAATACATTCAGGCTGCTAACAAGAATAAAGAGCAGCCATCAGTTCAACTCTGCAGCAGCTCTGCAGCAACTTAATATGTAATACATTTACCAGACTGAGAACCACCATTTCCTAATAAATACGACATTGATATTTCCCATCTTAAAAGATTTGGTGAGGACGACTTGACCAGTTCATTCTACATTATGTTATACAGAGTGTTTAAAAGGACTTGTGCACTCTTAATTTCCCTGACACAGTTTGAGGCACGGCTCAGCTCAACTCGTTTTTGGTACGTTTCTCAGAATATTTTTCCACTGCAGCTGTAGTAGCCCCTCAAAGTGGGTGGGACTCTTAGCTGATCTTCATAGCGACGCCGCGTGGAACTGGCATGACATCATCTTCAGTGCGACACAAACACAGGAACCCTCGCTGGATCCTTTCCTCGGCAACCAAACAGGGGAACATTTGCACTTTGTCAATTGAGTATGGCGTAGTGTTGAGCGCTCCCATTTTAAAAATCTGGGTCGAGTGAATAAATTAAATGGTGGTCGCTAAGGATGGTTTGTGCAGGACGTCCATGTCGTGCAAGTGATGATTCTAGTGACAATTCTCTCTCAGCTCTCGGCTCAGCTCGTTTGGAACCGTGATCGAGGTGATAACCAAAAAAAGTGCCAGCTACCAAGTAACATCCACAGCCTTTGTCAATGGAGAACCAAAGCACATACATTTCAAGTAACTCAAGCCGTGCCGTACCATGCAGTGGAAATGAGCTATTTGAAATGGGGCAGTCCAAGTTAGTCCCATTTTGATGTATCAAATATGGAGGACTGATCTTCTAGATTTGGATACAACAAACACCTCAGTGTAAACCTGGTAATGAATTTAAACCTGTTAACATGTCAAATTGGCAATTAATGTGCAATTGTTTTTGTAGTTGGGTGTCCTGGTGGCCTAGAGCTTAGGGTTCCAGCCATAATCTGCTGTGTCCCTGGTTCCCGACACGCAATTTGATAATTTGCTCTTACGTTAATGTCAAAACATTTGACTATTCAAAGCAAATGTCATATTGTGACCCATGCATGTGCATGCAAGATACCTTGCAACATTGTAGTTTGGCAGTGGCAAAGTGGCAATAATTTGTGAAACAGAACACCGCCACCATTTGCCCTCTGTGTGTTATTCCCCATCTCTCTCTACCCTGATGTACTGTTCTCTCTATACTAAAGGCTTATAAATGCCATGAACCATCAATTGTAATAGATTGTGAATAGTTTTAAAGCATAGGTAAAACACAAACCTTTTCACATTAATTAAAAACCCTGAATGTAAAAAAAGCATTTTAGAAATTGGAATAAATTAAATGCATGTTTTAAGAACCAGAGATGTTACCCATCAAATATCACCAGAATACCAAGATCGATCAATTTTTTTTAACCATTGCTCCATAGACAGAGATCATGTCTTGGCTTGGTTGACATATACCGTATGTGAAAGATTTCCTCCTGTCAGTCCTGACATATGAATCCCAGCGGAGCCCAGTTGCTGCTGTGTCTGGCTGTACGAGGAGCCAGCTGGTGGGTCTGATGACTGTGTTGTCATCAGCTACTAACACAAGAAAGGAAGAGGCGGTCAGATCTGTAGCCATGGACAAGCCCCCTTTCATTGTGTCAGAAGTCGCCCTCTAGTGGACAACCCCCCCCTAAACCCAACACCACCACCACCACCCCTCCAACCTGTACACTGCCCTGTCTTTGCAAGGAGAATACAAGAAATCAACATATGTTTATGTTTATAGTTAAATACTTAATTAGATACTATGAAGGCTTAAAAAGTAAAGCTCTAGTTGCTTCAAAGTGTTATAGCTCCATCATTGAGCTTCATTTTCTCATTTCACCGCTGCTGCGCTGAAACACTGACCCTGCCTGCACCCTCCCACACCCCTTTTAATCCTTTGCCTGATGCCCATTTTCTGGACGATAGACAGACAGACAGACAAAGAGACAGAGAGAGGGGCTGGGAAGAATGAGATCAGAACAGAGGCCGAGAGGAATGAAGCAAAGCGAGGGGGGGGGGTTTCCCTGGGCACTGCCCCAGCCCTCTCCCACGTCAGCCAGGGCACACTGAATGGCTGACGGCTGCATACCAAGCCTCCTTCTGGGTCTCAGTGTGTTCATGTCCCTGTTTCTGCCCGGCCATGGCTAAATATATTTCCCCAGTTTGCAAATGTAGCACAAGTCCTGCAACCCGACCCCCAGCCAGCTCCAGCTCCCTTCCTCAACACAAGGTTCACGTTCCTTTGGGTTGTGGAGGTGGGTGGGTTGGTGGAGGGCGGGAGGGTGTGTGTGAAGGGGTTGGAGGTTAAGAGACGGCTCTCCTGGTTTCACACATACGGCACTCTTTTCTGGCTTTCTCTCCCATCCTACACCACACACACACACACACACACACACGTACATGTCACTAGTCAATCTAGCTGACAGATACTCACACTTGTAACCACTATCTTTCACACACACACACACACACACACACACACATACAGACTACTCTGTCTGTGGACTCCGGCGTTGCCCCCTTGGTTTGCCTTGGTGTGGCGAGCGTGGCAAACGAGGTATGGAGAGGACTGAGAGGATTCAAAGGCCCGTCATGGTAAGGATCCTGATAAATCTGCAAGCTTTTTTGCTGCGTCTGACTGAACTGGAAGCAGTTTATGTGTGAGTTTCTCTATGAGTGTGTGAATCTGGATTGAGTTTCAAAAGTTCAGCCAACACTTTTGCGCTGAGATATGACAGGAAAATATAACTTGCCGTCTGTGTCCTGATAGAGCTGTACCTCCTGGTCTGCGGCTTTCTTCGCTCCCCCTCTTTTGAGTGTGATTCCATTTTGGGCCGGGCCACAGCTGCTGTTAAGGCGCTGTGTTTTTAATTAGACTTCCAGTCCCACTGGTTGCCTCTACTGCTATGTGCACTGCCTGTCCGGCTGTCCCAGCACTGTGGCCATTTCTGGGGGCCTCTTTCACTGCCATCCCCCTGTCCCAAACAGGCCTGGGTCTTGATTTAGCTTGTCACTGCACGCGGCTGTCCTGCTTCACAATTTTATGTTCTCTCTTGTTGGGTTTGTTTTTGCCATTATTACATTTAGGAATGGTCAATAATTCAGTACGTTCATTTTACTTTCAGTAGAGTTGGAATTGTGATGAGCTTCAGGGCTTCAGAAAACAATTGTTGTAATCATTGATTAGTTTAATTTGCAAGCTGTTTTTCATCTATAAAATGTCAGGAAAAAATCCAAAATATTAATCTCTGTCCAAGTCCAAAGTGCCGTCTTCAAATTGCTTGTTTTATCTAACCTAACAGTTGAAAACACAAAGTTATTTTATTTATAATGACGTAAAATTCAGAAAAGCAAATTTCAGAGTTCTGTTGCCCAAATTAAAATAAGTTTCTTGTGTCTGAGGTAATGACTAATAATTGAACACAGTTTGCTGTAGCTGTAACTAACAATTATTTTAATTATTGGCTAACCTGTCAATTTTGTTCTCTATTGATCGTTCAGTGTATGAAATATAAAAGGTGCCCATTGCAAATTCCAAAGTCCAAAACGACTTCTTGAAGTTGCTTGTTTTGTCCGACCAACAGTCCACAACCCAAAGAGATGCAATTTACTTTCATGGAGAACTAAGAAAACCAGCATTAATAAAGCTGGAAGCACAGTTAGGCTTAAAAATGTATTAAATTATTTATATATCATTAAAATGTTACCATTTAATTTTCAGTAGATCAACTAATAATTATAACTCAACTTTCTACATGATTTTGAATGTATTAGCTATATCATAACTATGGCTGGAAATTGAACCATACTATTATTTGAGTATCAATGGAAACCAGTCCATTGTATTGACTCTTCAGACATATCAAGTATCAAAAGTTGACATTGAATACTTGGCTAGATTTTTACTATTTGATGAGATATCAGATTCTGCTTGTGTTACTAATGCATAAGGACGTTTGGCATATTATTCTAAGTTTTGTAGGTAAGATATTGAGAAGTATTGTCATTGGGAAGTGAGTATTGAGAAACTCAGGTGTTATTCTGGCCCTTATCATGACTTAAATCGACACCATATTTCCCTAATTTCATTGCTGAACTGTATTTTAAATTTATTTAGATTTTCTCACCTAAAATAAATCATCCCTTAGGAACAACTCGTTATCGGAATTTCTCTTTGGCTTGTTTGTGAAAGCGGGGATTTCTGGTGCGTTCAGTCCATGACTCATCTTTCTAACCATCTCCACACTGTCCAGCTGGTTGCCATGACACTGCTGTCACAGACAGAAAAGAGGAAGATGGCCATTTACAGCCACCGGCCATGAGCTTCAGACTGGAAATCTGTCCTTTGTGATTCCTCATCGGCCCGTTCTGTGAAACATATTTTCCCTTTGCTTCCTGTTTTATTCCAGTTTGAATACACGGTGGAACTGATGAGATGTTATGTGCTTCTTCTCTGAAATGTTTGATGACTATTGGAAATTCCGAGATAAAGCAAACACGAAGAGGATATTCAATATTCTCGCCTTTCCTTCATTTTTCACATCATCTGAGCTGAAAAGTATGAAGATATTTTTATCTGTTTAATTATCAGGGTAGAGGTTTGCAGTATGTGCTAGCTCTCAGATGGTAATCACTTCTTAGTTATACATTGTCTTGACTACACCACAAGTCTTGACTACACCTGCTGCTACGTTTCTCTTCTGTATGGCACTAATGTTTGACCATTGCCAGTTATCTGTTATAAGAACAGGAAGACAACACGGTGATCATTTCCTGTTTTTTTTAAAGACTTTTAAAAGGAGGAGAGAGCATGAATTTAGTCACATACTGTATATCCCAAAAGCAAATCTACTTAACTTCATCTAACTATTTCCCCGTTTTTTCTGGAAACCATTTACAAAGGTACTGTTGCTTCAGGAGAAACAATGTTAACTCATTTCCTTGCTGCAGGGTGACTCTTTTCAACCCTCGTTATTCAAAGCACTTGTCTTTTGCCAACCCGCCCTCACTCCTTATTCCATTACCCCTTCCTCTCTGTTGCACCCCCACTCCATTTGTTCAATAGCAATGCTAAGGAGGTGTACATTCATCACAATGTCACACTGTGCAGAGAATGGAGGGGAAACACAGTTTGGTTCATTTTCCAGATAATTACTGACTCTTGCACCTTCTTGTGTCATCTCTGACAATGCAGCACAGTTAAGATGTTGCCCACTAGATGTAGAACAGTTTCAACTGGGTATTCTTGTTTGTAAAAATAATTCTCCATACTGTTTTGTTTGACATAGTTATTGCTATGTCATCCTGCAATATGTGGCCTCACAGCTGTAACACAACGTGACAAAATACTTTATTGATCACCTGTTAAAAAGGTTTTATGCAATTTCCCTGCTGCAGATATCTCTCCAGGGTATTTTATTTACTATTGATTCCTAATTCTTCATTCTGTCGCCTTCCTGATGCAGTTCTCACTGGCTGCCTGTAATAAGCTGCAGAGATGGTTACTATGACACTGCTGGGGTCTGTAGTCTGGCACTGCCAATAGGAAAGCAACTCCGCCATCAGGTGGCCTGTAGCTATTTTGAACAGGAGCTGTATGTGAACTGAAGCAAGCGGCTAAATTAGAGGCACAACCCATTGACATGAGAGGAGAAGAAGAAAAGGGAGGTGAAGACAGGAAAGGAAGGAGAAATGAAAAGGTGGAGGAAATGTGTTCCGTTGCTCACTCAGTCTGTTCTGAATTGATTTCAGGGTGACAAAGGATGCAGGGAGGTCATTGGTCAGTTGCTATTTTGTCTCACCTGTCGTCCGCATGCAACTTTTTTTACATAAAGTTTTAGCATTTGTGTCTGTGCTCATGAATCCGTCCATCCTTCTCCGTCTATTCTTTCCCTGACTGTTTTTTTTCCCGCTGTGTGACGTGAATCAACTGGATGAGTGACTCAGAGACACAAGCATTTGTCCACACACACACATTTGCACACACGTATGCAAACACACACACACACACACACACACACACAGTCATCTCCCATCCCTCCCACTCTTTCTCGCTCTATATTTTGCTGTATCACCGACCTGTTGTAGCGAACTGCTTGGTCCCAGGTTGTTTCAGACGTCATTACGTCTAAATGAGTTAAAAACATTCCCGTGGGTTCCCCATTAAGGTTCGTTAACCTTCACTTAGTCGGTGCTCCATGTTGGGATGCACCTGTATGGTTTAGAAGATGACTCACAGCTGGTAAGTGGGGGCGGCTGTTATTGTCCTTAATAGCTGCTGCATGCCACTCACAGGATCATTCCTCCCACTGCGAGAGTTTGTGTTTGAGTAAATGAAACAGGAAGTGAGCATGGTTTGTGGATGCCCGAGGATGCAAAGAGTAGCTAGCCATCGCCTTGGCAACAGGGAGTGCCTACATTTGGTCGGCTATAGCCAAGACACAGAGCGCCTAGATATGACAGGTGGCTGAGCTAGAATCAACATTTGTGTTTGTCTTTCCATTTGAAATCATAAAGAGATGCATGGATGGTAATCAGAAGTGTAGAGGAGCATTAGTAACACATAAATGCATGTGGAAGCACATTAACACAACACACAGATGCTGCACTCTTCCACATATGAACAGTTTTCTCTCTGGATATTTTTAGACCTTCAGGTCCACTCGGGTGCTTGTTCTCTTTGAAATGTTTCTCCCCACAAGTTCTTGATAAAGGTTTGTGTTCAAGGAAGGCCACATACACCTCTTCTTTTGTTTTTTTTTTCATCTTTTTTGTTTTTAAAAGGACATTATTTTGGCATTCTACTTTTATGCGATAGTGACAGTTGAAATAGAGACAGGAAACAGGGTGAGAGAGAGGGGTATGAGCTGCAATAAAGGCCCCTGCCTAAATTAAACCACATATGTTGATATTATATTATATATATTATTATATTATATATTATTATATATATATATAAGTCTTAACCACGATGTGACAACCTGGATTTAAAATTATTTTCTATCAGAACCTGGTGTCTGTATTACCCAAAATGTCTGATTTGCTATGCTAGTTTTGGCTAATGATAGCCTCAAGCAGAGATTAGGAGCGGCTAAGCTCCCTTCTTTTAAACTCCAAACCCCCAGATTTTTTTTCCCTCTGGAGACGCGAAAGGCTTCTTTTTCACTTATGAAGTCGTACTACCAAAGGCCGGATCTGTGGAGTTCCCTTTCAATGAGTGCCGACCAGTACGTGTAGCATCAAGTGTCAAAAGTTGGCATAAAATGGTTGTTAAGCCATGTTTACTTATCCTTTCATCAGATATTTCTTGATCTAAGTTGGGATGTTTTTCTAACTTTAGATTCTATTTTATTTAGGTGTAGATTTTTATTTAGCACTGATGCACTGAGGATATTTTGTAAAATGATAAAAGATTAAAAAAATGTTTCATGTAGAAAAGTGTCAAGCACTACCCAGCCGGAGTCCAGAGATATTTGTTGTACGCACTGAGTACACTATTTGTGTTGTCTGACGACACATGTGCAGGGAATTTTTCATCATTACATATGGTGTATGTCATCTTTGTGCATTTTCACCTCTATTTTAAAAGCCCACACCTAGTGACTCACTTCTTCTGCTTGGCACATTCAGTTGTCCGCATTCTTGTCAGCACCTCCTACAAAGCGCCATGCAGCCTGTCAGCTCAAAAAAAAAAAAAAAAAGCAAGAAGAGAACAAGTGGGATTGTTATATAAGTTGAACACTCAAACATTTCAGAAGTTCAGGCTGCCTCCCTCACTGCACCGCTCTGCTGAACAGTACAGTGGGCCGGCACCGCAGGCTCATAGGAGGCTCAGGTTTTTATTGTGGTATGGGTGTCTGGATGAGGGTCAGCAGGAGAGAGTCAAGTTACCGTGCATAAGTGGTGGATGTGCTGGAAACTGTAGCCACTTCATGAGAAATTTATATCCCCGCTAATATTATAAACAGTCCTCAGGCCATTTTTTACTCTCTACTTGACACACCCACACACTGAATGTGTTGTACCTGTGCAAAAAGATTTAACACCTCGGCCTCGCTGCAACTGCAGTGGAAATGTTGGCATGATGTTATGCATCCTCTCCACCTCAAATTACACAGAGTCAGCTTTCATGCAATATGAAGACCAAGGCCCCTTTTGTGTGGCTGTGTAGCTTAGCATTCTGAATGCAGTCTTGACATTTTGATCAAAAATAAATAGCAAGGGCAGAGTCACAACCCTTCTCCTTCATACTTAGGACAAGTGAAACAAAAAGGAACAGTAGAATATTGGGAATACCTAAAGTGGGTCAAACAGGTCATCAGTTAAGACATTCAAAGATATACCCAGACCCCACTAAGTTCATACTGCAATTTCACATTGGCTGCTCCTGTAGACCTCCCTCCAAGAGTTGATTCATGGACATGTGGTGCACTTTTGTCCTTTTTTCCTCCTTACGTTTATGTAAACGTCATTGTTTCATTTCAGGGCTCAGCAGACTCCTATACCAGCCGACCGTCAGACTCAGACGTGTCCCTGGAGGAGGACCCGGAGGCTCTGAGGAAGGAGGCCGACAGACAGGCCCTTGCCACGCTTGAGAAAGCAAAGGTCAGAGATCAACTGTTGAATATCCATCCGTTATGCATAATGTTGGGTGTTGAGCGTTTTGACACTGTTAAATCTCTTCAGCATGTGACAAGAGGACACTGAACTCTGTGTTGTTGGTGAGCAGTATACTAATACATGTCTTTCCCATCACTTGTACAGACCAAACCAGTGGCGTTTGCAGTGCGGACAAATGTCGGTTACAACCCCGGCCCCAGTGATGATGTTCCTGTGCAGGGCATGGCCATATCCTTTGAAGCCAAAGACTTCTTGCACATTAAAGAGGTATGAACCTTCATCAAGCTTTTGTCCACACATGCACACTTAAAAACAGAGGTACAATTTTAGCGCATTTGTGTTCTGAAAAGTGTATTTTTCACACAGAAATGTAAAGAAAGGTTTCTGTAGTTTAGAGTACAAATTTGTAGCAGTTCAACTTCAGCTAAAGGAGCTAAAGATTTTAGGTTGCAAACTGACTGAGGCTCCGGGATAGTTTTGGGAAGAAAAGACCAAGAGAGATTGGCCCTTTCAAAAAATTGGCAGTGATAAAGAGTGAGAATCCAGTGAGGGATTGTGTTTTATTGCAACTCAGTTTCCTTCTGTCTAAACCAGCCTATGAGTGGGAGTGGGAGCACTAACAAAAACTGCAGTGCAAGGAGAAAAGTAAATGAAGTAGTGCTCTAACTTTCTGATTATTTGCAAATGCTTTAGTAACTTTGAGAAAATAATTGTACTTTTTTAGCTTACAAACATCAGGCATAAAGCTTTTGTAGTATAAAATATTCAATTATGTGCTACCTTTTTCTGAAAGTGTAAGAATAGCGTTTAAATAGCATTAGGAGCTATTGTTTGAATCCTTATTGACATAAAATGCTATTTTCTTTCCACTCACCAAGAGCTTGGAAGTATTTCAATCGTATGTTTTAATTCAACAAATAGTGATAAATGGTGATGTGTGTGGGCAAAAAAATGCTGGTGTATGATTGGTTACTGATGCCTGTCTATATGCAGAAGTACAACAATGACTGGTGGATAGGACGCCTGGTGAAGGAGGGCTGTGAGGTGGGCTTCATCCCCAGCCCGGTCAAACTGGAGAACACCCGTCTGCTGCAGGAGCAGAGGATGAGACAAAACCGACTCAGCTCTAGGTAACCATGAAAATCCCCCTGCATCTACAGTGTCAGCATGACAAACAACAGCCCTACTTTTTAAAAACAGGTCAGACCTGAGTCACACTTCATCCACCAGGTAATGTAAAACTTAAAATAGACAAAAGTACTCTAGTGACTCTCTGTATTCCTCTTTGCATCTGCAGTGTTTATAAAAATCCAGAAATGCATCAGTTTGTTTTGATTATAAAAAATTGTATTGCAAAATCAATAATTATTTTCGGAACTACTTACATGAAATTCTGCACATAATGAGCAGCTCATTCACTTTCTCCCAATCAGTTTAAACAACAAAAACTGATATATTTTTTACTATTGGTAATAAGATGAAGATGATAAACTCTCCGTACTCAGTTATGTGAAGCTACTGTATTGTGTTTCTTTTACCGTGTAATAATTTGTGCCTATTTTTCCCATTACAGTAAATCTGGAGGAAGCTCCAGTCTGGACGTTGCCACAGGAACGCGCAGGCCCACCCCGCCTGGCACAGGTGAGGTTAATGGGGTTTTCCTATCAACTGGCAAAATAGTGACAGGTTTGTGTAGGTGTGTGTGAAATCCTGACAGAGCGAGATGAGACAGGTGCTTGATATTTAGATGAAGATTTTAATTGAGTGGTTAGTCAGGCATGATGATGAATCACAGGGCGCCTCAGTGGGTTGCTGTGTGAAGTGAGAGAGGTCTTGGAGGTCTGTGATTAGTACACAGGACTGGACTGAAATAGAGCCGAGGATGGACCGCACTCATTAAACTTGATAAGTGTGTCTGTCTTGTGTGTGAGCATCTCCTGGGCGACTCAGAACTGCTGCTCGATGTCCAAGAGAGACAGCAGTAGAGAGGAAAGTGCAAACGTGGGAAAAATAAACAAGTCTGATTGACTTTAATGGTTGTTGTTAATCAAATAGAACCGCTGAACTGAACCCAACACGTCTATACTGTAACTGAACTGAATAATCGAAGGTCTAATAGACCTTGTACATCCTAAGTGGCTGACTGAAAGTAAAACTTTGCCATTTTGGTTGGGCCTCCTGCCGAGAGAGTTGGATGAGAAGATCAATACCACTCTCATATCTGTCTGTTAGCTTACAGTAGGTGGGCACAAAGACTGAAAACAAGGGGAAAATGGCTCGCCTGGTTCTGTCAAACAGCAGGTGTGTGGTTCCAGTGTTTGTGCTAAGCTAAGCTAACTTGCTGCTGGTTGTGTCCTGATATTTAAGGGACAGGTATCAATCTTCTCATCTCTTATCTCTAGGCAAGAAAGCGAAAAAGCCTATTTCCCCAAATCCCAACTGATTCCCTTAAAACAAGACCTCTACCATCCTTGTCCACCGCCCTCATACCAGCAACACCTGCATCGCCAGCAATAATCCAAACTCTTTATTCCAACGCCTCTCACCTTCCCTCTCAGCTGGATTCTCTTCCCTATCTTCTACTTTTCTCCAGTTTCCTCTGCAGCCTCTCCTTTACTCCTTTCAAGTTTTGTTGCTTTCTCGTCACACTGAATTCACTCTCTCCTCCGCTGTTCATATTATTACTCCCCACATCTGTGCCTTGCTTCATGATAGTCTGACGTGTTCTTTTTTTAAACTCTCGTCAATGTTATTTCCAGTTAAAATCATACTGTGTCACTCTTTTTTGATCTCAGTATATGCCATCTCTTGCAATTTCCTCCATGCCTCTTTGTGGATGCATCTCACACTCTTACTTCTATTTACACTTTCCCTTTTGCTTTTCCTCTTCTATTATTTTCTCTACCCTCATGCTCTTTTACTTTGCCTTGTCTGGCTCTCTCCTCTTCCTTTTCTGTGCCTCTCTCTGCATCGCCAACCCCTTCCCCCCTCATCAGCTCACGTGGACACGTCCACTGTGGCCTTTGACGTTGACCCCCTCGACCTGGATGCTGAGGAGCCCCCTGAGTTCCAGGGTGACCCTCGCTCCTCCAAGGGCATGTCAGGCAGCGTAACATCCCCTCAGGCCAACGCCCACCGACTGCCCTTTTTTAAGAAGGTAACATTAGGGGCCCTGGACACCTCACTTACCTCGCCAGCCTCCCTCCTCCCTCCTGCATTTGTCCCCTACTCCTGCAAGATGTGGTCAAGTCTAATCTCTCCTTTCCCCCTCCGTCTCTCAATAACTGCTCACAACTGAACCATCCCTGCTTCTACTGTAGCTCCTGAATCTAATACTGTTTGGCCCCTCAGACTCTGGTCATGATGGTTACGGCAAGATAACTTTGGATGTTAGTTTCTGTGCTTGTTAGCTGGTAGAAGCGTTGTACTAACTCATACCCTCTGAAATGGCTGCCGCTGCATATCAGTCTGAATCTATTTTGAAATGAAGCCAAAGTGGAGGCAGACAATTTAAACTCTGTTTTAATCAATAACAAGCTCATCTCCCAATCCCCCCCCCCCAAACCTAACCTGTCAATAACTAAATGTGCTTTTGTGTTTTGTGCTTTTTTTCTGGCTTTTGTGTGGAATGATACTATAGGTGGCCCAGCTAAACAGAAACAGAAGTCGGTGAGTGTGGTTCAAGACTAACCTCTAACATTTCAACTTTTCACTCTGTCTCCTCATCCTCTGTTGTCTTGCATTTTCCTTCTTTGTGTAACTTGCGCTGGTGAGATATCAGTCCGCAGAGTATTTTACGGCACCTCTTCATGCTTCCAAGGATGCATTAAAGCAGAGATATTCACACGATCATTTGTAAATCACGCTGACGCCTCTGTCATTTCCTCAGAGCTTTTATCACTGCTGTCACTGTGCAGATGCAGGTGCAGATCCATCCCAGACCCTGTTAGTCAGAGTGTAACAGTAATACATCCTGACATGCTTTCATTTCCATTTCTGACGGCTGATTTGAGTGACATTGGCCCACAATCAGCTGTTTTCATGCTTTTCAGCACAATTTGAATCACATGTTAAGGCTGCAGAGCAAGAGCGAGAGATACGGTCAACATTTACATATTAATAGTTATCACAGTGTTATATCAGTATTGCTGAGTAAAAGATATGTACTTCAGTATTTACATGCCAGCTTAATCTCACGTTCATCCCATTGAGCAATAGTTTTTCAGTATTTACTGTAAACATTTTTAAAGTAATTTTAATCCAATTTAGGAAAAAAATAATAGTATAATGTGACAAAGGCAGATATGGACACAATTTCCGTTAAGAGCATTTTCACAGTGACAACAACAGTCATTCAGAATCACGTTAAAAAGTAAAACTCATTTTCATCCGATTAAAACATTTTTTTAATGTTTACATGGAAAACAGTCCTGTAATGATCAGAGAATGTCAGTTCTTAGGTATCTTAATTGTATTTCAGGAAATGTACTGTAAAGATGTCAACTGTGATCCACAATATCTAAATACTACTGTAATGAGGGACCGTAATGTTCAACTATCATGCATATCTGTATTATGTACACCACACTGCGCTCATGTTATTCAAGACCGATGAGCACTGTTGTTACGTTAAGTGCTCCAGCTCTGCCCCTTTAGAGACAAGAGCCATTTTGAAACTTTTAAAATATGTATTTTTAGCGTCTGTGAATACAAATGAGGTGAAATGAGCTTCCGTTGCTCTGCTTTCTGTGGAATGTAGTGGAGCAGGGCACTCCAGCGCTTGAAGAGCAGCGCAGCACACAGAGGAGGGGCTGTGCTTGGACTACAGATCTATAAAGAAAAGAAAAAAATATCCAATTTCACTGTTATTAGTGTATACAGGACATGTGATGCTTTTTACCATCTCTTACTAAGAGGACAAGTGGTTATGGTGTCCTTATGGATGAATCATTCATGATTCATAATGCACACATAAGCCTAAAGTTCATGTGCTGCAAGATGAATTGTGTTTGTGCGTGGGTGTATATAGTCTCTGTGTCAGGTTTTCCATATTTAGTGTAAATGGCTTAAGGAAAGCCACAGAAAAGTATCTGTTTATTTTGATTATTTAAAATGTCTAAACATAGTATGAAGAAAATAAATAATGTGAAAATCCAGGTGAAAATCTGAATTTGAATATACTATTTGGAGGGCAAACATTGTTTTTCCATTTTTACTGTAAATCGCTTAAACAAAGTTGGACCACAAATGTAAGAAGTACATTTCTTACTTTTAACACAGCAATTACTGGCAATAAGAACTTGGCAATTCACACCCAAGTGCTGATGGTTAACAAAAAGAGAGAAGTGTGAAGGGTGACGTCTGTGTTACAGCAGCAGCACAGTCACGAGAGCTCTCCTGACACCCTCGTGTCTGGTTTAATTATGGATACTTTAATTATGTGAGACTAGAATACCAAGAAAACTAAGAAATAGAAGCGACTGCTTTCAGGAGAAATTTATCCCTGACTCTGAGCATTATGCTGTCAACAAAACGAATAGACTCGAGCATCTGAAACTCGCCATCCATCAATCTGACCGCTCACAGAGGGGAAGGGGGAGTTAAAGTTGATTTATGCGTGGCTGTACATCTTTGTGAGCTTTGTGCTGAACCTTGTTGAATGTACGTTCAGACATGACATGACAACGTGATTCACCACAATGTTGGTGCTGTCTTTCCCTGGCTCAGATGGAGCATGTTCCCCCCTATGACGTGGTTCCCTCCATGAGACCCATCATCCTAGTCGGGCCATCACTCAAAGGATATGAGGTAAGGAGAAAAAATAGCAACTTGTGCTTGTTTTACATCTGATTTCACATCCATAGTATGGTGTCAGACCGCTGATGTTTTGTCTTTAGGTGACTGACATGATGCAGAAAGCGCTCTTTGACTTCCTGAAACACAAGTTTGAGGGCAGGTAAGAACGAGAGCCTCTGCTATCCACAGCCATTGGGTTGACTCTGTTTACTAAATCAGTAACAACTGGTGTATCGGATCTCTTTTTATAGGATATCAATCACACGGGTGACAGCGGACATCTCCCTGGCTAAACGCTCAGTCCTCAACAATCCCAGCAAACACACCATCATTGAGCGCTCCAGTACCCGCTCCAGCTTGGGTAAGACGGCATGCGGCCACTTCAAATCTAAACAAACCACAAAACCCTGAGAGTCTGCCATTATCTCTTCTTCAGTTACGACTGACAACAGTTAGACTCGTATTCTGAATGTGATGATTGACAGGTGATAAAGTACAGGAATAAAGCAAATGGAAAACATTTCTGTTCCCCACATCATGTTGCTGAACATCCATTTAAAAACTTTTCACTATCTGTGTTTCATATCTTTATTGCTTTGAGTTTGTTTTTTCTCAGATAGATAGATAGATAGATAGATAGATAGATAGATAGATAGATAGATAGATAGATAGATAGATAGATAGATAGATAGATAGATAGATAGATAGATAGATAGATAGATTTACATTTTCATGATGCTGCAGGGGACAATGAAAAGAATTTAGAAAAGCACATGAATATTTTATCATTTGGATGGTCTCACAAATTCTCCAGTTATAATTTCTGTAATTTGTACAAGTTTACATTCTCTAGTTCCATGTTAGAGACTATAAGAGTGAACAGACATTGCAGGCACTGTTGTACATCATCCGAAGACCTGACAGTGTCAAGTTTTTCCCTTTTATACCTGCTCTTACTGTCTGAGTCTGATCTGGCCTCCTCTCTCTTTCTTCATCCTGTCCTTTCTGCCCTTCACCCACCCATATTCCCCCTCACCCCACCTTCTCTCCCACCTCCCATGTTCTTCCACCACTCTCTTTTGATTCAGACGTACTGGGTACGTATACTCTCCTTGCAACAAAACAATGAAGCCTCTCTCCTTCTTCCCTCCCCTTTTCTTTTCCCTATATTCATCATCTGCTCATACATCATTTGTCTGCCTGTCTGCTTGCCTGTCAGTTTCTCTGTTCCTCATACTTCTGTGTGACAGCCTGTAGTCTTTAAAAAGAAAAGAATTATGAAACTAAAGCGGGACGAGATCCGTGGGAGGGCAGCAGAGGGGCTGGTACCTGCTCGAAACTATGAGAGGGAATGAGCAGAGAGGGACGTTATTACTTGCCATACTGGTCTCAGCCTTTTGTGACCTACGTATAATGCTGTCCATATACTGTGTGTTTGCAATCATGCACAAGGATAGCCTCTATAGAATCTGGGCCTTGTCTCATGAACTTTGTTTAGTAGTGGCAGGGGAGCAACTTCCTCACGGCAGTCAAATCCAAATTTGCAAAAGTCCAAGTCTTTGTTGAGCTAATAAAAACCCTGCCTGCTACTTCTTTATGAGTTAAAATTCATGTTTCTTATCACTCTGTGGAGGCTCTGCTTTTTGCCTGTAGCTTTAATTCACTATCCTTCAGCCCTCTAGAGGCTGCTAAATTGTATGAAGGCCCCCGTCTTGCTGCAGATTGCCTTGCCTCTGTTATCTCTCTCTGCCGCTGGGTTGGCAGTGTACACACCTCGGAGGCGCTAAGGTTTGACCAGACAGACGAGGAACATTCTGGTTTCCTGGTTTTAATCTCTATCCTTACATGTCAACAGGCTGACAAAAAAGGAAGGGAGCTTCTCTCTATGCTTAATAACACGCGTTCATAGGCTGTTATTGAGGAACATTGAAAACAAAACACCCAAGCAGTCCACAGACTTGAGTCGTTCACCTTATAGAATACTTACTGCTGTGTCTTTTAGCGCAAGCAAAAACTAATGTTCCACTTAATTTGTTCGATGAGGGTGTTGTTTTTGTTTCCGTTTTATTCACATGGTGAGAAATTGTGCCCTTATTATTTAGTTATTACAATGCCACAGGCATCTCATTCTTAAGTGCCTCCTTTCTTTGCAACTTTGAAATAAAAAAAAGATCAGAAGCACATGTTGGGAGGTTACAGTGGAATGAGGATGCTGCCCTGCTCCATTTAGCTTTGCATAAATGGAACTTTAACTGTGAGTCAGTCTAATTCATACGCTTGGAACAGTTTTTTCTAAAACTTTGACATGCATGATCAAGTACTAACATGTTGGTTATGTACTTGTATAGCTCACGTACAGAGCAGAATCTCCTCAAAGAGATAAGTAGCTTACTTAAACAGTTTGCTGTCTCGCTGTATTTATATGTTTTTTTCTGCATTGTGGGCCTTCAGCGGAGGTGCAGAGTGAGATTGAGCGTATCTTTGAGCTGGCCCGTACACTCCAGCTGGTCGCTTTGGATGCAGACACCATCAACCATCCCTCTCAGCTGGCAAAGACCTCCCTGGCTCCCATCATTGTCTATATCAAAATAGCCTCACCTAAGGTAGGCAGCCGATCTGAAAGTTATAATACTTGAGATTTTCATTAAATCAAAACCTATTTTCAATGCTTTTTATGTTTTTTTGGCATTAGCCCTTTAATTTACCTACAACAAAGTTTACCTACAACATGAGTTAGTTTTGCTGCACTGTAAACCGATACATCAGCTGCTCTTCTGTTGTGTTTCTCAAAAAGTAGCTGGTCAGGGCATATTTACTGCACAACAACTCTGGGACCTTTATTAAACCATACCTGCAGATACAATCAGTAACCAGGACTGAAACCTTAAGGATTATAACTTTAAAGGTGCTATGTGGAGTTTTCTAAACAAAAGCAAAATTTGCAACACCAATTTTAGAATATATTAAATATTTAAAAGTGTATTGTATACACAAATGTTTGCTATTTGCTAGCAGTATTCTTCTTCTTCACCACCAACTATGGCGTGAAACAACTGCAGAAAAGTCAAAACCTCCACAGGGTACCTTTAAATTTTTACTTTTTTTCCCTTTACCATAATAAAATTACAAAAGTGGGTGAGCACATGCACATGAATAATTGTTGTTTTCAGTTGTTTCAGAGCTATTGTCTCCTTGCAGGTCCTCCAGAGGCTCATCAAATCTAGGGGAAAGTCCCAGGCTAAACACCTAAATGTGCAGATGGTGGCTGCAGACAAGTTGGCCCAGTGTCCACCAGTGAGTTTTGCTTTGTGACTTGAGTAATAAAATAACAGTTTCTTAGAATTACTTTTAAAACCAGAAAAAAATCCATTCATTTTGATTCGTTGAAACTAACAAATAGCCATTTTATTTATGTGCAGGAGTTGTTTGACATTATCCTGGACGAGAACCAGCTGGAGGACGCCTGTGAGCACCTGGCTGACTACCTGGAGGCGTACTGGAAGGCGACACACCCCCCGAGCAGCAACCCTCCCAACCCTCTGCTCAACCGCACCATGGCCACGGCCGCCCTGGCCTCCTCCCCTGAGCCCGTCTCCAACCTGCAGGTACAGGTGCTCACCTCCCTGCGCAGAAATATGGATCTGTGGCCTGACATGGACGGTGCTGTAGCGAATGAGAGGAAAGAGGAAGAACACGCTCTCTGAAGTCCAGCAGAGGGGGTGGGGACTCCGGCATCTCAACCTCAAAATCATCCCAGCAGCCTGATCTCTTTACCCTGAAGGAAAAGTGCATTAAAGCCCTGTTTATGCTGTATATTAAAACACATCACAGATACACATTCACACAAACACAACTATACAGGAATTGACACACGAATGAGCAAGTTTCCCACACACGAACAGCTAGTTTAAGAACACCCACAAGTAAAATTTCATAGTCTGTATCTTAGCATGTCAGCCTTTATATCCATGCACTGAAACTGTGAGAGCAGCTCAACTCAAACCACTTTGGACGTAAGGAATAACCCTTAAGGCACCCCTGCCCTCAGGGCCCCCTCCATTTCGCTGTAATCAAGAGTAAAGTGATATCTGCTGCCCCCACCCTTCCCTCTTTAGCTCTGTGGCCTCCTTTCACCATCACTTTTTCTTCTCTGGGAGACTCCAGTTTGCTGTCCTCCTCCGTGTTACCATGGTACTGCCCTGGAAAATAGCAAGTCATGTCCGCCTCTTCAAACAGAACCGCTTAGTTTGGTGGAGGCTGTTGCTAACACTCTGTCCAGTTTAATCTTTTTATAATCATTTTAACAATACCAATCAGCTGTGTCACTATCCCTAAGTTACTACTGGCTACACATTAATTATGATGACTTGCATACTGTCAAAGATATTTATGTCTATGACAGTATGGCGCCCCAGTGACAGTATTGCATCACATGGCTGAAAACATGTTTTATATCTTTCTTCTACTATTTTATTGAGGCTGTCATAGAGGCAAGAAAAAATGATCCAACAAGAACACAAGTGCTACCGGTATTGAATAATGAACTGAATAAAATTGTGTTAGTATAAACCTGATAAAACAGAGCTACAGAGTTCAATTAATAACTAATCATTTCGTAGTGATATTTCTGCTTTTTTTTCTGCCATGAGGTCAATCTGCCAGAAGGTGGCACTATTGTTATGGTAGCTATTCAGTCTGCTTGTTGAATAACTGCTTGTGTGTGTTTGAGTTTGCAGGTAGGTATCATGATTAAAAATAATCACTAAGCAGAACTAATTTGTTTGAATAACTGAGAAATCTCTGTATTTCTTTGTGTTGAATTTCTGAGTATATGTTCGTGTGTGTGCACGTTTGCAAACTTGAAATGTGTGCGTGTTTATAAATAGACTGAAGTCAGTCATGTACACTAATGCTTTCAAAACCACAGGTCCTTTAGCTGGAACTTTGCAGTCTGTGACACTGTGGTTTTTTAAAGTCCTGTGTTGTGCGCCCTGCCTCATGCTAACCCCGCCGACTAACGACTGACAGTTTGGTTTTGCTCTGTTGTTTGTGTCTCTGCATGGTTGCTGTGTGGCATGGCTGTGGCTGACTGCAGGGGCCGTACCTGGTGCACGGTGAACAGAAGCGAGAGGGGCATCTGACAGAGTGCGGCGGGAGCGGCACCTTGCATGACTATCAGACAGACCTGGGAGGAAAACCTCAGCAACAGCAGCAAACATACATGCGCTCTTCTCGTGGCCAGCTACGGGGAGGGAGCGGGCGGGGCCTGTCACGGCAAGACACCTTCGACTCTGAGACCCAGGGCAGCCGGGACTCTGCCTACACCGAGGCCGGCGACTCCTGCATGGACATTGAGACTGACCCCTATGAAGAGCCCGAGCCCTACCGAGGTGGCGGGGGCAGCCGCCTCCACCTGGCACAGCATCACGGCAGACAGGCCTCTTGGGAAGACGAAGGTGCAGAGCCCGGACCAGGAAAACCTGAACCACCCTCCGATGCCGAGTCAGACGCAGCCGCATGGACGTGCCAAGCTGAGGGAGCGTTACTGCCAGGACCCTGTGGAGACAGGGGCCAACATGAGCCGCAACAAGAACCAGGACGACTGGGGGAGGGACGTCTACATCCGCTGAACACGCATCATACCACAGAGACAAAGGAAGCTACTGGACAGACTGAGGATGATGGGAGGGAGGGGGAGGGAGGTCTAGGTTTGGGGTTCAGAAGGAACTGAAGTGTGGGTCTGGGGCCATGCCAGTCAGGCTAACAAATTAATCTGTTTACATCCCTGTACAATGTAAAGAAATACATCAGATGCCATTCTCATCCACTTCTTCTTGCAATTCAAATTATTTATGTTTAGAAAAAATAATGTTCTGTCTGTTTTTTTGTTTCCTATGTTAATACTGCATGAATATCATGGATTTCTAAACTGACAGCACGAGGACAGTAATTGTTACGATTGTGAATCTTTTGATTGTGATCTGTATGAGTCAACCTCTCCTTCAGCTGTAGAGTGTGAAGACTGGTAGAGCTGTAGTCTGTCATGTCTGTCCTCTGCAGTCTTAAACAGGGTCTAATGTCTCCGTCCCCATGTAAAGTGTCGGGGGTTCTCTTTACCTTAATCTAACTCAGAGCTTTTGGATATCAGGATTTCTCCCATACTGAGATCCAGGCGTTCTGAGTCTCTCACCTCCACTTTGTTATCACCCAGACCTTAAAAAGCTGGTGGAGAATTTGCCATATTATAAAACAACAATTTATTGATGTTGCTAGACGCTTGATAACAATTATATGAGTACACTCCAAAGACGTTTACTTCTTCCCTGACCTGGTTCAGCCACTGTACCCGACTGTACGTGTCTGACCCAGTCCTCTTGTTTGTGTTTTTTCTCTTCCTAGTGGGTGCTGAGGGCGCCTGCAGTATTCATTTGTTCTCTGGTTTTTCTAACGTGGTGCAGATTCAAAGAAGCACTGCAGTTGTAGTTTTGTGAATGAAGTGTCCTGCCTTAGTCACTCCCACCTTAAAACACCCTTATTTCAAGAAAACTCCAATCACAAGTGCCGGAATGTCTCGCCAAGCCATGTCCACCACTGCCATGGTGGGATGTCTTAACTCTTGTTACACTTGTTTTCATACCATGTCTGTGTCTCTTTGTGTCTCGTGGCTACTCTGCACCGTAGCCCATTCTGTCGCTCCAGCACAATGTTCATGTCGTTTTTTTCTTTGCACCAGCTTTGTCTTCTATTTTTCAGGGCTAATGGTTATATAAAAAAGTACTTGTGTGTGTGGTTAATCACTCCTAACTTCCACCCAAACAGCTAGCTTGTCTGATATTAAATACCACTATCTTCTTACTCTTGATTTCTGACTGAATTAGTGTTGTTTTTTTCCTGTGGACATTTGCAATTTTTTATTTTGAATCTTCAGTTCTTGTGAGGTAGTGAGAGGAGTATCAAATGGGGTTGGTGGTAGTGGGGTGGCGATAGGATCAGTTTTGGTCTTTACTCAGTTATCTATAATGGAGAATCCATGAATGTCTTTGGTGGGCTGATTTGACCTGCCCGTCTTCAGTTGAATAAGTAAATATTAAATAATGATCAGTAAATAATGTTATTGTTGCGTTATCGCAATTGTTAAAAATATGAAATAACATGTATCATTGGTGCCTGATTGTAGCTACATTTTGCTTTTTCTGCCTTTCATTTTTAATCTGTGGATAAATTCGTATTTTAATTAAAAATTTAATCAGAAAATGCCATTGTGTCACTTAATTGATACGGTGATATTTATTTAATTATCAAAGACAGATTTGAAAGATGCAAAACCTGTATGTGTTCACTGATATTCATTAGTGGTACTGCCTTTCATGTCTCTCAGGACATTTAAAGAAGTTTTAGTTCACCATATAATAAAATAGTGTGAGATTTTCTTTCTTCTTTAGTTACATCTCTCATTTAATTGACTTCTTAATTTTAGCAGGATACAACAAAACATGTGTCTAATCGAACACGTAACATCACACAGCCTGTCAAACCTGCCCAGTCAAGGTGTTTTATGGGTGTGTACTTGCCAAAACAAACGCCAGAGTGTCTTAACTTGGTGGATTGGCTTCCATTAAAACACAGATAAACATAACATTTTTAGAAAACAAAAACAATACTGGAACCTGTGTGACTTTTTTGGTTGGCTATTGTTTGGTTATTTGCTTTCACAAGAATATTCATTATGAACTTCAAGACAGTTGCTGCACATGTGATCACACTCGCCAAGGAGGAAGCGCAGTGCAGATGATTCCAGGATGTGGTTTTGATTAGCTCGTGCTGAGAGTTCTTGTCGCCTCATCATTTACAGCTCACCGAAACTCTGCAGTGGAGGAAATGTCACAAACGAAGATGTGGTTTCCATCTGTAACGTGAGCATTGCATCAGTGTTAATCAACAAGGTGGGACAGCAAGAGCCCTGTGTGCCGAGTGCACTGTAATATGTCATTTTCTAACCAAGTTTGAGCATATGGCCGCAGTTCTAGAATAAGTATTATTATAATTTGTCTTAAGTAAAAGTAATAATACAACAGTGTAAATGACTCTGTACAAGTACTATCAACAAAATTCACTAGTACTAGTAGTATTAAAAATACTTATTTTGATGAAGTGTCCAGATTCAGAGTGTTATATTATTATGAATATCACATTATTTAATAATTATATGCATTATATGCAATTGTAAGCAACATATTACTAGTATAGCAAGTCAAGTTGTAATGTTATCTACTTACTGTAATGTACTGTAATATATACTGTATTCTGTAGGACAGTTAAATCAATAAAAAAGGCTAAGTATATATTTTATTAAAAACATCCTAAATCTGTAAAGAAGCTAATAACTGTGGGTTGTAAAAACATGTAGTGGGGTAAAAGGAAACAGTATTCCACGTGAGTAGTAGAAAGTCACCTAAAATGTAAATACCCAAGTAAAGTACTGTATCTCAAAATTGCAGTACTTTCCACCTCTGATGCACTAAAATAAATACCCATTCTCACGTTCGCCTCAGAATATGTCAATGGTTTCAATTTTAAGTGAAGTTCCGGACAACATTACAGGGCAAAAACATGACAGTTAAACCTTGAAACAATTTAAGATATATGAAGTGATGAATGTTCTAATGAGGACATTGGGACAGAAAGTTTAGATAAAAGCTCCCAGTATCATTTTATTTTGTGGTAGAATGCAGAAGTCTTGACATTTAAAGTAAAAAATTAAATAGCAATAACCAACACAAATCTCATATTTTCTTGTTGATGGTCAACTAAAACACTTAATGGTTAATCCCTTTAAATGAGACATTTGATGTGAAATGTGTTGAGACTGTTAGTTGCACCAGCTATAACACTGTGTGGTTGGGAAAAATTTACAGGGAATTCTTATTACCTGTAAATTCATATACTTTATTAGTAGTAGTAGTAGTAGTATTAAATGTTTTAGAGCCCAGAGCCTATTTGGAAAATACCTGGGAAGACTGTACAATGGAAAGTCCAGGGAAATCCTTTTTTCACCCGGCTTCTCTTTCTGTTGATAATAATGTTCCTGTGATAAAGAAAGAGGAAGGAACACATTTTCACTTCAGTTTCCATATATGGACTGGGCATGTGTGTCATAAGCTGTGTCATCAGTCCACGCCTGTCATAATTTGACAGAAGGCCCGCCTGTGTGGCCTTCCAGTGCTCCTGACTGAACTCCGACTTCTGAACTGCGAGTGCTCAAGTAGGATTTGCCAGCTTGCAGATGCCAAAAACAAGTTTTCAGCAGCTACATTTTATGAGCAATTTTTTGAGCATATACATAGATATCATTGGAGAGTGAAAACACTTTTTCTCAACTGGTCATTGTCATAGCTAAAAAAACATTTTATTCCCTTTACCGATTTAAATAAACCATTAGCAGCATAATAAACATTATAAACCTACTTCTGATGTTGTCTAGTGTGAGTCTGTGTTTTACAAGGCCAAGGAATTCATTTAAAAGACAGGTTTCAGTTTTACATTCGGATTGCTTGTCTTTAAGCAATAAGTTCTTGTCACAAAGGAAACTCTCTTAATTTATTAAATATGAAACATTATTAGGCTACATATAAGTTGCCAAACTGTAATACTACCATTATATGACTTTTGTTGGTTGTAGCTACTTTCTGGTCATTTTGACCACCCTATTAAATTATATATAAAAGAACAGAAACATCCCTCTGTATAATGCAATATAATTTAGCAGCATCACAAACTACATCCCCCCAAATTACTATAAAGTTACTTTAACAACTCTAGAACAGTTTGAATCTACAATACCTGAAGTAATCTGTGAAGTAACTAGCAACTCAAGACTGTCAGTTAAATGTAGAGGAGTAAAACTTTTTTTTTCTTAAATGAAGTAGAAGTATAAAGTAGCATGAAAAAGAAGAAAAGTAGCCTACCTCAAAATTGTACTTAAGTACAGTACTTGTACTTAGCTATTCTCCAACACCGCACCTTGCCTTGTTTATCCTGATAGGTTCCTCAGGTGCGTGAACCAGACAATGTCCCACAGCACCTGAATGTATCATTACTATGGTCTTTGTTCCTGACTCATTTGAAAAATACCAAAGCTTTCTCTCTAAGAAGCGCCACCCACTAACTCTATGCTTTGGCAGAAACTGATATCAGATGAAGGAACAGGGTTTGTCTGGCAGTCAGCTGTGAACAGACTCTGAAGTTTGGCTTTCATTGGATTTCTATTCATCTCCCACCTCACTTGTTGGACATGGGATTTCTTCTGACCAAGATGATGGCTGTCTTCGGTGACAGAGGTAACTTAAACTTAACTACACACAATTTATCAATTTCAACTACCAGTTTCTTTACTTATTGGTGTTTGTTAGCTGTCATTAAAGCATCTTATGAGGGTAGCCTATAAATAACCAGAGAAATAATGTCTGAAATGATGAAAATATATTGTATCAAGAATCAAACACAAGGTTGGATTAAGAAAAGAAAGTTTGAAGCCTAGTCCTTTCATGCTACACACACAAAACTTAACAGATAATTAAATTTATAGGCCTATAAATATATGGTAATATCTAAAAATAAAACAATATGTCTTATATACATATATACATAACCTACACTTGTGTATATAAAATACTTTCTATAACGACTGACTTAAAGTAAAACTAAGACTGTCAACTTCAGGTTCATTCTTTGTCAAACCGTAGCCTATGTTTACAGTACACAAGACCTGACTTGAATTCATTGTTGGACTAATACTGTTCCTATGCAGTGGACCTTACTGTAGGATAAGAAATGTTATTCTGCTCAGTACATCACAGTCCTGTACCTGGCTTTATCTTATCTGCCTTGTGATACACTGAAACAAATTATGCAACTTTCCTGCAGAGCACAAAGTCGTCATGGTGGGTTTGGACAATGCTGGAAAGACCACCATCCTCTATCAGTTGTAAGTGACTTTCTGGGGCTACAATAGCCATGTAACTATAAAATCTGCTCAATATATGTACTCTGAATTCTAGCAAACATTTAAATTTGTTTTCCCATACAAACAGTCTAACAAAGGAAGCTGTCCACACGTCACCAACTATCGGCAGCAATGTAGAGGAGATCACCGTACGTAACACGAACTTCTTGGTTTGGGATATCGGAGGACAGGAGAACCTTCGAGCCAGCTGGTACTCATACTTCGGCAACACAGAGGTACAGATTACTGTCTGTCTTCACCTCCGCTGTCTAACTCTACATAAGATACTGAAACACATACCATTGATTTAAAATGTAACATTAAAGTCAGAAATGTGACATTTTGCTGATGCGTTTATCTAAAGTACTTAGTCTGCATGTTTAGGTTTTGATTTTGCTGAGTTTCTTTAAAGTTTTTTGGTCATGTGTCCCCAAAAAAACTTGCTGATAACACTGATAACCTAAAATTCAATATATAAATCATGGTTGACACTCTAATGCTATTCAAGAATAAAGACTGAAACAGAAATCATCCTAAAAGTTAATAGGCTTTAACAAATATTGGCTTCTTATGTAGGCCTATGTATTGATAAAGATAGCCTACTTATCATATATATTACATAATATTACATAATTTATAATATATTACATGTCTGTATCTGACATTCTGTGCCTGTCCTATCATTACAACAGTCACTGATAACATGTGCTCTGATAATGTGAGATGTCTGCTGATTGTTTGCTAATAACTGATTTAATTATACTTTGTGGTTTTTTCAGATTGTCATTCTGGTTGTGGACAGCACTGACCGCGAACGTCTCACTCTCACCAAAGAAGAGCTGCACCGAATGCTCTCACATGAGGTACAAATCCAGTTGTGTTGGGAGATGTGTGTTAGCTCAAGAGTTACAATCACTATGGTTCAAACATTACAGCAGGGATTAGTTTTATGAATTGATTCGGGGTGTGTTTTAGTCTGAATGCAGCTTTGGTGTAAGACCTTTTTGTTGTTCAATGAATCTGTCCAAGTGTGCAATTCATGCTTTGATGTCATAGATACAATCGAGTGATTGCACCATTGGTTACAAACCCATGACACAACATGATGAGGAACTTTCAATGTAGACAGTGTGAGTCAGCGTATTGACATGTGTTCAAATGTTCCGCTGAGGTTGTTGGTTTTTGTTCTCAAAGTTGACGCGGGGAAATTTTTGGGGTTTCCAATAGAAACGTATTAGCTCAATAAATATAAACTGATACCGAAAGCTGTGTTGGTAACTCCTCTTCTCTGATTTGGATGTAGGACCTACAGAATGCAGCCATTCTTGTTTTGGCCAACAAACAGGATGTGAAAGGCTCGATGACGGCAGCAGAGATCTCTCAGTGCCTCACGCTCGACTCCATCACAACACACTCCTGGCATGTCCAAGCCTGTTGCGCCCTGACAGGAGAAGGGTGAGTCAACCACACCTCACACTCTCTCTTTCTATCTGCCATCATCTTTGATCACTGGAATAACCACATGTTGTTTCTTGTCACTCTCTCCCAGTCTACCTGCCAGTCTGGACTGGATGAAGTCACGGGTTGTTGCAAACTAGAACACACAGCTCCAGTGGATCAAACTTCCTCAAACTGAGTCTACCTCGAAAGCACTGGAAAGGCCACAGTGTCAGGGTTATCTACAGTGTTTTGGGCAAAGTCCTGTGAACATGGCGTCTGTGATAGAGCCTGCCTCGCCACACCTGCAGTATGTCGTGCCCAGCTGTGTGAGAGTCTCCAAGGAGTTGCCTCTCATATGGCTGAGCCTCAGGGTGGAGGAGCAACAGAGAAACATGGATGATCTTAGAGCTGATTAACGTACACCAAATATCATGTCAAACTCGGAGTGATGATTTTTGTACCGTTCAAAAAGAGCTTGTTGGTTTGATTATATTCTAATAATCTGGTGTTTTTCACTAGTGGTTACAAAGATGTGCACAGTTAGGAAGTGTTTTATGCACCTTTACTGTAAGTGACCCATGTTGCAGAGGTGCGCCATGTTTATGTAAAGTATCCTACCCAGTAATATCACATATCAAGGTTTCATACACCATCTTTCATTTCCCTGAGGTTAATCAATGGACAACAACTCTTTACTTTATTGAATTAAAGTATCATGTCATTCTTTACTAGATCTGAACAAATAAAGTTCCAACCTACACTTGAATAATAAGCATGAGGCAGGTAGATCACATATGATGATAGAAAACATTAAAGCAAATGTTTTACTGATCAAGTGTTGATTTTCACATATGCAAATTTTAGTAGGCTAAGCTGGTGCCCTTTCATTTCTGCTTGAGTGTCATCAATCATGATCACATTTTGACCTTTGACTGGTGATTCCTGCCCCCGATTACTTTCTTTTTTAATTTACCTGAACTACTTCTGCTGCAGCTGAATTTAGTACTTTACTAGTTACAAAACAGCTCACTCACAATATGAGTTTAGTAGCTGCCTCGTATTAAACCTCTATCATGGAAGACTGCGAAGAAACTGTAAGCACATAGGCCTACTATAGGTCATGTGGACTCCCTTGCTAAGTCTGCACCTGATAATACTTTATGCCAGTGAACAACGGTACACTTCAATTAGACTTAAACATGTTTAGTAAATTATTTATATTATAAAAAGCTCTTGAACTATTTACTGTATAGGAAATTGAGCTAGCTGCTAAGGACAATGCATCATCTTTAAAAAGTATATATTGTATTGTGTCATTTTCTTAAATAAATATTATCTTTGCACATATGTGGTGGGTGCATTTTCTGTAAAATTTTCATTTTTCTTTTCTGTTTTCAACAAGAGACATACAGCATAACCTATTGAAGAGTGTTTTATACCTGCATTTACAGTAATGACAAAAATAGGCTATGTGACTATTGTGCCATTTTGTTGTGGCGGATGTACAGATAAAATCATTTAGTTTGAACTTTGAGTCTCTCTGGCCTCATTTGGCCATTGGACCCTAAATGTTTTCTGTTCTTAAGACTAACATTTCAGTAGCAACCTACCTTCCTTCTGAGGTAGACTGGGTTCACACACAAAAGTTATATAATTAGGGGGCATCCGGATTTGAACCGGAGACCTCTTGATCTGCAGTCAAATGCTCTACCACTGAGCTATACCCCCATTGGTTGTCGCTGAAACGTATAATATGCATTTAATGAAGTCAAAAGCCCTATTTAGGTTTCTGTACTATGTGAAGTTGCGTATTTGCTTTTAGCCAAATAAAATAAGATTTTGTCGACAATCGTGGTATCTAACAGGTAGGCCTATTTAACAGGCACGGCGTTATTTTGTCCACTAGGGGGAGAAATAACCTTACAGTTGTGGCTACGTGGTACGTTACAGATCACGTTGTTACTGTGTGAAATTAAGAGTTCTTGAAATTCAACGATAAATATGTCGTTTGTAACTGCTCTCTACAATAAAACCATTAACTAGTCTTATTGACATAAAATAACAGAGAGTTAAAAAATAAAGATTTCCATTAACAGAAATTAAAGGGCCAAAAATGTAAAACAGACTATCATTGAGTTTTCTAAATATTCAGTTCATTTGCAACTGAAAACAAGTGTGTTTTTTTAACCTAAATTAAATAAGCTTTTCTTGAGGGTCTCTGTTAAGATTCATGTTGATGTTTACTGCTATTGTGTAAATGAGGGCTACTCTATTTTTTAGGATTTGCCAGTTTCTTTATGATTTTATAGTTCATTAAGCCTAACAGAATCAACTTCATTAACCACGCATGTTGACACATGACAAGGACAATACAAATACAGAGAAATATGTATGTATATGAATATGTAAGGCATTAGACCAAGATATATAGTAAAGCAGCAAGTGAACATGTTCCAGTTGAGGAGACGTCTCTTCTGGAAGTTTACACTAAGGCCTGGCCTTCTCTGGCTTTTTGGTCATTTAAATGATTTTATTTAACATTTCTAAGAACTCCAGGGGACTTTGTCTGTTTGTTTGACAGTGCAGCCGAGCTACACACTGCACAGAACATGTCCCTAGCTTCAACTGAACTGAATGAACCCCATTCATTTATCCATCCATCCATCCATCCATCGTCAACCGGTTATCCTGCGTACCAATCCCAGCTGGCATCGGGTGAAAGGCGGGGTACACTGTGGACAGGTCGCCAATCCATCGCAGACCCCCCTATTCACTTACACTGAAAATGATTTAGGCCTCTTCAGTCTATGAAACCAATAATAGCCCTTTTAATGTACATATGGACTTGTCAGTATTGTTTTAAGATATGTAAACCTTTCCTATAATGTTGTAATTCAACTTGTGGATACAATACATACCCTTATTGCACAAATAATTTTAGGGATATTCTCCTCAGATTAAGTTGCAGTGCCCTTTTTGCACATATATTCACATAGTGTTCAAAAAATCATCTGACCATCTCCACCTTTGTGATTGCTGTAGATTTATCTGCATTCACCACATCAGCAGTGCGCTTCAAGTAAGAACAAGGGATCTTAACATTATGCTCAGTGAGTATAACATCTTAATTTTCAGAAACATATGAAAGATGTGAAAAAAACAACCTTTGTATATTTATTTGTTTGTTTAAAGTCAGCAGTCTGTGCGTGAAGATCCACACATGATGCTGTGCACACTGCACACAGACAGGGTACTGACTGCCTTTCCAGCTGTGAATCCACTAAACGCTCAGCTGCCATTTTCTTTGCCAAGGATTCCGTGTTTACTCTCATAGCAGATAGAAATGCTGGGGAAAAAAGTGGCGGCTAAGAGAGGTGGTGGGGTCCACCACAGTGCTTGTAAAGCTCGCATTATGTTAGTTTTACATGCTATTAAAAACATGACTTTTACAGAACCGCTGGAAATTAACTGCAACAGAAAGACTTTTCTTTTCCATGTGGGCATCAAAAGGATGTTGTTGTTAGAATAGAGACACAATGTTTTGGGGAGCCATAAACAGATTTGACATGGAATGTGTAATATCATGTCTAGCACTGATTTTAGGCCTGGCATTGTTAGCATCATGGTCACCATGTCTAATCTCAGATGTCAGATTCCACACTGAACTTCAGTTGGTTTGGACAGAGGAAGCTGCCATACACACTCTGCTGACAATGAGAATCCAGTGGATGGTCCTATTTATACTTTTATCACTGGGAGTAATGGGAGAGGTAAGCTGCGATTCCAGGGAACTACAGATGATAGACTTTATCATTTCTGTTACATTCCAAAGCCTCATCAGCTGATCATTGTGTCTTTTGGGATCACCAAGAAGAGAAGGAGGAGAGAAAGGGTGTAGTTAGAAACAGGGTGGTGATTCAGAGGGAGGAAGAGTGTTGCGGGTGGAAGTGGGATTCAGAGAAAACAGCTTTTGCGAGGAGAAGAAGAGGAGAAATAAGAGAAGAGCTGAGACAAAGCTGTGTTTTTTCTTCCTTTTGTTTTTGTCTTTTGCTTCCCAAGATGTGTTTCAGCTTGGTGATGCTCTTGCTCTTTCTCTCCCAAACAGAGCTGGCAAAAGTTTGGGCTCAACAGCAGACAGGTGAGTTGTGTGTATTTTCCCTCCATCATCATCATTGCTTTTAACTTTCCACCTGTCCGCACTGTCTGCTGTCTGCTCTTTAAAGTCAAACAGATGCTTAAGCTCATAGTTGTAGCAAGTCTGTCTTGCAGCTCCCCTTTTATCTTTTCCTTACTTAAACATAATGCTTTGAAGTATGTGCAATCTTATTTAGTTGTCACAGGGAACAGTTAATATTCTTATATATTATTTTTATACTGATGCTATGTGTGATGCTGTTCCTATTTTAACTCACTATAAACCACAGAACTTCAGCAGGACTCTTTATGGAGCAGCAAATGGGCATACCATGCCCTTTCCATTTTACGCACAAAAGTGAATGACCTAGTTTACAATGAAGTGCACATAAAAATACCCTATTCCACAAGCATGCGACTGAGTCTAAACAACAACCCGCAAACAGCCCGTCTCAGGTTTAAAATTAGATATAGACTTTGTTTTTCGTCTTGCCTCCCAGCTAGACTCTGGCATAAATTGTGGGAGGCTTATGAGCTGTTGGAGAGTGGAGACATAGAGTTATAATATATTTTTTGATATAGGGCAAGTTTAGGGAAGTGAAGAGGGGTGCACAACGATATGCAGGAGGTGTGTTGATTGATTTATATTTCGGAGGAATTTGACTGGTCACTCTCTACAAACACTTCTTCTTCCTTTTTCCCTGCATTATAACATCTTTTAAAAAGTAGTCCAGTAGTCCTGATGAGTTCAGGAGAGTTCTTCTGCATCTGTGCTGCAGATGCATCACAGATTACAGTGCAGGAGGCACTCATATATCTGCTTGCTACATGAGGGGTTGGCTGTCAGTATTGACCTAGCATATCCTTCTTTCCTGCGCTTAATTTGCTCTTATCTGCCTTGTCACTCAACATTACATACTGCTCAGTTTTTATAAATAACTTTGGACCTGAGAGAGCCATCTACACCATCCAAACCAGACCGTAAAAACACAGAGCCCCAAGCTGAAAATGAATTGTGTACCTGGCAATGACCTCAATCTTTGGCCTCTTGTCTCCTGCTAAGAAGTTTGCTTAACAAATAGCCTGAAGCTGATCCAGACATGTTGGACCTAAGCACAGAGTGGAAGAAGCAAAGAAAGAAGGATTGTTTTCAAAGATTGGATCATAGATAGGATGTTATTGTCTATGGATCCCAAGATTGACTCTTATTTTATAAAAGTCATGTGCAATTTGACTTGTCATAGCAAAACATACTTGTGTTTTAGGAAAAATAAAACAGCAAGAACAAAAACAGTTATCTGCCAACAGCCAAGCAACTTGATCTTTGGTTCATCTTGTTATTTGGAACAGCATGTATATGGGAAATGGTTTTAGCCCGAACTCTGCCCCCTTCATTAATTTGTCTTATCAGACAATGAAAAGCAAAAAACAAGATTTTTTACTTCTCCCATGCAGAGATTTGGTTTCACCACAACAGAGGAAAGGTGAGGCAATTAGTGGACTTGTGTCTCTCTTAACAAAACTTGACCAAAATTGGAATGTCTCTTGTCTTAGTTTTATTGTGAAATGTAACTTTTTTGAACTCTCTTAGGGATGTTATAAATTAAATGAGTCATTTTGAAGATTCGAGGGTGATATTTGTTAAAGGAATGTCCTCTCAGTGTTGCTGTAGAATATCAGCAGCTCATTTACTGACCAGTATATACTAAGAGATGTACCACCTTGTCAGTTTTCCAACTTTTTATTAGTAGAGTTGCAGGTTTTCAATTAAATATAAACATTTCTCAACTATAAATCACTATTTTAGTCTCTGAGAACAAAGTGACTTTATTATCTGGATGAAATAGAATTGCACATCTGCAGTTCAACCATGTCTTGAAATAACCATGAGGAGTTCATGGCAACTCCTCCAGCCTCTGCTCAGGAAGGGTGTGTTCACTCAGACCGCTCTGAGCTGACCGCTCACAGAAAAGGGGCAGCTTAAATGTTGTGGTTTGATAGCTCCTAAAAGTTGGAACAGGTCATTTTTCTGTCAAAGACATCTGCCCTTTAATTGACGACATTTGACCATCGCAGTGGTTCCCTTACTGGGTCTTTTACAAATACTTGTCATCCTTTGCCTCAGTGCTGCTCTCATTGCCTCACACAATATTTACATCCTGAAACAAATGTATATTAAACTGCGGAAACCTCATCTGTGTTCTTGACCAACAACACAGATAAGCTGCCAACATGTTTCTCACTTTCTGACTCACCAACACAATTTCTACACTTTCACTGTGAGGTTGTAGCTGGCTGTTGCGCTCAAAATGAACAGTGACGGAGTCAATTATCTATTCTTAGGCACTGTCTTTTAATCGAGACAGCACCCTGTTCTTTTCCTAAAAGAACAGCAGACATAAAAATCAAATCAAGGTCCACCTTAATAGTGATTCACAACATATATCCTGTTGCAGTCCCCTCCCATTGGATTTTTTGGGGGGCCACAAACTGCAACTGTTATCATACATTTAGATATGTATTGTGTATGTATATATATGAATATTTCTAAATGTTAAGTTACAATTTACATTTAAGTCTAAAGTAAAGTAATCTTGCTTCAGTTCTATAGAAAAATACAAGAATATGTATATATATCATATTTAATTTTTCATGCCATCGGAGAGTCAGTTGCTGAGTTATTATTGACATTAAGGTATCAATATGTATTTCAGATGCCTCCAAACAGTTCAAAATGATAAATTCTAACAATAAGGATACTAGATACTAAGAAAATCAGAATGGTAGGTTTCACTCCTTTATCAACAGTCAAATTTAAATTTGAAAAAGTTTGTTTCTACTATTTTGCATTAATTATTATAAAAAAAACAGCAATAGCAGAGCTCAGGGCTCAGTGCTATCCAGTGAATAATTCTTATAGAAATGGATGACAGTGTTTTTGTCAGTTTCTCCTGGGCAGCCAAGACAATAAGACTCCCATCTCACTGTTTTGATTATCTGCCAGTGATTTCAATACCATTGGCTGTGAGACCGATGGCCTGAGTAGATATTATAAGCCACAATTTCATATTGAAAGTCTGCGCCCCTCCCACCTTTTATAAACGAGAATGTTTATCTGCTGCACTACAGACCTCAACAACTGCGTGCACACCATTCCTCCTCTTACCTCATAGATGCCATAAGAGGGTGGACCCAGTGCTCAACAATCACACATCTAAGTTTAATATATGATCTGCCACAAATGCCTTGACGCACCACTCACATGAATCAAAGGGTGGAGAGAAAAATTCATAAACGCATACACTCTATGAGGTCAAGACATTTGGGTTGTCACTTCAGAAACATGTTAAATGAAACACTGTATGGCTGGGGAAGACATCAGTATTATAATTGTGTGAATGCAGATTGATGTTTAAAGCAGGCCTCATCAGCCAATGTCCCACACAGTCTGAACTCTGGGGGTTTGGCACAGGATGTAGCTGAGGGACCAACCGGCCTGTGTTCCCCTGCCACACTCAGGCCAGAAATGCAGGCATCAGACCAAAGTCAACTAAAATTTCCCTGGCATAAGAGGAGCTGCACTAGGTGCTGGAACCCATAGGAACTTGTTTAGAAGCTAAACATGACAGGTTTCATATTCTCAAATGTGTTTTCTTGTTGAGTCCAGTTTTAACAATGAACATCTGCAAAACTGCAAAGAAGGATTAAGCTGTAGTCTGTTAATTTTCTCATTAACATGGTCTAGTAAAAGTGCAAGAGGGAGTGGGAAGTATGTCTGCATGCAAGGACGTTCTCTGTTTTTTCAAACATGTGTAAAATGGCTGAATTTATAGCGTTTCGTTTAGCTGTCTAATTCAGATGTCAGGCCAGTGAGGTCAAACGCATGAAACACAAGCATGATTTCTTTTCATATCCATTTTATGAGCAATTTAGTAGACACTGTGTATTATCATGTGGGTTTGGTTGGAGGCGTAGTTCACCTTTATCGTCGTACCATATTTTTCACACCCCAGTGAGCTACACCCAGGTCCCCAAGTAAGTTATTTCCAACTCATGAGGTTTTGCAAACCTCAGAATCCGGCTTTATCACCAACATTTTATTGAATGTGCACCCAAGCACTTTGAATATCTTTTACCACAGCCTATGTTTACTCAGTCTGAGGTGTATTCTTTTGCATTACACATTCAATGTCATCTGTGCTGGCAGAATTTAGGGCAAATTCATATGCAAATTGTGTCAAAATTTAAACAACATGGCCTATTTCAAGACAGGATACAGGTCCACAATATGGTCTACTGCATGGGAGTTGAGACTCATTACAATTTATTTGAATCAGGTGTGCAAGACTAGGGTAACTGGTGGCTTTTGCTCAAAAGAACATGGCACTGATTATGTAAAAGTATAGCTTTTTAAAATGCTTTCAAACTTACACTTTTAAGGGCAGGTGTCATAATAAAAATTAGTAAGTTAAAAGAGTTAAACTCCAAATGTGAGTATGGTTAAACTTCTTGAACTGCAGCGGAAAGACAAATACGTTTTAAAAATATATATCTTTAAGACGTCGACTTTTGTACGACTCAAACGTCTAAATTTCTACTCTGCCATGCCTTTGTTAGCCGTTCGTGCAACTTTGAAAGCAGGGTACAGTCCTTTCTTTGAGGGGGGCAGACCGGTGCTGCTAACTTAGCTGGTTTTAGCTAGCGTTAGCATGATGTGGGGAGCAAGCAAACAACTGCAGACACAAGTAACTTAAGACTGACAAAGTTAAATGAGACATGAACAGGTGTTTGAGCTTGGGCTTCCTAACCGGACCACTGGGAGATCTGGTAGAGTCACCCTGCTCAGTTTTACTCTGCTCAGTTGCAAATAGTCCCGACACGAAAACACCGGAGCAGCAGAGACCAACTCTTCGCGACAGCCAAGCTGACCACGGCAGGACATTCACGGTGTTTCTGGACGGGAAACTGAACATGACGGAGTGATTTCTCATGGCTTTTTTGAAGGGTTCGCTCCCATCGCCACTTCCAACACCTCCTGTAGTAAGCTGAAAGCCAGGGGGAAAAAAACAGCAAACGTTATGTACAGGAGGCCGCCCTGATTTAGGGTTAGAAGAGACACCCCGCGAAAGATGAGAGCGGTTTCGGGGTATATATAGGCTGCTACGTGACGTCACCACCGTGTCCCGTAATGTACGTAAGAATCCCGCAACCACCAGCAAACTACCGTAAGATATAGATAGATAGATAGATAGATAGATAGATAGATAGATAGATAGATAGATAGATAGATAGATAGATAGATAGATAGATAGATAGATAGATAGATAGATAGATAGATAGATAGATAGATAGATAGATAGATAGATAGATCCGTCCTGGTTTCAATATTTTTTCAACATTCCCTAGCTGAATAAAGATAGACCTGAGGTTATTTTATCTGGCAAAATTCACCCTTTAAATACATGATATGATGCTACCTTGGTAACCTGGAAATATATATCAAACAAGCTGCCAGAAATGTGGGAGTCATGTTTGACTGAGGTCGTAATGTTGTTTAGCATTGGCTGCATCGTTTGAAATATCTCCAAAATAAGGTCACCTCAATTTATTCATGCTTTTTTATTAACCTTTAAACAACAAATAGTTCTTGCCACATATATTATAAATTTGTGTTTTATTATGAAATCTTGACTGTTTTTTATGAGCAACACATAAATATTTTATCAACTAGCTTATGGAAATAAAGGAAGTAGGGAATGATTGGCCATTCTTCCTAACTTCATCTGTAAACTCTGAAAACTGTTTTAAAAACTTCCTCAAATAGCAAATCTTGTTTTTGCATTTGTAAGTGTAGCAGATTTGTTTTGTGGATCCCAAATATATTTTTTATTTTTTTCTTTCAGTCTTCCTGAATAATTTGTGAACCATTTGATCATTATATTTTACACTTGACAATGTTGCAAGTTTGTAAAAAAAAAAAGAAAGTCCAATGCATATAAAAATATAGCCAGCTTCAGCATACTTTGTTTCTCCTAAAACAACAAGAAGAACATTTAATAATTAAATATTTAACAGATTAAACTGACCAGTTCCTTATTGACCTCTCTGTAGACTACACCACGCAAAAAAGTCCTCAAAATAACTTTTTAGGCCAGTGCATTGCCTGTGTTTTGTGTACAACAGAAATAATTCTTCAAAGCTTAGTCAAGACACTTTTGACTTTAAATGTACAGCTATATCAGTGACTGAGGTTGTGCAAGGGCCAAGATATCCATAGGTCCACATCTGTGTCTCGGTATAAATGTACCAGCAGCAGACATGTATTTTCCACACTCAACAGAAAAACACAGCGCGGTGCTAAAATAAACTCCTAACATCAACTAGAAATATGTGACTTTGAATATGTGGCTTCAAAGAAAGACAAGGCATCAATTTCAACACCCAAAACTGTAAAACAAAGCCTACCTACCCCGGTTTGCATACAAAATATAGTTTATATTGTTTGTAAGGCTTGACAGTTCCCTCTGAGCATAAATAAATGTTAGTTGTATTGTTTTTATCTCCATTCAACAATGGCTTTAACTGACATGACTGACAAGGCAAGACTGACTATTTCAAGACCAAATTGTAATTTTTCATTTGGCTGATTGGCCGGGCACGAAGCCACAACTGTAAACATAATTCTTAAGAGTCTGAATAAAACTGGAATCTGACATGTTACCCAATAGTGTGTGGTTCTGCTTCCAGGGTAAAAAATGCTTTGGTTCGCTTTCTCTTCTTTTTATATTGAAATGAGAGTGTGGGAATCAGTGGCTTTAGAAGGCATTATTTAACATATAAGAATGATGCAATTGCTTATATCATCACAACCTATAATGACCAGCAGAACATACTAACCTGGTATTCTGGTATTAATTTGGACAGACAATTGGTACAGTGTGAACTCACAGAAGCATGAAGAATCAACTGGAATTGACAGTCATCCTCAGAGAGGACAGAAGTCATCTTCAGGTCACGCTAGAATAGGCAGGGCGGTCCTGGGTGGAGAACTAACCATCGACACTCTGCCAGACAACATGACACGTGTAGTGGTGAGTGCTGCACCACGGCGTTTCTTTTGACTCTAATGACTTGTGGCATTTGTTATGTTTTCGGCTTTTGACATGTTCTGTTTGTTTTAGTTGGAGTTAAACACTGCCCTCTTTTGGAAAGTAGAATGTACTCGTTTCCACTCACTTGCAGAAGTAAATGACAGCATATGATTTAACCATGTGCAGAGTGAACTCTTGATGCCTGTGTGACACACTCTCTGAACACAGTCACGCCATTACAACCTCTGATCCTCTTTGTTTTTCTGTCTGGAAGGAGGACTCTGGCAAATATTATACATGGCGTAGCTTTGGCCCAGAAGACCAGCGCTCACAGGCATTATGGGTAGACATGAGTGACGTCCGGCAAGGCCAAGTTAGAGTCCATGGCATTCTGTCAAATTCATACAAACAGGCTGTGGTGAGTCTCACACACACAAAATAAATGCACTTTCTTACTTAAGTAAGTTACTTAAGTTGTTAAGTTATTCGAAAAAGATTGAAGTCACATTTGAATCCATGTTTAAATTGTGTTAGTGGGTGACAGTTGTTTTAAAGGCTTTAGCTCAGTGGTCGAGTGTCTGACTACAGATTAAGAGATCCCCAGTTTAAATTTGGTTTCCCTCATGAGGGTAAGTGTGCTTTACCAACATGTTTACTTTATAAATGTTGGAAAAGCCAAATGAACCTAATCCACAACCACTCTCTACTTCTTAATCTTCAGACACAGCAGTACTCAAATACACTGTTATGCACTGTTTGTTTATCATCTGTATGTCCTTGATGAGACAGGTGCTAAACAGTAACACTGCAGCCATTCACAGTTAGTTGCTCTGTTCACGTCCAAATTCTTTCTCTCAAATTTATAAATATTTTTATCTAAATGGTTATTTACCAGACTGTCAATGAGCAATGGGAAGTTACATTTCACGGGGGGCAAAGCTCAGTGGTCGAAAGTTTGACTGCAGATCAAGAGGTCCTGAGTTCAGTTCTGGGTCCCCCATACCTGTGAGAGCATACAGCATGACTTCCAATCTGCCATGATTGTAAAATCTTTTAGTGGTCTGTCATAAAATGGTCATATGTACTTTCTGAAATAACCTGTCGGCCTGCCAGAGGTTGTCAGCATCTGCCCAGTATTGGCCTCTTTTGTCCCACATGTAGCACCTGTGTAATATGTACAGCTTACAGCTTACTTTAATATGGAAAAATGTGCGGCATCAGGCAAAATAAAGGAAATCTCTTGTATACTGACAATCCCAGGATTCTCCTAGTGGAAACAGAGCACTTTGGCTTCAAAAAAACAACCAACATCAGTTATAAATGGATGAACTTGAGGAGAAAATGTGCTTGCAGTTTGGGGAAATCAAAAGACACAAGACTTTGGTATATCATGTTACAACTAAAGCTGCACTCGAGGGTAATCATTTTTATAACTGGTTACAGCAAGGTCAGTTTTCCCATTTGCCCTGCTGATCTTAACTGATAATGTGGATTTTGAGATTGAATCATCCTGTTGTGGATCTCAGCTATTTAGCAGAATATGTGTTTTGAGAAGTTCACACCCTGTAACCTCAATGACCTGCTCCGCACAGCCAAGTTGTGTCTATGTTTTAACAAGACCATTGCAAAATAGTTACATCAGACCGCATGCTGAGAATGTTTGTTACACATTGGCTGTTTGTTTAAGGTAAGTCAGAACCTGCCAATGTACACAAGTGCCTTGCTCTGTGTAAACTATATATAGTATCAGCCGGGCTGTCCTTGTGAAGTGGGGGTATAGCTCAGTGGTAGAGCATTTGACTGCAGATCAAGAGGTCCCCGGTTCAAATCCGGGTGCCCCCTTATTTATTGAAAAAGTCTGCATTGTACATCATTTCACACAAGACATTTAATTGAGTCAAAGGATAAAGCTTATGAATTGGTGTCTCTGAATAACAACAGTGTGTGATATTAATAGCATTTCAGTGGTGACTGATCCAACATGTGTATAGGATTGTGAACGGTGAAGTTGAGATCAATTTACAAACACAAATGCTTTATAAGTTGCTGGATTGTTTTCTGTAAATCCCTCATGTGTCGCCAGGCAATTTCAATCAAGAGGGCAGACTCTGTCACCAGCAATGAAAGCTATAGAGAGCAAATCACAGAATGTAAAAACAATGAATGGTTGTTGCTGAAAACTGCCTACCATAAATAGTGTTAAAAACAAGGTTTGATTTTATGAACATCTTCAGGATTATAACTGTAAAGTCTGAACATTGAGGTTGCGGAGTTACTAAGTGAGCAAGAATAGAGTTCGAAAATGTATAAAAATGACCTTTCGGTAAGAGAAATGAAACCAAACAGCTTTTCCCAGACAAACATTTTACAGCCTCTTTATTCTATCTTAGTCCAACATAAACCTTGAGCTGATTTGCGTGCTTAGCACCAAAGAAAAGAAAATCAAAATACTACCTCAAAACAATTAAATTGATTTAGTTTACTTGAAAATGACACGTGAGTCTGTACAAAATTTAAATTCTCTCTTTCTGTCTACTCTCTGTCTAATCTACTCTCTTTGCAGAGGGTCGCCCTGTCGTTTGACTTTCCTTTTTACGGACATTACCTAAGGCAGATTACCATAGCAACAGGAGGTACTTTTTGATTTTATAACAGATGTTCAAGTGACCTTTCCTGTGTATGTTCAGAGCAGAGACAAGTCATACTAAAGTCTTACAAATTTTTCCATCTGGCCTTTTTTCAGGGTTTATCTTCACAGGGGACATTACTCACCGTATGCTGACAGCAACACAGTACATCGCCCCTCTAATGGCTAATTTTGACCCCAGCTTCTCCAAAGATTCCACCGTGCAATACCTGGATAATGGTAAGACGGCACCTGATAGTGTTTCTCAGATTGTCTCATAACTTGTCTGACCTATGTCTGACATTCACTGTGTTCAGGTGAGGTGTTTGTGGTCCAGTGGGAGAGGGTCAGACTCCCAGGAAAAGAGTCAGAAGGAGCCTTTACGTTTCAGGCTGCTCTTTACAAAACAGGAACCATCACGTTCAGCTACCGAGATGTGAGACAAACCTCTGTACTGTGCTCTTCCAAACCTGTTCTCTTCCTTATTACATATGTGATTTCTTTTCATTGTTTATCAGATACCTCTGTCATTAGATGTGATCAGTTCAGCTGAGCATCCAGTGAAGGTCGGTTTGTCTGATGCCTTCATGGTCACGTCACCTTCTCCTCAGTCACCAGGTCAGCAATGAATCCACTAATTTATTGCGCCACCATGAAACAACAATCAGTCTTCAGACAGTCTTGTGAAAACTTTAAGGGTATTTAACCTTATGATATCTCCAACTCAGATGCCCATCGGCGGACGATTTATGAGTATCATCGGGTTCAGATAGACAATACAAAGATCACCAAATACTCTGCTGTTGAGTTCACTGCACTGCCTAGTAAGTGATCCTCATCATTAATGGAAAGACATTACAATATTAACTTCAACTAGTCAAGATATTAGACTGCACCAACACTCAAACAATGTAACTATTTTCCTTGTTTGGTTCTGCCTGTCTGTTCAGCCTGCCTGCAACATGACAGCTGTGAGCGCTGCCTTTCATCCAACCAAACCTCTGGGTGCAGCTGGTGCAATGTACTCCAGAGGTGAGCAGGACATTACGATAGCCCAAATGTTTATATAGTGCAGTTTTAACCTCCATAAATAAACATCTTGCGTGTGTTTTAGGTGTTCAGATGGCATGGATAGACACAGACAAGAATGGTTGGACTATGGCTGTTTAGAAGAGGTATTGTTGAACATCAAGAAATAATATCTTATTTGCCGGTTTTGCGACTGATGCATTTATTATATTGTAAATGAGCAGAGCAAAGAAGCAACCTGTGAGGATTACTCGAGGGCAGACAGCTCTACTGGATCCTCTATCACACAGGATGTTACCTCTTTGACTCCTCTACAAAAAGGCTGCGGTGAGGTTGAGCTGTTTTTTCAGTATAATGTATGCAGTATTTAACCATAATAGCACATTTTGTGGCTCAGTAAAAAAAATGACTCCCAACTTCAAATAAGTATGGAAGCAACTGCTCTCTGTGTTCTTTCAGATGAGACCAAAGATCACATATTTAACACTGGCAATGGTGAGTTAATACTTTTAAGAGCCATTATGGTTGAGCTTTATGAAGGGATATAATTATGGGGCTTCATCTTCAATACAGATGTGAAGACCAAGAGTGACGGGATGGCTAACACAGGACTAATTGCTGGTATAGCAGCTGCGCTGGTGTTACTTTTGGCTCTGGTACTTGTAGCTCTTTACATCAACTACCATCCTACATCACCACTTTACCTCATCCAGGTGAGCAAATGTTTCATACAGCTGATCTGACAAGAAGCTGGCTGTAGTTACATATATGTCTACATTAAATGCAATTCTTTTGTGTGTGTATTTTTTTTTATAGCGACGCAAGAACTACTGGCCTTCCTTGAAGTTTCAGAAGCAACAAACTGGTTACACAGAAGTGGAAGGGGAAGGTCATGAAAAAGACAGCATTGTTGAAGCTGGGCCACGTTGAGTAGATGGAAACTTAGATAAACAAGATGTTTGCATTGAAGTAATTTCTGTTTTCTACACACATTCAAGCATATCCATTTGTGAAAACATAAATTCCCAAGCCAATTCACCTTTTATATTCAGTTTTTGATTGCTTTTTTAAGACGTTCATGACTCCATTTTAAAAAGATTAAATTGTTGTAACAGTTAGGGTAGATGCTGTTGAATGGTTTCATTAGAAATGTATATATCTGCAGGAATAAATGGTGGTTGAATTCCACCCGAAAACATTCTTGACTACAATAAACCGTACTGTTTACATCAAACAAATAAAGATGTGGGTGTGCTTGAGTTTCAGTTCCTGTTGCTTTTGAAGATGAAGTTGATTTGAACTGCTCCACCTTCTGTTTTGAAGAACACAGTTCCTGATCAGTACTCCAGTTTATAATCTTTTGTGCTTTGGCTTTTTTAAAATCAGATTCGGCAGTTTGATGTTGTACATTAATTATGAATGAAAAGTCACAAAATGTTGCAGCCACACTAGGAAAAAGGAGATACAGAGAAGGAGATACAGACAGTACAACTCTTCTGTCAGCAGATGTCATCCTAACCAAATGGATCACATGGACATCAAGTAGGACATGCAGTGAACGTGGCAGATGTGTACAAATATGATTTGAGATCACTGGATTGGTAACCCCCCCTCCCCTCAAAACCTGCAACAATAAAGATGATCGCATGAGTTTGCTATGCAAGTACAGATGGGACGAGGACAGATATGTAGGACACGCACGAGGATCGATTTCCTCACAGTTACACAGAACCGAGCTTGATTAATTTACAAGTAATACACAACAACTGCTTGGCTTTCAGTTAAAAGTGTTGTAGTTCCTCTGAAATAACGATCCAATCTTTCTTCCAAGTGAAAAAAAATGTAACCCCCCCACCCACTCTTCCTTTTTACTCGGACACGCGCAGTAGAGGGAGGGAGCGAAGGGGGGAAGCGGGAGCGCGCTTTCCGTGTCTGGTTAGTGGACTGACAGCCAGCTGTGCGGCTACAACGACAACAACAATCTCCTGGATTTGCTACATACAAGTAGATTAGTGTTGCTCTGCTACTGATCATAATCGTACACTATAGCTAGTTTTTGAAGTGAGTACTCGACGGCTCACAGCTACAAGCAGTTTCATCGGCGGTTTCCGTGCTAACTAGCCAGAAGAGCCTTCCTCCAACATGAATCCGTTGTGTAGCAGATGTAATCTAGTCGTTTACCCCACGGAAAAAGTGAATTGTCTGGACAAGGTAAGAACATGACAAAATGGTCTTACTTCGTATTTCTTTCCTTCTGTTTTAAAGAATACACCTTCCCCTTTTTGCTCCCCGCGTTTACTTATTTCTGCTCTCCTAAAATGACACCTTCCACATATTTTTTGTGAATGAATTGAAACAGCCCAACAGGACAGGTATTTCGGCTAGTAGCAAGACAAGCTAACAGCTAGCTTAATGTCTGGAAGGCGATGGCTCAACAGCGCGGACCAGAAACGACATTTCACCCCATCGTGTAGATAATACGCTACTTTAAGAAACCGGAGTTTTTATTTTTTAAATCAAGTTAGTGGCTCAAGGCTACAATATTGATTTACCCCAAACCAGCGCCTCACACTGCTTCCGACAGCCAAGCCTGGTTGGGGCCTGGCTGGCACCACTGCTTTGAGGGAAACTGATTGATGGCAAACGTCTACAGCCTTTTCTAGAAAAAAAACGTATTGTGTTGCGGAGGGGATTTACCGTACAAATACTAAACGACACAGGACGCTTGAGTTCCTTTTTAGAGGACACCATAGTCCCATAAACAAGCTTTTCGTGACCACCACTGCTCATGGCAGCGTGGACTGATTTGGACATGCCTGTGTCTAATTCTCTGGATAATCCAAGTCAGGGATGATTAGTCGAGCCACCTCTATTTAGTTTTCAGTCAAAGGCAGTAGCCTAATCTCAACCAAGATGGTAATCTCATCAATTTTACCCATTGCAACTCTGTAGAGGTCACTAATTCACACCTGAGCAGCAATTTGAGTTTACATTGGCACGACACATTGCCTTGTGACCCTTTTAGTTTTAGGGGGGTAAAGACCACCATGTGCTGGTTATTGCATTTAACTCAATCCTGCGGCACTCAGTTAGATGGTAACTTTGCAACGTAGCATACATGTAACACTCTTAACATACTAGGTGGGTGGGGTCTGTAATGTTTGGCATATGAATAGCAGTGTTTATGTATTTTTACCAAAGCATGGCTTGGGGCAAGTAGATAATTTGTCTAATGGACGTCTGAATGGCTACTGAAAATCAATTCAGATTGTTGAGACGTGCTTATCCGTTGGGGTTGACAGGAGGGGAAGGTGGGGAAAGAGCACACAAAGTACATTATCTAAAGTAACACCAGCTCTTGATTGGATGCATTACTGCTCTGCTGCTTGGATGTGCTCTTGAATGCACCATGAGTAATGTTTTCCCAAAGTGCTCCGGACTGGAACTGATTTACCCCCTCTTCATGCACAAGCGGTCCAACCTCTGAAAATAAGAGTTGTGTTGTCATATTAGAAGGATGGTATTGATGAGAACCAAATTTGCCACAAGTACAGCCTAAATGTGCTCTGGAATCTGGCTTGAAGCAGGGCGCATTCCAGCAGACAGACACTCCCATAAAACGTGCTCTGTCAGAGGCCTGCTGTATCGTCTCCCTGCTCTCAACCAAGTACAGGAGAGTAGCCTGCCGTCTGTCTTTGCTGCCATTCCGCATCAGCGCTCACCTCTTCAGACACACCAAAACAACCTGCTCTTTGCCTTCTCCGTGGCACGCACACTTCTAGTTTGTCCAAAACAGCCCAGGCCACATTGGCTGGGTATTTTTCCGTGTGCTAGGCTAGCTCAGGTGAAGGCAGGGGAGTCGAGGATTCAGCCAGTGCTGCATTGGTATTCTGAACCACATATGAATACCTTTTTACCTGACAGTCTCCTTCTGTAATATCCCTCTGTGGAGAGACTGAGCCACAGAGACTTGATTGTCTGTCAGCTGCATTCCAGTATAGCAGGGCTGGGCCCAGCAGAGGGAGTGGGCAGCCGAGCACATGTAAAGACAGGAAGTGAATTTTCAGTTCAGCCTCTTGTTCATGACGGTTTGGCCTATTTGTTTGGCTTCCCTTCTTTACTTAAAGTGTTTCTTCATAGCAAGGAGTTTAGAGCTGCATATTTGGCTCAAGTATCTAAATCTATCAAAGTAGCTTTTTGTAGCTTGAGTTCAGGGAAGCTGTTGAACTGCAGCCAATAAAACTAACAAGGAGGCAATACAGTTGTTTGATAGACAAAAAATTGCCTAATATGCAAATCTTACCAGTGCAGAAGGACAAGGTTAATATCTAAGGTGAGGAGTGACAATTTGAATGTGTGTCACTTTAAGATTAATAACCATTTTCAGCACTCAGGAAGTGAGTGTGTGTTTTCCAGATAAATTGAGAGATTCATGCTGAGTGGTTAAAGCTCATCTCTCACTGAAACACTTGTATGCTGGAGTGTGTGTACTTACTGTCTCTATGTGCTGACTGCATATTGTATGTCTGAATTACAGAGCCTATAGTACTCTTAATATTTAACTCTGACTTACGCCATGCCATTATGTCATAGAAGAAAGATTATATAGTATAAAGTGGCGTAACCGATTCACAGGTAGTTATTTTAGTGAATGTAGTATTTCAGTGTCTATAAATAATGTGAGAAACTGACTTGTGTTCTGACGGTCAGCTCATCCTTTATTAAGTAGGAAGTACAAACATTGCTACTGGCCCTTGAATATGTGCTTTGGCTCTTGAATATGATAGCAATGTCATAACATTTAGAAGCATTTATGCACAATATTGGCAAGATGTCTTCTGAGGCAAGATCTGTGTGCTTATTTCAGACAGCTTTTATGGAACAAATGATCTCTCGCGTGGCTCCAAGTTTCATAAATATGTCACAACCTCACTCAAAACTTCAACATGTGTAGTAGATGGTGAAAGAAATATGGATGGACAAAAAAATTATATAAACTGTATAAGATGTGTTTTTTGTAGTGACCCCCAAATGCTCGGACAGAGTTGGCCTCAACAAAATTGTGTGTAATATTCAGATTTCATACATCATTTCCCTCTCACACTGATGTATCTGATGCATACTGTACTCAAGCTTTCACAGTGACGACTGACTTGTGTTCATTTTTATTAGTTAGCTGACAAATTGACTGTTGTGTTACTTGGCTTCAGCTTGGGGTTACTGGTTTAAGATGTGAACCTCAATTGTACTGCTGCGTCTCAATCCCAGGAAACTGACATAAAAAGGGGGTTAAAGGAACAGTACTATGTTATGCAGCTCTATACATTTTTTTTTTTTACTGCATATAGGAGCTTACATCATGAACCCAATCCCTAGTCATGTGCAGGGAAATATAATCTAAATCACTTTTTTCCAGCTCTTAGAAAATGTCCTATATGTAATCACTGAATCCCTCACTGTTGATATTTCTGTATTACGCAAATATAGTACATTTACTGATTTTAAACAGGGAACATTTGACTGCATTTGCTCTCCGACGGGCCAGTGTGAACACGTTTCCTCTGACCCCAGTTTAAGAGGAATATGTCTACCGCCTCGCCTATATTTAGACAGATTATTCTGAGAAGCTGATTCATGTTGTCCAAACGCCAAAAGAGGTGAGGAATCTGCCCAGTCACCTCCATTCCCTTTGGTGACTCACAGTCACCAACACACATTCAAAATCACCTGAGGTGTTGACTCCACAGTGAGCGTCCAGGTACTTCTCCTTTGTTCATTATATCAAAAAACGGAACTGTTTCTGTTTGCTTTCCCACGCTATTAAAGCTAAATTGTTGCGCTGCCTTAAAGTAGAATTCGCAGAAAGGAAGGCAGAGAGACAGTTTTATTCAGTATACGCCATATGACATAGTAGCGCGATTGGACGTATGGTAAAGTGCATCTATTCAGTTGATTTATGACAAGGCAGAAGTGTTTCGAGATTTCAACATCACTGTTCTCATCTCTCATCTATTCTGCTGGGATTTTTTTTAATGGCTCGTTGCTGGGGCGTCAGTATGTGTATGTTACTAAGTGCGCATCACAGTCTGGAGTGGTTTGGCAAGTGTGTTAAGTGCATACTCTACTCTAGCATAGTATGTCTGTTAAAATCACTGTCTGCCTGCTGGCCAGCAACAAGGCCCTTGGCTTGGATAAAAATTAACGGCATCAGGTAGGATAATAATTAACCAGCGTGCTTTAATGAGTTACAGTTTCCTCTTTTAGCACCAGCCAGATGTGGGCACTTTGGCTTTAGGCATGTACTATCTAACGCAGGAATAATCTTTCACACTCGCACATACAGAGTAAGCTGCTGTAATGGCCCACTATGTGCCTGTGTGTGTTTAAGTGTGGTGGTGTCTTTTATTTATTTAGCCATCTGAGTCAAAGAGCTGTCACAGCATCATTCAAACTGTGGGCCTAATCAGCTTCTGAAAGTATAAAACAGTGGTTTAGACTAAAGTTAATTGCTACTGATTTGACCAAGAGTTATGAAACATTTCATATCAGGATCTCGGGAGATGGTGGTATAAGGCGCTAAATTAGTGTGATGCTTAATTTGGTGCTTATCAGAAGACTGGACTGTAAAACTTTCTTTAACACATCCTATAGATTAAAAAATCCTAAAGCAGAACGATAATTCTGATCTAATCAGTGTAGAAAATAACACCAGCCAAGTTGGTAGGTACCTGACCAGTGTTTTCCGAGCCAGTGCTATAGTTAAAAATCAAATGACACCGATGGTTTGTTAAATGTGTTGCTGTGGCTAGCCGACCAAACAAAGTGACAAATCTGCCCCTTGTAGATAACACACTAATATTGAAGTAGGAAATGATTGATGTCTGCAACCTTTTAATGTTTTAAGCCGTTCACTTGCTTGTGAGAGTACGCTCCCGGTCACACTCTCATTAACCCTCCCTTTGTTGGTGTACATACTGTATGTGGTGCGTTAGCTGCCCAGATAGCTCCAGGGTTTTTGTCCTGGCTAACATGTATTTGGTTCTCACCAAGCTGTGAGGCTGACTGAGCATTTTTGCTCTTGACTTGAGCCTGGGACCCCTGCTGATATACATGCACTGAGACATATAACCTACATACAGTGCTACACACATGTACGCATACACATGTGCCCCTGAGCTGCGCTGATGCAGGGAGACAGTGCTGTTTTTTTTATGGGTGTTTTATTTCTAGGGCTTCGTCTCTGCAGTGTCCTCATTTTCCAGCTGACTGCCAGATCCTGTCTTGGCAGCCAGGAGCCAGGTTTTCCTGGAGCTGGACAAGGGTAGCTGCTGGATGGCCTCTCTAACACACATTTGGGATGTTTCTCGCCCCCACATCTCCGTTTGTCCCTTCCTTTCCCTTTGGAAACTATTTGTCTTAATCCTAGTATTAGTGTCAGACCTAATGTATTCTTACAACGTGCTGTACTATATATTCAGTGTAGGTAGGTATAGATGGGTGTCTGTTCATGCTTGACATTAGGATGAGTCTCAAATGTGTCTCAAGTGATCACTTGTGTTTTAGATTTCACCTCCCTTGCACTTTAGAATCTCTCTGTTAGAATAGGGAAACTGCGGACACTGCTGAGCAGGAAAAAATAAAATGTGGTTTCGACCATATGGTTAGAGATGGTGACTAAATGCATACAAATTAAAACTTAGTTCACCAGTGGGCCTTTTAATGTGTCAGTGATGTATTTAAGTTTTAATATTCACACAGCACTGCCCTGACCACCTCTAAATGTGTCGTAAGTGATCATTTCCCAGTGTGTCCTTCAGCACCTGTATTTACAGCTCTCTGCTTGTTGCTGGTTTGCGTCAGTTTGGTTTGAGCAGGACCTCTATTCACCTGAGAGGGTCATGTTATCCACGTTTAGGTGGGAGGGTGATGTGAGTTAGCAGGTTGAACAAGGCTTGGGAATAGTTTGCTAAGAGCTGAGTTCAGTAGGCTTGTTCTTTGTAGGTCCAAGGTCAATATTTATTCTGGGAGTATCAAAGTCCATGCTCAGCTGATTGGCTCACCTTTCTCCCCGACAGTATTTGCATTTTCACTTCTCTATTAGGATTACACTGTGTTATATTATCCCTGGTTTGCCATTATAACAGATTTGGATAAATGAGAAGGGAATAATAGTCGGTGGAGAATATCATTCTGCACCGCTGCCCTAAAAGTAGACAAGCCAGACAGTATGCATGCAAACATGGCAGCCACCACCACGCTGCATGTCAGCTGAAGCCAGAGGAAATGGAATCTGCCCGCACTGTGCTGTTGTTTGTAAAGGGATTTACCATTGCAGTACTAGCCAGAACAATGGGGAGGGAGAGCAATGGAAAGAGTAACACGATGTGTCCATCTGCATCCCCCCCCCCAGGCCCTGATCGGGTTGTAGTGGGATAGGGAGTTTGCATTCGAAGGCTTGGCCCAGTGTGTTTGGCTGTAGATCACAGCTCCACTGAACAGAGCCCAGGCTCCGTTTCCACTGTGAGCCACCTCTTTTGTATTCCTTCGTACAATATTGCTGGCCCACAGCTACAAACGCCCATGTCAAACACACACACATACACTTGCCTGTTGTCATCGTATACCACCCCGGGTTGGTCCGTTACATCCAGACTGTTCTTAAAACCAGCCTGAAGCTATATTCTTGTTCCATAATGGAAGAAAGTGAATTGTGCTGTGTGTTTCCATACATAGCGGTGCCATGATTGTGTCCACTGACAGTAGACTTCAACATCCTGGTGATTTATTGCCAACTGTGTATCAGTACTGTAACACATGCTGTATTAACAAACTGTATCACTGCATGCAAGGAAATGACTGATTTTCCTGTCAGTAATGCCCGTTTCTTATCCAGAGAAGCCTGTGTGTATTCAGATTTGCATCGTGCATGTGTATGTGAGTGAATCATTGAGAAAGTGATGTTGTACTTTGTTTAACCCCTGTTTTAAATCATCTTTTCTGCACTGTTTATTTGGAAGATTAGTGTTTTGTGTGTGGGCAATTGGTGTAGAAAGTGACAAAAGAGTGGGAGAAAGAATGAGAGAGATGACGGAGCGCCCTGAGGCCATGTTAATAAGGACTCCCTCTTTCTTTCCCTTCCATTCTTTCTTGATCCCTCCGTGTCTTTGCACTCCTCCCTCCCATCCCTTGACGAAAGCGAGAGCAGCCAGATCATTGCTTCACTCTCTGGCGTTTTCTCTCTTGTCCACCCCACCCCTCCCCTGCTTGCGCCCTTCCTCTTGTGCTCTCCAGCTCCTTCCTTTCATGTTTCCTCCCTCCTTCCAGTTTTCTCCAGTCCTCCCTCCCCTCGATCCTTCTTTGAACCCTCAGGCCACAGATCAGCCCAGTGCCAGGAGAGAAAAGGGAAGGAGGCGAGAGGCCGGGTGGGTGGGAGGGAGGGAGAAAGGGCGGTAAGGGAGATAGAGACACATCTTCTTATGAAGATGGATAGAGGAGCTACAGAAACATGCAGGCCTGCAGAGATGAGCAGATGGAGAGTCAAAAGGTGGCTTTCGGACCAAGAACAGTCTCTGCAGCAACAATTGAAAACACTCTCTCTTGTTGAATATGCAGAGAACAAAACAAATCGTTTTGCACACATACATGAGCTCATAGGACTAACAAAGGTGTGAAAATTGACCAGATTAGAGAGCAAAAATGCAGCAACATACTTTACAGCTCCTCCGCTAACCGCTAACAGCAGTTCAGCTAACCCAATGTAATTATAAATAGTAACCATACAGTTTGCTAGAGAAAGGGGATGTTGGTTTGTAACTGTTCAGTGCCACCACACACAAACTCCTGTGTTTCCACATAGCTACACATTTTTTCTCCACACAGTCCTAACAGTCACTGTTCTTTAGGTCTATATCCAGCTCCTGTCCCCGCGAAACCTCAAGGGCATAGAAAGTAGTTATGGTTTTCCTGCGCTACTTGGTGTATGGGTGGTTTAGTTTTTGTGTGTGGAAAGCTCTCTTTTGAATCCCGAGTAAAGGTGAAACAAATGTCTCAAGTCATTTATGTCTTCTCTGTGTCTTTGTTTCTGACAGTACTGGCATAAAGGATGCTTCAGCTGCGAGGTCTGCAAAATGACTCTAAACATGAAGAATTACAAAGGCTTTGAGAAGAGACCATACTGCAATGCGTAAGTTGTCCTAAATCATCCATTTGTGTGTATCACTGAGCATGTCTCAATCGATTCAGCATGCATCCTAAAGTCTCTGACAGCAGTGTTTAATCTGTCCACAGATAGGAATAGGACTCTAAATGTGTGTATATTCATGTTGCAACCCAACTAAGGCCCCTCTCTCCATCCTCTGCTGTTTATCAGTGACTATTCCAGCTCTCCCCTCAGGGAAAATGCCTATATTTTGTGTGGGAAAGTGCCTGCCTACCTCCCTCCCTCCTCAATGGGGGAAAAGGAGGGGGGGGGGGGTCAACAAAGGAAATTCCTAAAGTTCCACTAGAGTGACACAGGCGGACACACTGCAAACTAGCATGTCCACTCACGCTTCAGCACATACTAAAGGCTCATCAGGAATCCAAGGAATCCCCCGCTGCCATTACTTCTAATGATTTCCTCCTCCTTCTGTCTCTGTGTGTGAGAGTTGGAGGGCGAGTACATGTTCGGGAGAGGGAATGCAGAGAGAAGGCGTTGCTTCATGTTCTGACAAGCTCTTTTGCATTTTTTCCTCAACTGGTGTTTTTTATTGCCAGCAAAATAAATCAGGACGACATGTTAGCATTGTGATTCTCAACCCCTGTGATAACTCGATTGTAGCATGCTAGCTTGTGGTCAGCTGTTTACTATTGAATTTGGCTTCTTTAATAGCAGGGACGAGTGATTTGTGCGTAGTCTGGAGTAAAATAACAATCACACTGAATGCGGAGCAGATCTTTATCTCGTCTTATTCGTCCAAATTTGGCTGCTAAAGTGTCTTTGTTGTCTTTGTTTGTCAGCAATGAACAGCGATTAAAATGTCCCTCATCAGAAAGTACAGATGTTTGCAGCTAGCTAACACCAAGCGCGGATAGGGTGTGACTGATTTGCAAAATAACAGGAACTCCAGTTTCCCTAATTGTCCTCGAATCACTCACTTTTTTTTCCCTGGCTATATAGATACTGAACAAAATTATAAATGCAACACTTGTCTTTGCCCCCATTCATCATGAACTGAACTCTGACTTTCTCTATGGACACAAAAGGCCTATTTCTTTCAAATATTGTTCACAAATCTGTCAAAACGACACCAGATACTGACTGGTTTCCGGACTCCCCCAATACAGTGAGAACTGCACATTTTCGAGTGGCCTTTTATTGCGGCCAGCCTAAGGCACACCTGTGCAATACCCATGCTGTCTGATCAGGGTCTTGATATGCCACGCTTGTGAGGTGGATGGATTATCTCTGCAATCTTTTGTTCAGTGTAGCAGCACTTTAACCTGAAGAGAGAAATCGTATTACTCACAGTCTGATAGTGAAAAACATTACATGCAAATCATTTCCAGGTTAATCAAATGTGTCATGTGTTTCTGGAGTACACACAGCTGACAGGTGAGCGTGAGCACATGTTAGCTAGAATAACCATGTAATTTGTTTTACACTAGACATTTTGAGTTGTCATAGTAGGTGAGGTCATGTACAGTAATTTGGTGACTACAGCAAATTCTCTGCATAGCTCCATCCAACTTCAACACAAACATAGGTCTAACTAGCTATAATAAGTGTAACTGTGTATATTATATTAGATGATGATAAAATATAGTGATTTTTAGTCTCATTATGTCACTAAACTGTTTTCTAATCTGTTTTCCTAAATTTAACTTCTCACTGTAACCCAGTCCCTACTTCCAGTCTACATCTAGGCATTAACTACCTACAGCAGGTGTTGTCCTACTATCACTGTTACTTCCACAGACTGAAGTGGCTTCTTCTTTTCCATTTCCTGCTTCCAATGTTCCCTCCACTCCCCGCGCCAGCAGGAGCGAGGCCCTTCAGAGCCTGTTTATTATGCTCCTTTTTGTTTGTTTAATATAAGCCTTGTTCGAGTAAACATCAGTGGAAGTGCCTCCCGCTTCAGGAAAGGAATGCAAGCTACGTCCCCTGTTATTATTCTGTGGGATAACTACTTTATCATTACATCCCTGTATTTGTCCTTTAGTAATTGATATAGGCGTTGTTTGTTTTTACTTTATTCCCACCCACCTCTGTCATGAAAATCTCATCCCTGATTAGATGCTAAGAGTCACGGAGGGGGGGACTGTGGGAGATTTAGAAGGGCAGATAAGTAGACAGGAAAAATCTTAATTTCCCACGGAGACTGCTGCAGGAGCAATTGTTGGGACGCTGCCTTAATGGCTGATACTCCAAAATTAATTTGAACATCAATGGGCAGTTATGAAAATGTGTCACACATGTCTTGATTTAATGTTGTCATTTACGATGGCTGCCAAATTTCTGTCATTTAACACTATTCAGAACCATGGTAGTTAATAAATAAGTCAAAGATTATATCCACTTAAACAATGTGGTGTGACACTGCTGGTTGCTTCCTGGTTTGTGATGTGTGCTGCCCACTGTGTCAGTCTGCAAAACGGCATGTTGAAAGCTGACCAGCAGAGAGGCTGGTCAGTAAGAAAGTAAATCTGATGTACTGTCCACTTTATTGTGTAATGGATTCTGCCATTTTACAGCAAACATTTCTGCCTGATGTACCAACCGCAGCTCCTTTAATATGTGTGTGTGTGTGTGTGTGTGGATGAGGCGTCTGATCTGGTTTTACAATTCCAGCTCCTCATTCAGTCATTGAACTTATTGATTTAGATGATATGCACTGTACATGTTGATGAAATGTTCTTGCTGAATGATGCATTACAACCTTTCCAGGTCTCACAGGGTGAAGGCAGCCACACCATCTCCTGGTTCCACAATGCAAACAGACCTCTCCTCCTGCACAGTAGGCAGTGAATGCGCGTGTGTGTGTGTGTGTGTGTGAATACACCTGCGTGGCCCCCTCACTCCTCCACCCCAGCAGTACATCCCCACCATTTTGATCACTCCCCTCTTTAGCGTTCACAGGGCTAACTGAGTTTGTGCATGTATCACCCACTCCCGTCTGCGACTCATTACCTTGTTATACAACTTGACAGATAGATGAGTGTTCTTGTGACTCACTCATACCCTCAAACAGGCACAAAAACACGAGCATGGTTGCGCACAGAGATGCACAGAATATCCCACTGAGTCACTAAGCTTATATCTGCAACCCTGTTTTGTGTTTGCATAGCAATTTACTGACCCTTAAGTGCAAGGACAGTTTGTAAAGACACACTGAAGATTTCAGGAATGTTGTTAACACAGACAGAGTGCTGTTCTGTGAGAGTGTGGTCCACTTCAACCCAGACATGCCCATCTCCAAAAAAAAAAAACATAACATATTATCCCCCACATTGATCAGTTGAGAGCATTAGGACGTAGCTGCCCAAACCTGAAAACAAAAACAGATCTACATTTTGTTGAGTAGTGTATTTTTTTTTTATTTTTTTAGCCATTTGTCTTTGTTTCATCCCTACACTACGTATTCATTTCAGATATAACAGGTAGTTATGGGCACTAAGCGGTGGCAGGGGGAACTTGTATATGACGAACAAATGAGAAGGACAGAGTGGCACGTCTGCGTAGGAAAACCTCTTTTGCCCTTGTGATGGCACACGACAGTAAGCGAGCAGCTTAATTTGCATTGTTTGATTAGCTTGTGTGCAGCCTGCCTGGCCGCCGCAGCTGTTAATGTAGCAAACCACTACATCTGAATGTTGCTGACAGCTTCTGTGAAAATTAGTGCTAGCAGTTGTAACAGGCCAGTGAGCGTACACATACCTGCATGTGTTTGTATGGTTGAAAGCAAGGATCAAGTGCCTGGGTGTTGTTGTTTATTACAGACCTTGAAATGTGAACTTCAAACAACCTCTGTGTTCAGATCCAACTACACTCATGTTTTGCTTCCTACTATTTGAATTTGTTCTATAAGGTTTCTTTAAAGTGGCTCATATATATATTTTAACAGTACTTTATGTAAAATGCATCAACCGCAATCCTTTGTAAAAGTTTTTTAGATCCCATAATCACATCGAGTCAGATGCTAATTCAAGTTTGTTTACCATGTTGTCAGGGAAACCGTAAACATATTGCCGAAATGGGTTACCCAGAGGCACGGATAGTGGTTGAAGATTTTGAGGTCACCCAGCACCCTGAGGCACGCTGGGAACTGCAGTCCATATGAGCTGTTAGATGAACTGTGAGGGCTCTTCCTCTGCTGCTGGAATTAAGCCATGTGTTTTTGCTGCCTTAAGGACCGCACTGAACTGGCAGGCACCATTAATTGTGGACTTGAAGGCTACTTGTGCACAGAAGCCTCCAGTGTATAAAAACACTGACTCATTCCTTGCACATACAAACCACTGACAGCGGTTTAGGGCAATCGATAAAAAAACGTGATGCTTGTGTGCCGCATGCATGCATGTCTGAGTGCATTTTTGTGTGGAAGCTGCATGTTTATGCTTGTATATTTGTGTTTATGTTTGTTTCAGGCAGAGTATTTCTCCTTAGCAGTTGGAGATTGGGTGGTTATGGGTCTGCGGCTGTCAAGAAAATTCCCAGAATCCATTCAGAAAAGTGACTCGCCTTCACGCTCTGCTGAAGGGGGCTACCCATGACATTGTTCACACTCACCCACTGTCTCTTTGACCCTGTTGCTGGGTCTGTTGCATGCTGTTCCTGTTCCCCACCATAGGGCCGTGCCTGTGTGTGTGTGTGTGGGTGCCTGTGTTTTGTAAGCTTGGAAAGCTTTTTCCACACCTGCTATGGCTCGCCTCCAAAACTCTGCAACCTTGAGGCTCTCATACCCCCACACAGCCCCTGCCTGCACTTCCTCTTTTTCAGACTACCTTGGCTCCCGCTGACAGAGCATTGTGTGTTATACTGACATGCTTTTTGTCTACAGGGGCTCCTAACTCAACCTCAAGACCACCTTGAATAACAAATGCCCCCACTGTGGGGCCACAGACTGCACACTGCTTGAATTATGCTGTTTTTTCTCTTAGAGTCTAGGTCTCAGCGTCACAGTGGGAGTCTGACTAAAGGCTGGCATCTGCCTGTGTGTATTTACTGTGTGCTGACAGTCTTTGCTGTTTTGTGTATTTATTTTACAGACACTACCCCAAGACAAACTTCACCTGTGTGGCTGACACTCCAGAGAACCTCCGCCTGAAACAGCAGAGCAAGATGCAGAGCCAGGTAACTCTTTCTGGCAGTAGCTACTCCTCCGATGGCTAAACCAAACTCCACACACAACACACAGTTTGTTCACATTTTGGCATTGTTCCATAAAGGAGGCAATAAAAAGACATGCTTCAATTGAATAGCTTGACTTAAGTTAACCCTAAAAATTGATCTGGGAGTAAGTGCTTTCAGAAAGCCAACTTTCAGATAACATAATCAATCTAATTCAGACCTAGTTTGAACATTCAAGATATCTGCATGCTCACAGCTTGAGACAGACCTGAGAAGTCAAGCATGAAATTGATTCATGATGGACAAGTAAGAGACTTGAAGAAAGGGCTGGGATGTCTGTGGTGATGTAATAAATGTAATATTATGGAGACACCAAACCAGTGTAGAAGTCAAATCCAACAGATATTTTAAAAAAAGCCGTTTGGAACTATCAAATAGGACCTTGCTTAAATATGTTTTGCAACACTTTCCATTTCCTTATGTCACCACCAAAAAGTGCTTGTTACACAACAAAGTATTGCAGCGTAAATGCCCTTAACACTGGTTATAAGCCCATTTACCTTTTTAGTTTAAATAAATTAGCAGTCTAGAGAAAGCAGTATTAGCATTTTGCGTAAACTTGAGTTTTAGCTTAACCTGAAAATTTGCTTAATAAGAACAAGGTTAGTCTAGAAAAAGAGTGCGCTTAGTAAGCTTGACCACATTTGAACTTATTTGTTGAAACCGAAGTTCCTGATGATGCAGATGTAGGTCCTTGCCCTTGTGGAATCTGTGAAGAGTACACAAAGGTGTTTTCATTAGAAGTAGGTAGATGTGTTCACAGATTGTGGACTTCTTTGATTGGTTGGTTAAATTTAAGTTGTTTTTGTTCACGCCCATACTCCAGAATTGTAGGACAACAATAAGCCAAATATTTTGTAATAATTCTGGCTTAACCAGTACTCTTACCTTGTGGAACGGCCCTCTGGTTTCACGCCATTGCTCTCGGCAGTCTTCGTGTGTCTGGATATCATTTGTATGCTTGTTTATGATGGTTTCAAACTAGATTATAGCCTAATAAATTTAGTACTGTTTGTATCATACCGTGCTTACTGTGGCCCAGTTCTGATGCACTATTCACATCTGTGTTGCTGTACATTTTTTGCAGGGCCACCCAAGTGTACAGACCACAGAAGACCTCATATTATCTCTGAGCTTATTTTCTTCAAATAGTCCCCATTCTGATTTGTAACCACAGGAAACAAGACTATGGCTGTTCCTTCAGAAGCTAAAATAACAAAAACCTATTCTAGGATTTTAAAAAACCCTCATCAGACCAAAATATCCATCTGAACTGGGCCATGGGTTAATGCGTTAATAAGGATGCCTCTGTTAGAGAGTCAGAGAGATTTGTACTCACCAGCAGACAATGACAATGTTTCACTGCATTGGCTGTCTGTATTAAAGAAAGCTTAACAAATCACACACGAAGTGACCATAATACGTTATTATATATGAACAGACAGTTGTCAACCTTGAAGGCTGTCATGTGAAGTTTCTCTAATTCATTCAGTGATGTCTGGGACATGTTGCTTGGTATTCCAGGACCTTGTCTGATCTCTAAAGTAACCAACCACAGAAACATTCCCTGGAAGCTGCATGACAAATTTTAAGGCTAAATTACACAGCAATGCATGTTTCAGCTCATTCAGTAGCAATTAGTTATGTTTAGCCTCATTAATCACAAAAAACTCCAGAAGATCCTGTAGGGGCTGATATATTAATCTGGACAGTGGTAGGTGTCTCTATTTACTTCTAAGAAAGAAAATGGGGATGGGAAAAGGGAAGCATCCATAGGGAAAAGATGAAGGAGAGGCTTGTTTTCTCAGCATGTAGTTGAGGAGAGGGTTGTCCAGAGAGGAGGGCTTATCAAAGAGTGTCAAGTCTTAATCGAATGTCCGTGTCAAATAGTACAGATGAGACGTGTGTGTGTATAAGAAGGGATTTTGTGGGGTACTGAGGCGGGGGCTCTGGTCATATGGGGAAGGGTATAACTGAGGGGATCGAGGGACAGATGGTGTTTTTCTACATGGACTGCACATCCTAAAAGCCCCCACAAACACTCAAACATACACCAGGAGACAGTCATTATCCTAATGGTTTACCATAGTCACTAGCCTGACAATGAGATTATCAATACACAAAAGATGTTTCTTTGTGATGGTGAAGGATTCATGTACATTTGAATGGAGATCAGCGTCAGCCTTTGGGACATTTTCTTTCTCTTCTCTTCTGTAGTTCGGATAGGGAGCTGCGATCACAGATTCAAATAATTTTAATTCATTTTAAATAATTTCAAAACAAATCTGCTTAGGATGGGATTCTTTATGTTAACTGTAAAAATGTTTTTAAAAAGTGTTCATAAATAAAAATATTAAATAAAAACTGGTCTAAAATAATTTAAAATTAAAAATGTCCCCCCTGTAAAAGAGGACACACTGAGATAAACATAGTCCTTAGCAGAGATGACACATATGCTTTAGATTACAGAAAATGAAGAAAAAATGCTGTTAAAAAGCATAAAAGTTGCTGATTGTGCTGCAAGTCAACCAGACTCCCTTAAAGAAAAGGTCATTTTTAAACTTCCTGTTAAACACCAATTTCACTTCGTCTTTAATCTAACAATTTATTCTAATAAATAATAAAAACTGAATATAATGTGTATTACTCACACACGTCTGCATTATGTAGTTAATGCAGATATGTTCAGATGGTATGAAATAAGCCTTTTGCACTATGATGCTTACATGCTACAGTGTTACAGTTACAGCGTTCTCTACTCAGTGCGTTTTTGTGTCAGCGTTAGGAAGTTGAAGGTGTTTGTGGAGAACCGTGGCCATCTAACCCCTCGCCGCCGCTGTGTTGCTACGGGAACCATATTGCTATGGTAGCAGGGTAGAGGTTTGTCACACCTCATTACAAGACTTTGCGGGGGGAAACAGAAAGAAACAAGTCGGAGAGGGAGGGAGAAATAAAGAAACTGGAGAGAGTGAGGAGGAGGAGAAGAAGAGCAATGAGGCGAACATGAGCAAGGAAAAAAAAAAAGGAAGAGACAGGAAGGCACCAACACAGAGGGAGGAGTGCAGGGTGAAAGAGGAAGAGATAAAAGTAAAATCCCCAGAGGACAGAACGCTAGAGGAATGCAAATCGGAGCATAGAGAGAGATTATAATGAGGAAGAGCTTCAAGCTTTATGTGACGACTCGGTCTGTTGCTGTTGAGGCAGTAAAATATGAATGAATGAAAAAGGAGCACAGAGAGAAAGGGCGTGTGGGTGGGTAAAGAAAGCAGAGCCATGATTGGAGGAGAAGAATCTGTTGCAGAGCCAAAAAGACAAAGGAGATAGACTGAGAAATATAAAATAGTGGAGGATCCAATGTCGATGGGTCGAGGCCACATTAATCTTCGTCATGACTTGTCTTTGTGCGCAGGCTCATGTATAATTTCCCGTGGAAGAGGATCATTCAAAGTTTTCACCCAATTTCTCAGTGGACGTCACGTCACGGGTGACAGCAGATATGGGCGTATCGCACTACATCACACATACACGGTCATCCATGAATCACAACACCACATCACGTCACCACAAGGCGTCGGGAAATGAGAGGAGGATCGGTCAGCACTCTGTTCAGCAGTGTCAGACATTATGTTGTGTGATGTCAGGGGGGAGCTTAGAGGGATGGAGCTTTGTTTCCTGGTAATGCGCTGTGCAGGCAGGCTCCATTCTTGGAAGAGTGCAAGAAATCGGTGCAGCGAGGGTGCTCGTTGGCGTGGGGAGGCGGAATTAAGTGATTTGTCATTGTTGAAATGTCACCGTGTGTGCCGAGGAGATCAGATTAGAGAAAAGCCAGAATGTGAAACTGTTTCTTTAAAAATAAAACATATACCTGACTTGCTGTTTGCGGTTTGTTAAGTGGTGCATGTGGTTGTGGGTTTGAACACACAAGAGCAGCACCAGGTCACCAGCAAGGGCGAGCTCCATGCATTGTAATTTTTGATACTCATCTGACGCTGCATGGGCTGGACGTTTCCTCCTAGGCCCTTAGGGTCAGGATAGGGTGGGAAGGCTGGAAACACACACTCACATACTCCGACTCACTACCTCTCATTATGACCATGTATGGTTGCTACCACGTCCTGTATGCAACTCCTCTGCAAACAGGAAGTTAACGTCACCACAGTAGACTAAGCAATATGTGTAGGGCCAACCTCACATTGCTTGCGCTCATAACACGCATTCATACATGCACTGATAATGCTTACTTCAGTCATAGTTTATGCATAAGAAAACCCTGGATATTTAAGCCACGGAAAATTCTGGTTTCTCAGGTAGTAGGTATCTATGCTTAGAAGAAAATGGGTTTATAAAGTCATTCCCCAGTCTAGTTGTATTATCAAACTTCTGCTTTACAGTGAGAAATGTGACCAACTCGATACAATTAAAAGGTGATAAAATGTTTATATTAGCACATAAAAATATGGTATAAAATGTAATGGCAAGCCTTTAGTCAAGAAAATACTTAAAAATAGAAAAAATTCTCCTTTTCACTAGAGGTGACATTTCAGCATTTTATGTTAGTCCATCGAATGGTGTCGACCTGTAATAAAGTCAACATTAAAACCATTTTCCTCCAGCTGTAAAAATATTTTATTAGGCCAAATAAAAAAACCTTTTATTAGACGAAATTAAAGCTCATGACTGATCCATTTCAAATCAGTTACAAGTACCTATATATGAACACTGAAACCGCATATACTATAGGTGAGGAGCATTTATCTTTTTTTTTTTTTTGTTCTTTAATCTGTATATGATTAAAGAATCTAGGCCAGACCAGCTTTAAATAATAATTTGTGCCTCATTTGTTAGCTTTTCCTTTTGACTCACACAATTGCATTGAAACTGTTCATCTGGCTGTGAGATCCGTCTCAGCTGTGGTGTGCCACATGTTTTTGGGTTGTTGTTTTTTTGCCTTGCCATGTTTCAACCTCCTGTTTGTTTCTAACACAATCATGTTTGTCCTGCAGGTTCTCTACAGGGAGGATTTTGAGAAGAATAAAGGGAAAGGTTTCAGCGTGGTCGCAGACACGCCGGAGTTGCAGAGAATTAAAAAACGCAGGACCAAATCAGCAATGTAAGTGTCAGCCACGCAGACACCAAGACGATCACCCTTCACTCCACTTGTTTGTATTATTCTCTAAATCCTAAAAATTGTCAAAGTACTGAATATTTAGAGCTCTTCTAGTGTTGTTTGCTCCGCTGACTGCCTGGTGTGAAGCCAGTCTGGTGTGAGTTGATTAGTTTGCCTTTATGACTATAATCTCTTTGCCAATATTGAACTGTGGATTTGCTCTGAGGAGCATAATTGGTCTAAAGCAAATACACTGGAAAAGGGTCCTTTTCTTCCTTAAGAGTTGCTGATATATACGCAGCTTCAAGTTAGCTTTTAGGCAGGTCATTTTGTCTGGTGCATAATACTTGCACACTAATAAAACTCACCAGTGGAAATCGCAAGAACTGAGATCATTTCCTTTATTTCACTTCCTGAGATTAGCTGCACTTTCTTTGTCTCAGGCCTCTGAGAGCTTCACTAGTTTAAGGTCTGAAAATATTTATAATCTTTTTAATATTTTGCATGTTTTTTAAAGGGGCTAAATCATATTTTCACTGACTTATTGTCAGTAGTCTGTAGCCTCACTTAGAAATGAAGCACAGGCCTGTTTTCTCTGTCGCCTGGAACAGCCACCATTCTGCTTTTAATGTGAAGACACCCGGTCGGGATGTAGCCCTGTGTGCTCACCAGAGCCTCTCTCACACTACAGCGACAACACTGCAGCTACCGACATCCACTAACATCATAAAACAACCCGGCTCCCAGCATAACATGAAATAGGGCTAGCTAGCGGTGATTTTAGAACTCGAAGCTTCTATAGATTATTTCATCGATTCATTGATACATCGTTTAAGAAGTACTTTGCTTGGTGGCAGCGGTGGAGGAGTTGCTCTCCCTCCCCCGTAGCTGTGTACGTTGATAGATGATAGATATTTATTAGTCCTTTCGGAAATTCATAGTGTATCATACAGCAAACATCAACAAACAAACAACCAGACAGCTGCTTTACCAACACAAACATCACCCGAGCGCTAAAGTATGCAAGTTATACTGAGGTGCATCTTCCCAGCACCCAGTTAACTCATGACTGTGACGTTACCAATCTCATGGCCCAACCAGGAGAACAACAAACGCACGTGTACATTTTCAGCTGAGGACTGCATCTTATTTTGGCTTAGCCTTCAACTCAACAATCAATCATGATTTCAGTTAAATGCTAAAGTTGCTGTTAATGTTGTGTTAATGCCGATGTAGCACGTCGGCTAAATGCAGTAAATGTAACATTATCATGTAACAAGCAAGGATTAGTTCACCCCCATCAGTAGAAATATTACTGTAACGTTGCAGTGTGAGTTTTCCTAAGTCTCCAGCATGTTGTGTGAAGCTGTCTCCATGTCTGTCTATAGCCGCTGTCACACTGCCTTTTCTTCCATAAAGGTTGTGCCAATATACCTGACTCACTGCGCTGTATGAGCCGGGAACGTTGAAGTAACAGAGTCTGAACATGTCTGGAGAAAAGGCACAGCCGGCATGCCGCTGTTTCCGCGTTGATTGTGGGATTTCTGAATGAAAGCGGGGGTTTTTTTTTCAGATTATGCTCGCTTAAGCGAAGCACGCGTAAGCACACATGCCTGGTTGCAACCTAACCGTACCGCTAGTGGCCACTGAAAACTACATATTACCCCTTTAAAGTATCTTTTATCCCCCCACATCAGTAAATGTCCGGCTTCCTGTGCTCACACCGCTCCTCCTTTATAGTAATGGAATTCTCCTCAAATCACTCCCCGCTTGGACCGTCCTCCTCCACTCTCCTCTCCTCTCTCCCTCAGCTCCCGTTATTGATTTGCCATTTACAGGACAGCGATGGAGAAATGCATGCAGTGTTTACCTTGCGTCCCGAGACTGCTTAAGTCAGCCGTGAAGGCCTGTATTTCCATATAAAACACGCTCACACACAAAACATACGTCATTACACATAACCAGCCCTGCACCGGCCTCGTTAATGACATAATTAGTGTGGAGGGTGATGGATAATTACTGCTTTCATGTGGTGAAGGCTCTTGCATGTCTGAGATCAAGGAAATGTGGAAGACAGAGAAAGACACACATATATAACATGTATTTATGGGTGTGCGCGCGCACGCAAGCCACATCAAGAGAACAAGTGCATTATGGCGGGGCTGATTCAGGCTCATTGTGAAGTGTTTTCAGTCAGAACTGATAAACAAGACATGTGCTTGTAATCAGTGCGTCATTCACAGCCAGTCATAAGGGAATCACTCGAGATGAATGCTATATCTTTCTCTCTTTTTAATTCTCCTTCCTGGACACTAAGAAAAAGGCCAGTTTACTCCCCAGAACATGAAGCCTTTCATTCTCTTCAGCTCGCCTAGACTTGTCATTCTTGTTATGTCTTGTTTGTTGGGGAGGGGATTTTTATTTTGCTTTGTCATGAATTTTCTCTTGTTCAAACCCCTTCCATTTCCTGTCGCCTTCCTCTTGTCAAGGAGCAAAGACTGAGAAGTACTAGGGAGGTTGGGTTCAGCAGCAGCCTGGGCGCTTCCTGTAAATACACACCACACACACACACACCATCTGTTCGACCTGCTCCTTCAAAACAAGCCAAAATAATCTCCCTTACACACTCTCACTTAGCATATTGCACTTGTGAACAGTCACTGTGTTCTTTTAGCCACTCGCTTCACTGTCCTTGCACAAACACTCCGTCATCCCATCCAGTCTGTGAATACACTCCTCGCTAATGCCACCGGCACAGTGGGCCCTTTGAGCATGGGTGTAAGCGAGCACAGAAAGAGGGTTGTAAATCTTGACTGAGGCACTGTGAGTCAGTCTGTTATCAGCCTGGTAATAAGGGGGGACGGCTTATTTAGCGCAGTCATAGAGCCAGTCACTCAGTTTCAGTTTTATCAGTGTGTTTCATGTCAGCACACTGGCTGCAGAGCTTGTAGGTTGATCATGAACCCTTTGTACCTGAAACTGTAGAGCAGGTGCTTCTTTTTTAGTTACTCCTCAGTTACTTTAAATTAAAGCTGTTCTGAGGAAAAGGTTCAGTTGCGCTTGATTGAGTAATATAAATAATTTAAGTTGCAGTTGGCTCTGCTTAGTCATATGATTCCCCCTCTCCCCAGTGTTTCCTCTTGAATCTAGCTGGCTCATTCACACCCCAAGCGTTCAGGCTTCTAGTTGGTTTCCTTTTTGCATTTCACCTGTTCTTCCTGATGTGTCAGCGACGGTTGCTATGCAACTCTGAGTTCATTCTACTTCCGGCCACTGAGATGTCATTTCCTCTCAGTGTCAAGCAACTTCCCGAGGCTTTGCTGCACGTAGCGGGGCCCCACCTATCACCACAAACGAAAGGTTGCTGGAGAGCAAGTGGGAGCCCTCTGGTGGATAAAAAATGAACTACACGCTGTGGCAGTTTCCTGGAAAGAAGACTGCACCTGTAGATTTGATGCTCTCACGTGAGGGTGCACATACTCTCTCTCTTCTTTGCCTATGACCTGATTTGTGTTTGTCTCTTGCAGATTAAATATCATGAGGAGTTTGAGAAGAGGAAGGGAGGAGAGGGCCCTAATACTCCGTCGGGCAACCCCAGTCCAGGTATTCAATCTAACACACAACCACACTTGCTTATTAAGTGTATACAAATTCAATATCTCTCAGTGTACAGTTACCATGATTTGTAGATGGAAGCAGCAGCAGCAGCCGTAATTACAGTTGTAAAATTTGTAGAAAAAATTGTAAGTAGAAGAAGAGCATATTTTACAGAAAGCACCCTCTGAATTTCCAGAAACTTTCGTTGTAATATCAAAGGATCAGTTCACCCAAATTCCAAAAAGCCTGACAAATAAAACCAAAACTATCTGTACGGCTAGATACCACTACATTATTGTTTTGTGATGTGTGGATGAACTTTAACCTTACAATGAAAAAAGTGTTTACAAAAAATATCTACATTTTTCTTTAAGCTTCTTGCTTTGTCTGAGCTTGGCTCCACCGCTGCCACGGGCTGCATGAGCTCACCAGGCTGAGTGTTGCCTAATCACATCAGGGATCTTGGTTATAACTTGTTCACTGCTCGCCTCCTGTGCTGCATTCAGTCCATTTCTGCAGAAGTTGTTGTATTTGAAAATCATGCAAGTAATTTTAACAATGCATAATCTGATATTAAATGGTTACATCCGTGGACAAACATTTAAGCATATTTATTATAAAAGCCAAAAAAGAGGTTTACAGAACCTTAAAATAAGCAACTTTGTATGTAACATTGTTAACGTAATGTCTGTACGTTTACGACTTAGTATTTGAATGACCAGTGTGCCTGCTGTTTGTATTTTACATCCTCATTCACACTTCTTCACAGAGCGGCTTTGTTTAACAGGTTGTGTAACAGGGAAATTAAGAGCCATTGGTTGCACGTCTTGGCTTGCCATGTTTTTAAATTCCTCACTCTCTCTGGAAGAGTAATTGCGGACAAACAGACAGGAGTAAATACACCTGGCATTAGTATGCATTTTGCTTTATTGAAGTCTTAATTCTTCCCAAAACAATGAATACCAGTTTGGTTCCAGTAGGTCTGGTACCTGAGATGGAGTAGCAATATAAAACATGTTACCAGCTCATTCATTTGCCCTCCACTTTTCTGCCAGGTTTCCAGGCAGCCTCTCAGAACTTCCACTATGATCCCACTCCTGAACCAGTGCGCCAGGCGGTCGCTGCCCCACCTGCCAGTGCTGGGGTAAGTCTGCCAGTGTCCCTCAGCTTTTGCTATATATTTTGCTACAATTTAATGAATTCAGATCCTGAAAAAAATGGAGGAAATTGTAAATCACTCAGTATTGCAAAAAAATATGCTTACACTCCATAGGTTATGTGTAAGAGCTAAAATGGTTAGCGTATTAATTAGTTGATCTGCATCATTTTTGATAATTAATCTTGTCTAAGTCTTTCTATTTAAGCAAAAACACTAAACGTTCACTGGCTTCAGCTTCTCAAATATGAATATTTGCTGGTATTCTTAGCCTTTCATGATTGTAAACTGAATATTTTGGGTTTGGGACTAGACAAAACCTGACATCTTGCTTTAGGAAATCATAACAGCCATGTTGTGATGTAATGTAGCGCCTTTTCAGCACACCGTACCTGTGGCAGCTGTTGTCAGGAACTAACTGAACTACTTCTTGCTATCCACAGAAGCGGTACAGGGCGGTGTATGACTACACTGCTGCTGATGAGGACGAGGTGTCCTTCAAGGACGGAGACATGATCCTAGATGTGCAACAGATTGACGAGGGCTGGATGTACGGCCGCGTGGAGCGCACCGGCCAGCAGGGCATGCTGCCTGCCAACTATGTGGAGGCCATCTGAGGGAGAGGGAAAGAATAAGAGGGAGAGAAAAAGGAGGAGGAGGTATATAGAAAGGGAGGGAAAGAACGAAAGGAAAAGCCCAGTGCCATCTCATCTTAACGCCGCTTTCTCTTAATTTTACTCTTGTTCCCTAACCTGTCCTGTGAGACCCTGGTGCCCCCTTCCCCCTTCTGCATCCCTGCTCTGCTCTCACTGTTCAACTCCACCACAGACACCCTCTGCCTATCTGTCTGTCTGTCCTTCTCTGTCTGTCTGCCTGCCTCTGCCTGTCAGTCTGTCTGTGCTGATCTGTCTCTGTTTGGATGTCCGTCATCCTCTTTATCTTTTCCCAATCCTGGCTTCACTCAAGTGCTGTCACAAGTGGAAATCAAAAGTCTTAAAAGATAAACTCACAGTTCATCGCCGTATGTCAGGGGTCATGCCGTGTCACGCAGCTCCATCTTTGCTATAGCACTTAATAATCCTTACATAACACCATGCAAAAACAAACAAGAAAAACATGTTTCAAAAGCCCCCTTTCCTCCATATTGTCAATATTCAGTGGAGAAAATAAGTTTCAAGTGTGGGTGGGTGTGGCATTTTCATTCACTTTCCTGTTTTTTCCCCCCTTTGCTTTAATTTTGCAGAGTGATCTTGGCCAGACTGGAAACAGTGTAGAATCTCAGTCTATCAAAACTAAGCTTGAATATTTTTGACTTGTGTACATTCCTTTAAACCTCTAACCCTGTTGCTGTTGCACCAATCAGCCACTTATAGTTCTCAGCAGAGAGAGGTTTTTAATACATTTATAGATTGACACACATCTTGCCATTGTGTGCTCAAGAAGGCACCCTCGTGTTTAGCACTGCATTGTGGGTATCGTGAAACTGGAATCGTAGCCTAACTGAAGAGCACCTCCTGTCGTTGCCTTACTGGGGCATGTCGGATACAGGAGGGATCAGGGACAAGTTAGGGGACATTATCAGTCCATCTCCTGCAGCCACACTGAATATATCACCTCTGTTGGTGTGGATGTACAGTATATATACACCCTTATTCCTGTTTTTTTGCAGCCTGATTGCCTTCAGTCCTGAGAGAATCACAAAGTTACAGTGATCAAGGTTAAACTGTTTTGAGAAAGGAGATGGGAACATGTCAAGTTCTTCCCCTTTTTTGCTATAAAATCACCATCAAAGAAAACACATTAATAAAAGAGAAGGCCAAGCACAACTCTCTATATATTGTGAATCTTTTTTTATTTTAAATGCATTCCACTGTTTTTGTAAGTGAACATTCCAGTCTGCTTTTTTTCCCCCCATTTACTGTGAGAGAAATTGTTGAATCCTTGGCTGTGGTAAATGTCGTTTTTTCTTATGCTGTTCTTCTTTTGCCTTGTTATTGTGAGATGCTTATTTTAAAAAATAAAAGAGCAAGTATATTAAATAAATAAACCAGCAAATCAATCTATGAACCAAGGCAGAAGAGTCTGTCTAGACTTGTGCAGTCGCAGTATTAGATCAGTTGTGTGAAACCTGCAAAACAGTGCTGAGTTTCTGATCAGTGGATCTCTCTTATGCTGTTTAATATTCTGAAGTTGCTAAGAAAGTAATGTTACAGAATGGCATTTAAAATATACGTGAAAGAAAGTTTTTATTTTATGCTCTGGTCTTTCAAACACCCACAAAGGCAGGCGTGTGACCTGTACGTCACATCCGAGCACTGATGCAAGACAGTAACTTTTCTTTTATCCATCTGGTAGGTGAATCCCAAAATTGTGAACTATTTTTGATATTTGACCGATTGAATCAGCCAAAGTGTGCTAACATTTTGGTTGACTGTGGTCACTAACATGTAAAAGAAGCTTGGTTCATAAACACAAAATCAAGCATTTAAGTTGCTGGCTTTTACACAGAAATTCTGCATCATCCCTTTACTCCGGATGCTGTGTTTCTGTGAGGACCTTATTAGATTTTCAACGTGATATTTGACCATTTTTTCAGTGGTGTAAATAATCTCAATGGCTCCTGATCATACTCACCTCTTCCCCTTTTCTTGCTGTTTCATTCCCTCTCCTGTGATGCACTGTGACTTGTCACAGACGTGAGCGATCGGGGCTCTGTGTTTTTAGGTGGGGTGGGGGGGCAGAAAATGTTCAGCTTTATTAAAAGAAACAAGGCTCTCACTATGTAGCTAGAAGACATTGTACAATTGTATATGTATCATAAAGGTAAGTTAGGGAAAATGTTTTTACAGGTCATGGTGCTCTGGGAAGTGGCTTGCCTGCAGATAAAAGTGGTTCATATTTTTTGCGAATGTGGCAGAGGGGGAAGTCACGTGATCCTCATGGGGGAAAATCCAGTTTGGTGCAAGTTGGTGTTTAACATTCTTACAATTTTGCAACTTTCTAATGTGATGAATTGTTACAATGAATCAGATTAAAACCCCACCTCACACTGGTTTCGTCGGTTGCCGAAGAAAATGGACACTCTGTATGTACGCCTGTACTTTGCATTAACCTCTACTTGACAACAGGACAAGTTTATTTGCAAAACAGATGCTAGATCAGAAAGCTGTTTTAGAGCTCACGGTTGGTGTTTCTCATGGATAAACTGAGGAGTTGGTGGGTTGGCTTGAAGTGAAACGATTGTTGTTCCTGGCTTAGGATGATGTTTGATCAAATTTTATTTAATAACAAAGCTACTTACACTAGTAGCCCCCATTACTCTGCAGATTACATCCAATTCAAACTTTCTCTTATCTTGCGGGCATTTATTTTGTGCACTTGGTGTTTGTGGGATGAAACTGAAAAGTGGCAGCCAGTGAGGCTCAGGATGGATTTGTTAAGGCAAAGTCAAATATCAGCGTGTGATGATGTAAGTGTACGAGGCTAGGGGTGACAGAGAGCAGTGATCCGACGCTCTCAATCTCCCAGGCTGTGAGGCAGGGCAAGTTGTTTGTCTGACCTGGATATTAGTCAGAATTTAACCTCTTGGCGCCAAATACTGCTCTTCTGCTCTGGCATCACTCATCTACTGAACCGTAACGTCATCTCATAACCCTGTTTCCATTCAGTTTCTGTCTAGTATCCTGTCCACCAGTCTGCTGAGATCCCTCTTTCCTTCAGCCTCCATTGTGGGCCCCTGTGCTTCTGATGAATCATTCCCTGCTTCTATGATACTGGTTATATACTGTAGACTTTGCAGAGTGAAATCATGTAATCCACAATCAGGTTTAGCATTCAGACCAGTTTTGTGCATTCCATCTTAAATTGTTTTGTTTTTGATATAATTTTGTTATTTTTTCAAAAAAAATAATAAAGATACCATATGCATATTGACATACACGTGTATTCAAAACTCATTGTGAATACATACACAGAATTAAGGACCTGATATCATCTCCTGTTGCCCTGTTACAGCACTTCAAATTGTACTTATGATTCTGCAGATTCAATAAAATGTCATTTTTTCTCAGACTGTTTGTGCTTCGTCTCATGTTGTGGACAGAATGATGGTACAGAAAGTCCTTCAGGTGGAATTAAGCTGTTGGGGGGCATCTTGGCAAAGATTTGCTGTTGAGATTTGCTGTTGAGCCCTTTTTCTACTTTTTGAGTCACATATTAGAAATGTTTCTAAGACCGCTTTTTATCATCTGAAGAACATTGCTAGAGTACGACCCTTTCTCTCTCAAGCAAACACTGAGACACTTATCCATGCTTTTATTACTTCCAGGATTGATTACTGTAATGCTCTACTTACTGGCCTTCCGAAAAACAAAATCTCTAAACTGCAGCTGGTTCAAAATGCTGCTGCACGTCTTTTGACTAAGACCAGAAAGAGAACACACATTACCCCTATCCTAAAGTCTCTGCATTGGCTTCCAGTTAATTTTAGAATTGATTTTAAAATCCTTTTACTACTTTATAAGTCACTTAATGGTATTGGTCCAGAATACTTTGCAGATTTGCTTTTACCTTATGAACCTACTAGAACCCTCAGATCCTCTGATAGTGGCTTTCTAATTATTACGAAAGCCTTAACTAAAACCTACGGTGAGGCATCCTTTCAATGTTATGGCCCGAGGTTGTGGAACACCCTTCCTGTTGAGCTGAGAGCAGCAGGAAATCTGGATTTGTTTAAAGTCAAACTAAAGACATACCTATTTAACCAAGCTTTTAACTGAACTGTATTTTTATTTTTTTTATTTTTTTTGTAAGATGGGGATTGATTGTTGGGCTTGACCTGCTTTATATATTTTATTTTATTTTTTAATATTTTATCTTTTAATTTTTCTATAGTGTGAAGCACTTTGTGTTACATGTTATTTGTATGAAAAGTGCTATATAAATAAAGACTGATTGATTGATTGACTTGTCCCAAAGCACATGCAGTGTTAAAATAAAAAAATGCCCAAAATCTCTTGCCTTTCAATTGGTTTTTGATTTGTTTGATTAAAACCAAATTTACTAAGGAATACACCTCACATAAGCACAACTTGAATGAAAATACATGGGGCCCTCTACAGGACAAAGACAAAAGGTCATGATTCAGAACCTACCTCTAATGACACTGAATTAGTGGTGCTACTTCTCTAACAATTAATCGAGCAACTAAAAAAAAATAGCTGACCATGAAGCTTGGGCTTTGGGGGCCCGTGAGGTAGTTTTCCACTGATTGAGCCTTGCCTCAGATCACACATCTGTGGTTTGCCTGCTGGTATGAGATGTAGCGTATTTTGTGAACGTTTTCCAATTCTTCTTTCTCCTGTTCACATATTCGTGTAAGATCACTGGAAGAAAATTTTCTTTGAAGATAAACTGGGGCAAAATGGCTGGCTTGATTGAGATTATGTAAAACAGCTAAGAGGAGTGCATTTTATTTACACTCAGGTACCAGTTAAACTAATGCAATGTAAAATCAAACTGTTTTAAACAAGTGTTAATTCAACTGTGTGATCATTTATGAAAATGTAGTTTTAGCTATAGTGTAGCCTACATGATAAACTGACAACTAAGTGTATAGGCTATATTTTGTTTTAAAATATTTGCTACAGCAAAACGATATTATTATCAAAGTTTAGCTGCTGGAGACAATGTGCACTGTGTGGAAATTTCGTAATAAGTAGAAAGTTACAGGTTATTAGATTTATTGGCATTTCCGATTAAGGAGGAAATCACCCTTAGGTTTTTTTGGTGAACTCATTACCCGGAGTTTAGCCTGTCAGGTCATGTTTATTTTTCCTGGTTGTGTATGGCCCTCAGCAGTGACACTTTTCTTGTAAGGGGTTTGAGTGTGCAGCTTGCAGTTAAAATCTGTCTGAAAATCCGTACATGAGTTGAAAGAAAACCAAATTTTCTAGTACCTTCGCTTCCTGTTGTTGAGGAGTGGGGGAGGGTGGAGTTGATTCTCACTCCGTCAACCTCCGAACGGTTCCGATCTTGGCCGATCTCCTGCACCGGCGGTTGCGCTGCTGTTTTGCTGCGTGTCCTTCTCGAGTCTGCACCGTCCATCTCTGACAGCGTTTCCATCATGGTGGACATTTTGATGTTGATGTTTTTCGCCATCGTAGGCCTCGTGTTCCTCTCCTACATCATCTACTTGCTGTGATGATGAGGCGCCCTGCTCAGCCACCAAGACGGCCGGTGTACAGGGGAACACAGGATGCGTGTTTTCCCCTCCTGCATCCCTGGTTTCCATCATGGACAATGGTAAGGGAGTGTTTCATTGCATATAATAAATTATATTTTGCAAATATTATTATATGAACATGTTACATGGTGTGGTGGTAATATAAAATTACAGGAAGGATTTTCCTGAGAAAGGCCTGTGTAGCTTTCTATGATGGCTGTAGTTTAGGTACAGTCTCTAGCTATTATCTGTGGGAAATGATCAATCTCTTGCACTTGAGTAAGCTAAGAAATTGTTTATTCCACAGTGATAAACTGTAATTGTTTGACAACAGCTGTGATCTATTTCAGGGAGAAGAGCCTGAGTCGGACCATGATGCTTTCCCATTTGAGCCCTCATGTAGGATGTGAAGGGATGTGAAGAAATCCAGGCAGAGAGGAAAAACGAATGGAAAAGAAGAAGTGGAAGCAAAACTCTCCCACTTGCAGCTCACCCCACCATCCCCTCCCCAGGACCCTCCAACAAAATGTCACTCCAAAAAGTCCAATAAATCCATATATGGATGCAGGTCAGTTTTGTAGGGCTGAGTGTAATACAGGTGTAGAATATGCCTTTTAAGAGCACTGTGAGTGAGTAATTATTGGCGTTAATGTTTACTTAAGTTTGACATTATCGTTCATAAGGCTGTGTGGCCAAACCTCTGTACTCATGTTTTGTCAAGATTGTTTTTCATCAAAAAGTTGGAGAGCTTCAGTTTTTTCATACTTCTGTTGTCAGCGATACTGTAGTTGGCTCCAGCTTGACATCAGAGTTAATATTACTTCACTTGTTGCCAAAATGTTCTTCTCCTCTCTACAATCAAGAGTCTCCATCAGGTTAAAGGGGAATGTGTCAATTCAATAACTCAACGTTCTGTACTTTAGCAGTATGTTTGTCTGTTCTTGTTAATTGCTTTGGCTGCAAATGACATGCATGAAGAGCAATGCTGTTATTTCAGAAATGCATCTATGTGTGTGCTTCACAGTTTTACCACCAACCCTCCCAGGAATTATCTGTTGTATATGAATAACGTTTACTGTTTACTGATACACTAATGCATTACTGAGGTTAATGAAAGTATTTCACATGATATGTCAAATAAAGATGATTTCAGTAAACCCACGTGCTTGCTCGTCAGTTCAAAACACAAGTCACAAGATTGTTTTATTTTGCAAGTCATACATTTTTGTAAAAGGAAACAGCATTTTGCATATCATTTCTCACCTTTCATGTGGTGGTGAGCCCTAAACTTTACATTTGCTGTAGCCTTTGAATCCTTTTCTGATTGCGAATGTAAGTTATTTGTATTAGGGTTTTTTTTGTTTGTTTTTTGTTTGGGGGGGTCTTTATTGGATAGTGGTATCAGAGATATAAACATTTAGGTAGAGGGAGGGGAATGATGAGATACCTGGCCGCCATGCTGCTTCAACTACTTATGGCACTACCCATAAACACTGTTTTTGAAATGAGTAAGTTTAACTGTTCTTTTGTACTTTGCCTGTGGAGTATTAGACCTCAGAGGCTAAGTGCTGTTCCAGTGCCTGTATGCTAAAGTATACATTATTGTTCTATGTTTGTTGAGAGAAAGAAATGGGCTGTATCCAAATTGGAGTCATTGACCTTGAGGGCATGCAGATGGTCTCCAATTAAATAAGGATTATTTTTATCACACAAAGTTTCCCCCTTCTCTGCCTACCAAATAGAATGTAGTTGCCTCTATAATCATAGCAACAGAAATATACCTACATGGGACATAACCTCACCAAACCCAGCCTGGTGCATGGTTGTGAAGGAGTTGTGAATATGGATGAGTTTTGGGTGATAAATGTGTAAAAACATCCATGACACCTTTTTGTAAACTTCATCTACTCCAGGATCCAATTTCATGGAATGACTTTAATGTTTTTGGGATGATCATCTGTTCTGAGCATAAATCTGACTCACAATGTCATATATTAAAAATGGAATCGCTCTCATTATTTCCTGCCCAATAAAGCATACTGACATGGTGGTGTGAGCAGCCATCATTTGTTTTATGAGATGCTACTTCTGGCCCTGCAGATGGTGCCATTTACCTACAGTAGGCTGTGGAGGCTCAGCAGCATATCCATGAAGTAAATAAACCAGTCTCTTTGGAGATGTGTGTAACAACAGGTGACAGGATGGCAGCAGTGTGATTTCAATTTAACAATCACAGAGAACAGCGGGTTTATTATGTTTGCACCTTTTCAAACACACAACCTCACAAAAGGGGAGCCAGTTGTTAATGAGACAATATTTTGAATGTTTAAGTGTTGTTTCTTCTTTTTTTACAGTGTATTGGAATGAATATTATATATAAAATAACCCTTTCATTAAGGTCCTTGTATGTATTAATTATTATATTGTTAATTAATAATTGTAAAATCTATCTCTTTGGGACTTTTCCCTATTGTTCTTTTGAATTGATGCTCATAGCTACCCGGTATTGTGTCTGCCTGAGCTCAGTTTTATTGTGGCTTGAAAACAATCTGTCATTTGTCATTTTGTCAACAGCTTAAGGATTCCTCTCTTCTCCAGCCTGCTCTCCAGTGTGTGTGTCTATCCCCAAGGTGACAGGTTAGCTTCTCTCCTGCTGGGTGGTATTCACTTATTTTGAGAATTTTCTACAATCCTGTAAGGGAATCTTTTCAAAAATGCTTCTCTTAAAACCCACTGCATTCTTTGAAGAGTGATACCACTCTGATGTCTGTATTGTAAATATGAAGTTACAGCTAACAGCTGGTTTGCTTAGTTTAGCACAAAGGCTTGAAACAGAGGAAAACAGCTAGTCCTGCACAGGGCACCCAATTAAAGTATGTCTGTTTTACATTTTAGTTTTCATGTGAATTAAACAAGCAAGCTATAGCATGTTAGTTAGTTCTAGCATGCAAATGTTTTTATTTGTTACTTTTGGGCAAAGCCAGGTTAGCTGTTTCCAGTTTTTGTGCTAAGCTAAGCTAACCAACTGGTGTTGGGTTTCTCAAGTGAGAGTGGTATTGACTTTCCAGTGTAACTCTCTGCATGCAAGAAAGCATGTATGAATTTTTCCCGAAATGTTGAATTATTCCTTTGATGTCATTGTATGTGCCCCACAGTATCACCGTCCTCCAACACACAACTGAAGTTTCTCCCACATGTGTGCAGACTCTCAGAAATAATCGGAATTCCTCTGCTGATAGTATAATCTACCACTCTCACCATTACAATACACCCGCTGTTCTCTCTGAGAGCACACACACACACACGCACACACACATACAGTCATCTCACTTCAAACAGCATCTTTGGCTCAACCAGATCAAATGACACTGCAGCAGTTTACAGTAGAGGGCGTTCATTTGGGTAAGAAAAGAGAAGGATGCATTGAAGCCGGACTATGAAAAGTAGGACAGGGTTTGTTTGTTTGGTTGTTTGTGGCTCTGCATGTTGCATGAACTCGTTGTACTGCTGTTGTAACTTAGACCTGCATTCCTGACACTCTCTGGCCTGTCACACTGCTCCTAGCTATCATATCTGATCATGTCCCAGCTATGTTATGTGTCCATTGAATTCATATAAGCCAGAACAGGTGCTCGTTTGTTTTTCAGCTGCAGGGGCCTTGGGTTTCCTGCAGAGCTGTATTTTTGGGTAGATGCGGTAATAGATGCCATTTTAAAGTGTTTATGATTACTTTAAAAGGAAAAATCCACCCACAGAGACCTCTGGCACTGCCACAGCTGCTGGCAGTGTGCCTTGCATTGCGCTGTCTTCTTTTTTTCCCTTTCTCCTTGAGATAGCGTGATATCTAATTACACAATGTGATGTCCCTGCCAGATGTCTCCAGTGCTGATTTTGATGGCTTAAAAATTTCAGATATCTGAAACTTAAACAATAAAATATCAGGTTTGTGCCAGTCTTTAAAAGTCAAAAATAAAGGCGTTTTTCCGGATACATTTTTTCCCACACAGATCTGCATCCGTATATCCTCAAAAATATAAGTAAGCAGTCACTAAAACAAACCTAGACAACACAGGATGAGTAGAAAAGAACTTGCCAGAAGTGTATATTGCAACTCTGCATCACATAGTAACTCTTGGAATGCGCTGAACATCACAAATGGATGATATATAAAAATGTAAGAGCATCCCAGGGTGGATTTGTTCTTTAAATTAATGCTGCACAATGCAACTCTCAACACATGCTGCTAGTTTGTAATAATATCTCCCCTCCGTGGCACCTGTAACCTCTTGCAACATTCTCTGGAATTCCATTGGATTGAGGGGAGGATAGAGCAGCAATGAATTGAGTGTAATAATACAATAAGGACAGAGGGAGAGCAGGGGGCGGAGGGATAGAGACAGAGCAAATAAAGAAAAAGGAGGCAATGAACAAAAAGAGAAAGAGAGAGGGAGGAAGGGGGGGTTGCCTATGTGCTTAGCCATGGCCTTCGGTGGTAGAGTTCCTGTTGTTGTGGGGTGGGAGTTTCCCTCTGTGCCGGCCGAGAGGGAAACGATAGAGGAGGTCTTTTTCCTGGCTGACCAAGAATGCCCGGACCTCGAGGTCTTTCCTCCCCTTATGTGTGTTTTATACAAGTTTATGCCAGAGTTTCTATAGTAATACTGCAAACTGCTGTCCTTCTCTTTTGCACTGGATCTCAGCCAGTGTAACGCCGATGCATAAACATTTAAGCAGAGAGGCGAGTACAGAGGAAAACATTCCTCACAGGGGCACAGGGATGTCGTCTCTTAAACACCCCGTCCACCCTCACCACAGATTGGACTACACGTCCCAACATGCTCCCCCCACAATAGTAGGTGGGGGCCATAAATCCTTTCAGCCAATGGCTTTGTGTCTGGGGATCTGTGGTTGGTGTGTTGCACAGCAGCTGTTGTCAATGGCAACAGAGGTTTTCAGGGAAGCATGAGCTGGACAGCTGGTAGAGGGTCCCTCAGTCATCTGCCGGGAGTCACGTGATCCCCCAGCAGCCAATCTCAGCCCTCCTCCCTCCTCTTTCCCTCACTCCTTCTTTCTTATTTGCTCGTTCCGGCTCTCATCGGCTGCAGCAGGAGGGGGAGGGGAGATGGAAAGAGAGGAGGGAAGTGGAGACAGAGAGGGAGGGTGGGAGGGAGAGGAGGCGAGGCAAGGGGCCAGCTTACACAGGGAACGAGTGGAAGAGCTTCAGAGCGAAAACGGAGAGCGGGAGTCTCTTTCCTCTGCGTGGTTATCAACGAGAGGGGTGAGGATCCCACGCACACACCCTGTTTGCCTTCTAGCCTCCATCCAGAGCAGCAGCAGAAGAAGAGAAGACAGAGAAAAGGACAGGAGAGGAGTGTTTGGTTGGATGTCTCAGACTGTCACACTCGGAGACTCAAGGAGAGACAGAACCATGCTTCTGTGGAGAGGCGCAGCAGCAGCAGCAGCAGCAGCAGCATTCGGCTGCCAGGCTGCCTCGCCTGTGTGAGGAGAGCAGGGTTGGATTGCTTTTGGGAATACTGAACAAGGACAAGAGAAGAAACAAGGAAGGCAGCCGGCGATCCCGTGCCATGACTGGGAACAGGAGGAGGGAGGAGGCTTGCTGAAATCATGGACCAGGTGAGGATGGAGAGGAGTAGGGGAGGGACTGAAGGGGAAGCGAAGGGGACCACCACCTTTAGTGTGCTTCACATTCACACCTTGCTGACACAAAACACACACAGCAAAAGCAGCAGCTCCTGGTGCATTCATAACATCCATCATCCCCCTTTCCATTCCCTCAAGGCGAAAACAAACAGCACAGCATGCTGCTTATCCTGCAGATGTGTTTTCTGCTCTCCCCCGGGCTAGGTTACACCCTGGGGGAGGAGGAAGGGGGGAAGGGGCCAGCAGAGGTGCTGCCATGAAACAGCCACCGGCAAGTGCCAGGTCTCCGGAGGGATGACACAGCTCAGAACTTCACCGGTTTATCAGTATCAGTACCGGGAATCAGATCAACACTCGGGAGAGGAAAAAAAGAAAAGCATAAAAAGAGGGGTGTGGCATGATCTGTCTTAACGTGTCATGTAGAAATTGGCACCCTTGTCCAGAGTTAGGATGGAGGCGGGAGGCGGGATGTCATGCAACAGGGTTCATATCCAGTGCGCGCCTGCGTTCATTCATAGGAGGCTCAGACACAAAGTGTGCCCGCTTCTTTGTAACATTGTGTACTCATGTCACAAGCTTCTTCAGAGAGTGTCATCCACGGCTCCTTTTGTTTACTCCGAGAGCAGAACTGTGAGAGCAACTGTTTTCACCTGAAGGTAGCTTGATGAATTTTGCCTCCTTCACTTAAAACACAGTTTAGGTGCATTAAAAGCAAAGTTTGCCAGAGCTCCATGTGGAGGTCAATAGCTGCTGCTTGTAGTTGAGCGTGTGATGAATGGTTTAGAGGAGGAGAGAGCTCAGACACCCTCCTCATATCTCCCCTCCATTGCCCTCATCGCAGTGTCAGTGCGTCCTAGCCATTGATTACCTCATCCCCCCTTCCCTCCCTCCCTCCTTCTCCTCTGTTGTTTTGCGTCCTCTCCTCTCCTGAGGTGGAAGTGTTGTGAGCATCAGGTTTGTGATTAAGGAGGAGCAGGAGGAGGGGGGGAGATTAGGGAAGGAGGGGGGTTGTATGGGTGAGACACACAAGCCCAACCCTTGGGTAAATTATGCATGTGGTCCATGAGGGCAACATCTCCAATCTGCTCGCTCAGGTTGGGGTGACGTTAGCACCCCAGTATAGCAGAGATGATGTCATCACTGCTGCTGGTCAGACTATGGGTGTGTGTGTGTTTGGGTGTATATGGCTGAATGCATGGTGAGCAGGCAAGGGCACACGCCACGTTTCCACTTGTTTGTGTGTTTTGTGTATCTCTTAACCCTATTTCTCCAAATAGGAAACCTCAGACAACAACACAGAGAACACAGTGTGTTGGAGAACAAGTAAACACCACGTGTATGGGTCATGGCTCAGTGTTATACACTCACACAGACACACTTTAAGTACTCACATTCTGCACCAAATAAAAGGGAGAACGGTGTAGCTTACAGCACAATATAGCTCACAGGAAACAAAAACTATTTATGAGACTGTGCAGTGCTGTGAAATGCTGACACGGCACGGCCTTGGTGCAGAGCTAAGGTTGGGTCAGTGTCATTTTAATAGATGGACCACATTCTGATGTAATGGCTAAATATGATTATGGCACTTCCTGTTCATCACGTGACTATGTATCATTGTCATTTAGCGACGTGGTTGTGAAGCTTTATCTCTACTTGTGTTTCCTGCTTTAGGCCTAAAGTGGCATCATTAGCTTAGTGTTTCAAGCTGATTCTGGACATACAGTGTGCATAATAAGGATCTACTGTCTTTTGTCAGCGTAAACGTCCTGTGCAAATGTAAACAGAGGCATGTAGTGTTTACTATATTGTGGAAAGATTAGAGGACCTCACCATGCAGTATTTGTGTCTTTCTGTGCCCTAATTTTTCAAGGACAGTCAAGCACATGTTCCAACACACATGCACAGTGATAAGGAGGGCAGTGGCCCGGTGAGGAACAGGAAAAGGCTGGTTACATAAAGTGTCTGTGAGAGTGAATCAAGGGCAGCAGTGGGACACCTCTTTCTCTCAGAGTCTGTCTGCGCAGCATTCTTCTGCATCCGAGTAATGCCGTGCTCCACACGCTGCACATGATGTAACTCATCCTCAGCGGAGGTATCTGGTTTTAAGAGTTCATAAAACACATAGACTGACACTGCCTTTTTTTAAAGTTCTCATTGCAAAAAAAAAAACAGCCGGAGGACGATTAAACTGCCAGACTCAGTTTGGCTCATTAGTGCTTTCCGATCAATAGTCATTAAGGCAGACCTGTGGTGACTGCTGCCCTGTGAACTCTATCCTGACCACATCCATCAGATGGAAACAAGTGGTTCGTTTTGCGAGCCAAGGAGAAAAGTTACCGCTAGATCATAAAAGACTAAGCTAGAAGAGAGCAACATTTAGGGATAATTTCTATTATCATCTATTACTAAACTTCTATTGTTTTGTGCTCAATTAACTTATAAATCATCTGATGACTACTGTATGTAGTCAAGCAATGGAGGGAGCTCCTGATACTGCCAGATCAGCCTCAGTGATGTTGACTGCTGCTGTGTTTATGCTGCTGTCTGAACAAGAATCCCTGGAGGCACGGTTTGGGTGGCAAGGCGACGTATGTCTAGCTGTAATATATGTGTGTATACAAGTTTGTGAGAGTGTGTGTGTGTGTGTGTGTGTGTGTGTGTGTGTGTGTGTGTGTGTGTGTGTGTGTGTGTGTGTGAGTCCCTGTAGCTCTCAGCCAGAGTTATCTGGCAAATTGTTTTGTCTGTTTCCCACAGATGTGACTGAAATGGAATGCAGTCAAAATTAGCTCAGAGCAAAATAGCCGTGAAGGGAGATATTTTATGAGAGTGAAAATGTGTGTGCATGTGAGAGAGAGAGAAGAAAGGGTCTTATTAAGTTACAAACGAGTTAGTGAGAGGGAATGTGAAAGACAACAAGTGTGAAAGAGGGAAGGAGAAAGGAAAAGAATGAATGTATGTGTGTGTGCGTGCCTCGTGCTGGAACAGGTGGTCTAATCTGACGCCCCACCCATGGCACCCCTAAGCCCCCTGCTTACGCCTCTCCAATCTTTGGATTCTTAGGAATTTCTTGTTCTATTGTCCTGAACGGTAGAGAGTTAGAGACTTTAAAAGAATGAACTTTGTATGCTAATTTGCATCTAAATTGAAATAAAACACACATATTTAAGCATATTTCGATCTTCTCCCCCATGCAGAGAGTTGCTGCAGCTTCTCTGACCTGTTTGTCCCTTTTCAATTAGAGGGAAGAGGGGCGTTACAATGGAAATAAACCACGCTAGAGGGGGAAAATAGAGTTTTTAAGATGGCTGTGTATGTGATGAGCCAAACATGCAGAAGACTCTGGGGACATTTGAGGGACACGAAGCTGTGGGAGTTCTTGATTGACACTGGCCACCATTACAATGTCTCTGTGGCAGATGAAGCAAGCAGCCTGTATATATGTGTGGTGATTTGAATGCATGCTTGCAGAAGAATTACCATCAAGGAAATCTTTGCATAAAACTTAATTTTGTAAATTTATATTGTTATAGGTTTTATCCACCTTGCTAGTGGCTCTGTGAGGCTGTACTGAGCTATGTGCTAAAGCCACATGCTCACAATGACTAGGTTGATACGCTGATTTTTAGCAGGAATAATGATTACCATTTTCAGCATCTTAGTTTTGCGTGTTAGCATGCTAATATTTGCTAATTAGCACTAAACACAAAGTAGAGCTGAGGCTGATGGGAACAAATTGAAATTCTGACCTGATGATGCCGCTAAATGAAAACAATACATCCTGAGGGGAACAACAAAGTTCATGGGAATCCATCCAATAGTTGCTGAGATGTTTCATTCAACACTGACCATTTGACACTGGCTTTCCTAGAGCCAGACTATAATAAATTGTCTTTTACTTCTCCATTTTCTTGTATTTCATTATATGATGAAGAGAGAGAAGTTTCAGCTTGAGCAAAGTAACATACATTTTGGGCTATTTTTGCTTTTTTTAAGTATATATCAAAACATATTTAATAAGTAACTGTCAACGTTTTGGGATTTTTTCCCAAGGTATGGGGATATGCATTATGTGAAGTGTACGATTAAGGTATGTGTGTCTTTGCGTGTGAAGGATGTTAGTGCAGGATTCATGTTATTAATTCAGGCTCTGTTGGTTTTTCAAGCAGGGGATAACCAATTGGTAGATGTCTGTAGGCAGACAATGGGCAGATCATCCAGTGAAAGAAACTAGGACACCCATCTCCTGGAAGTAAACAGCCGCTGTTCAGCTCTGGACAACTACTTTAGACCTCAACCTCAATGCACTTGAGTGGCGAGCAATGAATAAATGCAGATGGCAGGGGCAGTTGGGGGGTGTTCTCCCAAAGGGGTCAAAGGGCAGGCCATGTGGTTAAAGCCCTTCCTGTCAGCAGCACTTTGCATCAGTCCAGCCCATGTCAGGGATCTGCGGGCTGATGACACAGGATGAGAGCAGCTGAAAAGAGGATAATGGAACAAAACAGAGGGATGAGGTTTATCAGTAGCATGAGGAGTCCATCTAATTAAGAGGCAGTTTTCTACTGAATCAGCCCAATTTAACCTAATGGGCCTGTTTTCTGTGCACAGCACTCAGTTTAGCATGTTTCTGACCCATGACCTGGTCAGTCTGTCTATCAGTTAGTGTTAGTTTTCCGGCCTCCCGCTTCTTCTTCTTTTACGTCTTTGAGTCTCGACTATCCAGGTCTTGTGTGAGGATGTCAGTCTAGAATGAACAGCTGTGCAACCGATGCTTGCTGTTTCATTAGTTTGATCATTAAACAGGCCACAGAGCAGCCCTACTGTTAATGGGCACCACAGCTGCATACCAATAATAAACTATACGCTTAACAAGCCACTGACCTCTTGGCCTATTTTACAAACTACTGAATATAAAACAATTCATCAAGAGAATGTTGTCTATCTAAACAACACGTGAGTTGTGATTTCAATGATCCTGTTTGGGGCATCACCACTCCTCTCTTATTCGATCACCACACTGAGCCTGCTCATGCATCAGATTACATGTTAAGGCACTCATGTTGTATTTTGAGGCTCACACATCCAGAACAGACTGTTCCTTTATACGTTGCTCAGTCTGCTCCATTTTTTAAAGCCATATTTTGGGATCATGTAGCATCAATATCATTTCCATAAATCCTGTTAAATCCCACTGACGGGAGCTAAAATGAAAAAAAAAAAAAAACTCACCACAGAGCTGGATCTGAGGACAAGTTCTCCACCCTTATGCCGCCTGGTCTTGCAAACAATGTAATGAGCCCCCTTGTGGCCTCCAAATGCAACTGTGGCTCAATTTTTAATCTTTTCGGAGGGATTGAGGATTATCTATTTAGGGAAATCTCTGCAAAAGAACAGATGGTGGTCTTTTACAGAATTCAACCTAAAGAATAAGAGGGTGTTTGTTTGCGTTGCTGCTGATGACAATGCACATTTATGTTACTTCCACACGGGAGATATATAATCCTTTCTGGCTTGGTGGCCTCTTATCAGCATTTTGCATATTGACATTCCTTATAAATTCAGTATATCTTTGCGTGTGTGTGTACCCAGTATATATTAAAAGGGTTGACAGGTGAACATTGACAGTCTGTTGTTCCTTCTGTTCTTATGAATATATTTAGAGTCAAACATTAAGTCTAGCATTAGAATTGTACTTCTAGTGAAGAAACTGCTACTAGATGAATGTTTTTACAGCAATGGTTGGCTGGGTGATACCAAGGACCTTTCTGAAGGTTAAAAATCTGTCAAAGCATTCCTCTTGTGTGGCCTCCTGTCCTCCAAAAGAAGAACACCCTGCCTTAAGGCCATGTCTAGACAAACTTATCTCTGAGTTTTAAGGCCAGGAAAACGCTCAGATTAGGATATGATCCCCTCACACATACAGGATTATTCAGTTTACTGTATATACTGTAAGAGGTGTGGCTTAAGGCTTTTGTTGTACCACAAATGCTCAGATCTACCGTTGTCCATATTTAAATCACCAGAGAGGAGGCCTGCATGAATATGTCAATGAGTCATGAATATCAAATTAGGTTGTAATCACAATCTGTGAAAATTAAACAGCAGTAACTGCTTTTTGTGTTTTTTTTCGGCTTTTTTAATTAAGTTTAGCCTGCAGATTAGGTTTTTATTAAACCTTCATTCAAACAGGTGAATGTCTTATTTAGAAAATTTGAGAGACTTGACAAAGAAGGCAGCATGAATCACATCAATCAGACAAATGAGACTTACAAATTCTAATATATAACACATATATAACACTGTCTATATGAGTAAAAACAATGGTTTGTGCAGTGCAGATTCATTTACTGGACCAGTTTCAAAAAGTTTGTTGAAGCTTTAACTGCCAGTATGAAGTCAAAATTCTCTTTAATTGGAAGTAGCCACCTTGAAACGTCCACAATAGTTAATTTTTAGGATGTGTGATCAAATCAAGTTGGGTTTTTCCAAAAGAAAATCCTTCGATTGTCCATTTTCCATTGTTTATTCAGGCTGGTATTCAGGGAACATGCCACCTACTCTAATAATATGCCATTGTCAATGTGATAACTTTATGTGAGTTATTTTTGAAAATCCTGACTCATCAGTGTCCAGCAGCAAACTGTTTTGCTGAAACCAGATAAACTGGTTCCCAAATGTGACTCAAGGAGATCTTTCATCCGTCAAGTTAATTTCATTGCCCCCCCATGCCACAGGAAGTGATGCTAAAGGCAAGAAGTGGAGCTGTGAAAGGTAAAAAGGCTGCAGACAGTTGAGGTGATGGGCAGCAGGAAGGAAACTTGCAGCACTGTTACTGAAACTATGATCCTGTGTTTATTTTCCCTCTCTGTCTCTAAGAAGAGATTTAGGGGAAGAGAAAAGGTGGAGGCGGGCACTGCAGGGATGTCCTCTGAAGAATGTGTGCCAACCATTTATAGTAACAGCAAACATTTATAGAAACAGTGGAATACCCTGGATATGACTCACTTGTGTTTGTCTGGACCTTTGAGGAATAGATTGATCAAGACAGACTGGAGACTTTGGGGAGTTGAATCAGTGGTCATTAGTGCAAACTGTGACACCTGAACATCCACTACTACAGACTCGGGGCATTTCCTCCTCTTTGTGACTTTATCTCAAGCACTCCCACATGGCCACTCTAATCTGCTCTGGCCATGTTAAAGTCTGCGTCTGGGCCAGAAAGAAAACTACATTAAGTGGAGGCCCAGCAGTTCGCGTTTTGGGAAGAGATAGTATATCAGCTAGTACGGAAAGATAGGACTTTAACTGCCTTCGAACAGTTTTGACAATAAGCTTACATACATAAAACCCAGTAAAACTTTAACAATGAGTAGATGTTGATACACATGCCTGAATGAGTGGTGAAAAGTTTAAAATCGTGTTCATTAAACTTGTGGCAAACTGGCCAAGAGCAGAGGCTGGTGGTAGTTCTTGGCTTGCTTGTGTTTGCACGCGTGTCTGCGTTCTTGGCCTCAGTGAGTCATTCTGTCCGCTATCCTATGCAGCCGAACGTCTTGTCCAACAGCCAGAACTTGACTTAAATTTTTCTGCAGCCAGTCTTGTCCACAGGCTCATAGTTGTGTTCTGCCTGAGTTACTGTGGCCTGCAGAAGAATGAACGAGGCAGCTGCAAGAGAGAAGAGGGATTACAGTGAAATGTAGTGTGGGGTGAGGCCGGGAGAGGAGACGGGTCAGCATAACTACAGAGATGACAGACAGGACAAAGTGTAGAGGGTTTGGTTTTACTGGATATCAAAATGATAGTGGTTGCTTCCTGACCAGTAAGCAACAAAAATCAGTTGTTGATTTTTTTACTGTCTCTTAATTTCTTGAACAGATCTGCTTGACTCTGCATATTCCACACCTCTACTGTTTACTGTTTCTTGAGTTGTGTAATTTATTGCGGTTCTGTTACATTATTGCAATGCAGTGCAGACTTTATTTTAATTACGCTGCACTTAAACTGCATCATCACTCAAGGGTGATGTCAAATGAATGCAGACTGTGATGGATTACACAGCTCAAGCAAGTTTGCAGAGTACTTATTCATTTTCATATCACAAGGAAATCAATGGAAACCTATGGCTACCCAGAACGTGGGGAAAAATACATCCAGACTGTACAGCCTGCATTTGAAAATGGCCAACAAAAATGAAATGTGTGCATTGTGATTTGCGGTTAGCCAACACACTGTGTTGGGCATGCTACAGCAATGTGGCAAAAGTAGCCTAGTTGCATATATATATATATATATATATATATATATATATATATATATATATATATATATATATATATATATATATATATATGAGGCCTAGTTTTTATTGAACTAACTTCATTGCACAGTTGCAAAAGAAGAAAGACTAAAAACCTGCTCCAAACAGTGATTGTGTGCATCAGACAAACTCTCCTTAGTGCCATATCATTGCAACTAAATGTATTTCCTCATGCAATCATTGTTGTTTTTATACAGTAACTAACTATAAAGTAATTAATTATGTATTTTTATTGTTTATATGTGAATTTGTGCTCTGGCAACATTGCAACAACCTAAACATTCATGGCAATGGGCGAGATAGAGAGAGAGAGAGAGAGAGAGAGATCTCATCTCATGGAAACAAGTGTCTGCCAATATCAAAGTTTCCTCCTCACTATGAGGTGTCCAGGCTGGACCCTGATCCTTCTCACAAGAGGTGTTACAACTAATATCACAATAGACAGTGAACTCAATCGCGCGTGTCATTACTCCCCTGCAGCAAAGTCGCAGACATCAGCCCAAGCATCGGTACGTGATGTCACCATCACACGGAAGTGCTTCTGCCGGCTGTACGTACAGGTCCGTGTGCGGCGGTGGCGTCACTCACTGATCCTTCAGAAATTCTTGGGAAACTGTAGCATGTGTGGAAGCTGCCGCGCTACTCGGTCAACAGTAGCGCTTCCATACTGAAAAGCTATTTGATTCAGAAAATAGCGACACTACCACCAAGCTACTGAGAAATGTAGTTAATGGCGCTACTTGGTGCGACGCTACTGCCCAACATTGCACCTGACGTACATAATGTTTCCACCTTGCCTGAAATTATGTGGCCATGCCAATAAGTTCCTAAGACTATTGGTTCAAACAGGACAAGGGAGCAAGTATGTATGCTTGGACTGAGCAAAGGCTTAGTTCAGACTGAATTCTTCTCTAATTTGTGTGAAAAGTTTCAGTATGCCTGTGCAGCACAGCTACAAAGCCTGCCTGTGGTGACCAGTCAGCTGTTTCCTCCTCTCGTGCCAGTTGTCCGGCCAGACAAAGAGGAGGACTCCTATCACGCAGAGAGTGGGAATTTACGGCTCCATGCAGGCCGGGGTCGCCGCTCACCCCTCCCCTCAACCTTCCCACAACTCTTCAAAGGAGTGCCACAGGAGCCTCTGTGTCAACAGGCAGCCAAAGACAACCAGAGTATGAAGCATACAGTTGAATCACTCTCATATCTGCTTCTCATTCACAAGGACATAAATATTCAAACAGCTCCCTCACTCATCGTTGACATCACCGTCTCAATCACGCATGGTGTTTTATGTGTTCGTACATGCTTAGCAATAAGCAGCTGAACATTACCTCTTAAGCTTATGTGAACACAACTTGCTGGTATTCCTATTCCCATAGTCTGACTTTCACTGGCTCCTGACTCGGACTGACTGCTTACAGAGCTCACCGGAAACATTTTACGTTATCAGGCCCAGACAAGGATAATCAGCTTTTTATTGCATTAAAGACAGATTGAAGGTTACTTTTTTATCAAATCAACTGAGAGAGATAAAGAGAGAGAGAGACATGGATAGTATGGCAGGACATGCACATTGGTTCGTTTTGGCCCTTAGCAGTAGGAAAACCATCCAAGCTCCTTCATTAAATGAAACTGTATCAAGTAGAGGGATAGTGTGGGCTGCTTGACAGAGAATGGAGTGTTACACACTCTGTAGAGGCTTAAAGTAAATGATGTTGAAAAGACCTGGCAACTACACTCCTCTAGACTGAAAGTATGCGTGTGCAGAGGGGGGTGACGGACGCTTACTGAAAGGACAGACTCAATAACTTGAGGGAAGTGGAGTGAAACAGAGGAGATATGAAAGAACGAGGGGGGCAGAAGCCTTGGAGGGGACGTAAAGTTGCAATAAATGGAGTGACCACGATTAATTGTAGCATACCAGTGCACACGCTGTATGAAGTGGCCTAGAATGGTATGAAGGATGGCAGGGAATGCCCACCCACCACTCCCTCCACCTCCCTGTCTCCCCTCGCCTCCACTGTCTCAGCAGAATCTCGCTCCACCCAGGCAGGACCACTTGCAGAGCCAGAGGGAAGACGGAGTTGCGGGGCGCGGTCAAGCGAGTAAATAGGATGATGGTTGTTTATGGGTTTGTCCTACGAGGCGCCAGGCTGTGTGTGTGATTATGTAATGGCCGAGGGGAGGCCTCTCACAGTCTCTGGATGCTCCCTGCTCGTCCCCATCCGGCCCTGGAGGGAAAGAGATCGGGGCGTGTTGCCTCACATCACCATCAGATTGGGGGCTTACTGAGTCAATCACAGGGACATACCCAACGCCTGAGGCTGTGTGTCAGTGACTAAGGCTGACCCAGAGACACAGCACAAGGAAAAGAGTCCTCAGACATCAAGTGCAGTATGTGAGATGATAGCCACTCCTTTTCGCTAGATGCGGATACAATTACAGCTCTTTTCTGTATTTTAAAATCAGCATTTTAAAACACGCTTACCCGCATGCTGAGATATGACACATGACACCTCAAACGCACAAACATTCGTCCTTGTCTCTCTGCACCTCTCAGCCTCAGTAGCCATCAATAATAGAAAGGCCGATTTTACTCGGCTGACAGGGAAATTGATGCGTAGCGTGAGCATGTATCTGCATGCAATCTGGGAAAAGATGTGGACAAACCTCAATACAGGAGGGGTTCACTAACATCGGATCATTCTTCCCACAGACGTGTCCAGGCACAGACTGATTTATCCCCCCTCCTGCTGGAATAGAAAACACATGTACTACTGGAAGAGACAGAAAAGGCTGCAGAGAAGAAGGTCCAGCTGTGACAGCCCTCACGCTCTTTGACCCGCCAAAAAGCAAGCTCCATGAACCCCACTGTCTGCCTCATCACCCTCCCTTTTCTCAGAGACCATCTGTCCTGCTATCCCACCTTAAGACCAGGATACTACTGCTAAGCCTCTCTGGGCTCTCACTCTACCACGGTGGATTTCCAAACAGCCGCTTACTCACAGAAACTACTTTGGCTGCGCTGTATGAGTAACCTGGAGGGGAAGATTTGGGTCACATATGGTAATTATCTGAATCAAATTGGAGATGAGTGGAGGTCATGACTAGGACTTTTGGAGAGTGTCTTCTGTAAGCCTTTGGCTGGGGTATTGTGTGTCTCAGAGCGGGCCAGAGGCACAGGTTGGAGGCTGTGAAGAAAGAGTGAGCAGACAGAGGAGACGGAGTTGGCTGAGTTGGCAGCTGCAGCTCTTGGCGTGGGAAGGCTCCCGTAAGCTGCTTTTCCCCCCCTATGACTCTGGTCTGTTTCCCCATAGGCAGGCAGGCTTTTGAAGTGGCTCTCTGATACTTGCACCCCTCAGAGTAATAGTAGCCACATGGGCCCCCAGCTTTGAACCATCACAGTGGCTGAAGCCAGAACCATGTTTCCACATTTTTATCTTCTTTCCCTTTTCGTTTGTCATCACTTTCTTCCTTTCTTTAGGCGTATGGACTGTAATGTTTACTCCTATACATTGTGCCATAGCTACCATGGAGCCCTTATAGAACGATGAAGGATAACTTCCTGGCAGCAGTCTGAATTTCCTGTCCTATTGATGAGTAAGCTTCCTCTGACATTACTGCACATGTACTGAATCACATGAACAGTGGTCATCTACAGGCAAAGTGGCTAAAAATACAAATCCTGAATACTTTTCCGAGAATATATGAATTACAGTCTATTCTCTCTTTGGGCGTGGAAGGGATTCTGACACCTCTTAATAAATTTAAGGTCTTTTTTTAGCCCCTTTCTGTTGTGTTCATGTGTTTATCATGAGTCACACTTTTGTTAGTAACAGTGCGTTACAGTTAGTTGTGAGTTTTTTTTGTACACCTCAAATAATGTCTCATACATTTTGTAATGCTGTGGTTTAGTGTTTTTGGAGTACATCAGAAGTTTGACATTTCTGTGTCACTATAAGGTGATCAGAGCTGTCTGTTAATCAGCTGGTCAAAGGATAAGTGTATTTTGATAGAAGAAATAAAACATGCCAGAAATTTAATTGTTGTTTTTTTTTCCTCAGTTGTGAAGATTTGCTTTTTCAGCAGCAATTTGAACTGTTTTATGAGACTTCATAGACCATTATCTCCATCTCGACCAGATATAACATTCAAATGCTGCTTCTATGTTGATGCCTCACTATATCCAATATTAGGTTCGTATATAATAATGAAACATTCGTATGTGCTATCCAGCCTGTACGAATACCTTTACTTTTGAAACTTAAGTTTAACTTGATTAATTTGTCCTGAATACTTTAATAAATTGTTAACAACTACACATTTATTTCCAGATTTTTCCCTAAATTACTTTAGAAAACAAGTTTAAATTCTTACTTTTACTTGCTGTCTTGGTGGCATCAGTCACCCCTCCCATTCTGCTCTCAAATGCTTTGGCACAGCCAGAGGGAGCCCGCACGCTGTGGGTTTGCAGGGCGGAGCGCACAGATTTACCCAACGCACCCTCCTCTAATTTGACTCTTTTCAGTTCCCACAGTGTCAAGTTAACGACAATACAGTACATCTGCAGCAGTATTTAGTATTTCAAGTGATTATGTCCATTATACAATCCTAGAATAAGTCTGCAAATGTTAATTAAAAAAAAATTGTGGGGGCATTGTCAGATGACTGGGTCTATTGTATTTTTTGAAGCGTGAACATGATTCAAAACATATGACAACAACAACAACAATAACAAAAATAATAATAAACTTTATTCAAACAGTATTTTTCAAAAAAAGGTTACAAGTGCTTTACACGGTTGAACCAGGATTAAAACCTTTCAGAAATGAGGTAATAAAATCAAACAATTAAAATAATCAAAAATTAAAATTGATATGCAACAATAACATAAAAACGATAACAATAACTTTGAGAAAAGAATGACCCACTAATTGCTTATCTATAGTTTCCAGAAATGTTACAAGGCGGATTTCTCTCTGGCTTCACTCACATTCAGCCATGACTAACAGAGACTGTAAACGCTTCCGTAGAAATGCAGTCACGTTCCCAGACACTTTACTTTGAAGGCAGAGTCTCCGGACTTCCTGTGTCCCCCTCGTGTGTTTTGACGCTGCTGCAGTCCTCTTCCAAGCAGGGGCCGAGCAAAGAGGGATTTAGTTATGTACAACTGATGCGGTCTGGCGGTAGAAGAAGAAGAAGAGGAGGGAGGTAAACGCGCAGAACGGCCCGAAACAACGGGAATACAGTGGGGTTTTTCCCTTTGGAAGGAAGGAAAAGCTGAATAAGTGTTGAACATTTAAGTTTGTGTTTGTGCGGAGCTTTGTTACTCTCGGAGCTCGCCGTCTGCCTCTGTTGCTGCCTGTGCAGCAACAAATCTGCCTCTCCTGGTCGCAGCCAAACAGTTTCTGCTGTCCAATGAATGGAGTTGCTTTTTGCCTTGTTGGAATACCACCCTACTCTGACAACCAAGTAAGTACACCGAGCTGTTAACTTCGCTGCTTACCGATCATTATATTGATACCTGGTCTTCATTGTGTTTGGACAGGCTGAAGTGGAGCGCAGTGGGGCTGGTCAGAGAGCGTGATTTCCTAAGAGGATTAAAACTAGTTTACATAGCCACTGTGTACACACTCGCCGACAAACTGTACAGAAACAAAGTGTTTCAGCAGTGTTTTTCTGCAGCTTTTGATGTGTTTTGGACAGCAAAAGTGCGCGCCCGAGCAGCTGCTTCACAACACTGACCCAGAGTCACATTTAACGCCCGCGTTGCTCCAATCTTTTGTCCGCCTCTCGCTGCATCAGGAGGCGGACAGGCTGCCAGTAGAGACGGGACGTCCAGAACACGGATGGTGATTGTAGTTCACTTCTTCATCAGTGTTGTTTTAATGTTTAATCAGGCAAATTAGTCAACTAATTGTCGCTTTAACCTGAAAGTTTGCTGGGGTTTTTTAAACTAAACAAGACATCAAACAGTGGTAGTCTACAGTAGACTACTGCCACACGTGAGGTTTCTTAGGTATTGATATAACAATAAGATGGGAAAAGCATGACCTTCAGTCAGTGGGAGTCACAAGACTTTACAATCTCAGAACGAAACTTCTCCTTAATAACTGTATCATACAACAGTAGCTCCATGCATATAGGTTATAAAGATGATTTGCACCCTTAACATCAGCTTATATTCTGCATCCATCCTCCAAAGTGAACAGCTTGTGATGTTCTTTTGGCGATTTACACACACACACACACACACACACACACACACACACACACACACACACACACACACTCACACAAAAATCTTCTTCATAAAAGACAGTTATAAATTCAGTTCCTCCTGTTCTGACTCCAGGAATGTGTTTCTATCGAAGCACGGATGTGGCACAGTGAAGTCATGAGGTATAAGATATGTAACTCTGGGTCTGCTAGTTGAAGGGGGCGTATGATTTGTCATCCTGGCCTGGTGCTGTGTGTGGGGGGGGGATCTGCTTTGATTTAACACCAGAGGGTCCTTTGCTTCATGTGTAATGTGGTTATGTCAGGGAGTTGCTCTGGTGCTTTGCTATATGAATCTGGTGTGTATGTTTGTGTTTGTGCGTGTGTGCCGTCTCTGCTGTCACTCTGTTTAGTGTGCTCAGTCCTGGTGTAATTAGGAATATGTAAGTTTTTTTTGTCAATGATTTAGTTTTAGACCATCTCTTTTTATCTGTTGTGTTAGTCTATCCTTTTCATCAAAGAACAACGTTTCCTCCTCTGTGGTTGCGCTTTAATTGAGCCTCTCTGGTTGTATAGCGCTGTAACAGAAAAGCAAATGTTCCTTCAAACACGTTGAATTCACTTTCATGCTTTCAATGTGGCGCTCGTTACGTACAGTGTTGTTGTAAAATGTCAAACACTTTGTAGTAAATGTGTAACAACTGCCCATAAAACTGTTGTGAAATGAACAAGAACTCATAAAAACTACAAAAAAGTGTCTGATATCCTCCAGTATGACTCTCTATACTGTTGGATGTCTCTTTTTACATAAACTTCCATGCTGACCTCAACCCTGACCTGTTTCATACCTGACCTCTGACCCTGCATGTTTCAACCAACACCCAGCTCTTATTTAGCCGGGCCTTTCTCTGCATGTTATCTCACTCCAGCCAGAGAGAGGAATGCATCTTTATGAACCCTGTTTTATTGTACAGTAGACTAAAATGATCCTGTTTGATGTGAAACTGAATACATACAATAAATAACCTGCAAGTCTAGTCCTCCGCTCTCTTCCCTGTGCTTGAGCACTCATCCATTTAGATGCAGTGAGAAAGACCCAACAGTGAGATGCAAAATGACACTGTAATTTGATTACATGTTTAATTTGTGAAAATGAGACACAAAGTAAATCAGCCTTTGTGTGTCGGTTCAGTGTCTGAGCGTGGACAGGAAGGGAGGGAAGTGTTCGCTAGATGAGAGCAGTGATTATGTCCATTGGGGCTAGTTTAATGCTGTTAGCAGGCCTGCTCTACTGTAGCAGTGCAGGGTTTGTGGGTGAGATCAATAGAGGCAGTGGACGGCAGGGTGGGGCAGAGGGCAGGACAAGCCGCGGCCTGGATGCCTCATGCTGCATTGTGCCACGTGATGCCGGAGTATATTGATGATGGGAAACACGAGAACACTTTCATGAAAATCTTGAGGTGAGCCGGTCGATGTTTAAGCCCCTCCGCTGTCCCTGAGGCACGTGTACCAGTTTGCGTCAGTGTTTGTTCTCTGATCCACTGCAGACTAAGGCAACATTATCCTGTAGTCTCCTGGGTGTCCAGACATGACTTGCACGCTATTGATGACAATGGGTATTTATATTTTTTACTGATCCTTGACCTTTTTAGCCCTGCTCTTTCTCCTGATCGGAGAACTGTCTTTACACCGGGGTCCAGCCCTGGAGGCCTGCTAATAGCTTCCTCAGGATCATTTGTAACAGTCAAGAGCCAAACATCAGACAGAGGCTTTGGTTGATCCACAAGCTGCCTGTTAGTCCTCTCTGAACGCCTGCTGATCCAGCTGATCACAGGACAACCAACTCAGAGAGGTTACACACTCAGCCCATCCAGTCCGCAGGTCCAGGATCAGCTCCTGGTCCAGGCAATGTTAACTGAAAACAGCTGCATGATGCTCCAGAGGAAAGCATTTTTGTGATCATTAGCAGATGGTTTCACCACCTAGTAGGTACACAGCACAGACTATAATGTAATGCTGGGAATTTATGTGATTTTAGGAAACTGTCACTTTCTTTCATTTTGCGGGGTGGTGATGGCGCAATGGATAACACACATGCCTTTAGTGTGAGAAACCTGGATTCGATTCCCACTGCGACCCATCCACCATTGTGTCCCTGAGCAAGCGACTTAACCCATCATTGCTCCAGAGGCGTGCGACCTCTGACATATATAGCAATTTTAAGTTGCGTCAGCTAAATAAATAAATGTAATGTAATGTACATTTAATTTTCATCCATCTTTGTCGGCATATCCCAGTTCTATGCCGATGATTCCTAACCTAATATTCTTTTTTTGTGTAAGTTTTCTCTCATTTTTATGCTTTTTCTTGTGAATACATGAATTTAAGATTTAAGCACACTTTGTACTTTTCCTTCTAGTACAACACATATATATATGTACCCTTTTGTGCTAACAGAAAGTGATGCAGAAGTTGTGTGACAACAAAAGTGACTCATGCTACAAATTATGAGTTGGGAAACTTCATGAAAAGCCAGTAAAGCTTGTTTCTAAGATGTCACCGAAGCTCTCCCACCACGCTCTGATTTTTTTCCAGCAAGATATACTTTATTAATCCCACAAGGGGAAACTCAATGTTTTCACGCTGTTGTTCATGTTAGTATTTTACACCGGTCTGACATACACACTTATATAGCAACATATACTCCTATAGCAACAACACATGGAGAGATCTCAGAGCGAGGGAGCTGCCACTTGGTATGGTGCCTCAGAGTGGTTGGGGGTTCAGGGACTTGCTCAAGGCCTCCTCCGACCGTGCCCAGGCAGCGAACAAGCACCTCACCAGCTACCGTCCACACTCCATATCTGCGGTCCATACTGGACTTGAATTTCCAGCCAAGTCTTTACGGATTGATCTTCTGCTGCTCCGTTTAAGTCTTTTGTACATTACACTGTAGGACAGGATTTTCCACCAACATGAAAAAATATTATGTCGTTAGCACCCACAGTTGTTTTCATTTATCAAGGCTAAAGGTGCTACATACCCAAAACATGGTATTTATACCACATACTTTCTTTTTTACTGTGCCATGGAGTGGGTGAAGCTACACAGTGGATACAGAGAGCGTCACAGTTAAGTTTGTGTACACACTGTGTGTACAGAGTGCCCTGCAGCAGTCTATTAACGCCATTAAATCATCTCTCGCACCTTAGCACCTCCGCCCTCCCGCCTCGACACTGTCACCCCTCCTGCATACCTCAGCTCCGGGCCTCAAGACGACAGCTGCACTGCTGCTTGCACCTCACATCCACAATCGTAAACCTGGAGAGTGTGTGTTTTGACACACTTTAATCACTCTCGTACAAACACACACACAAACACACACACACAGCTAAGCACAGGTGTTCACAAATATGGCCACTCCAGCATGTTTACATCACACTTAAAGGGTCAGAGTTACACACACACAACTCATAATCTGTGCGCAGGTGCATGAAACATGGTCTCCCACACACACACTGCACACACTGTATTCAGATGCCTTCTGTTTTCAAGTTAGCTCCATGGAGCGTTTGCATTTGGCCTTCTCCCCTTGTTTGCATGAGGAAGCCCTTGATGCTGTACAAATATCGTGCAGCCAGTGTATAGGTGGGCGAAGGACATCTGTCATCATTGACCTTGTTTCCTGTGTTGAGAGGGGAGCGGCTGGTGTAGTGCAGCTCTGCAAAACAAGTTGCTAATGTTGCTGTTTCTGTTGCTAATGGCTGTTTATTGATCTCCTTTTAGTCATTCGGTCAGTCAGTCAGTTGGTCTTTTCCCTCTGTAAGAATCAAAATTGACTGTCAATAATTGAATTAGGTTAGTTTTTACATATCATACAGGTCTGTGAATTTAATTAATTTCACGATTCTGTTTATTATTAATGGGAATAGTTTATTTAAAAGTTTAGATGTATATTTCACATTTTGCAGGTAACGCCTTAAAATCCAGTTTTTCCTTTTTATTCCTTTTAGTAAGATTGGAAACATCATCTTATTCCACACGGACCTGCAATATTATATATAGTCGGTCTGAGCTTGTTCCAACTCCTATTTGATTTTTATAAGACTCAATGTTTTTTATGTCTGCACTGTTCCACCAAATGGAAATATGTAGATTTTATTTACATTTTATTTTTACACATTATCCGAAACTCAATCTGGCATTTTTGGTATCTTTTGAATCTTTGGGATCCCCACGAGAATTCAGAATAAAGTTTGTGTTTGTAATATACATTGTTTGTGGGTTTGAACAAAGGCTTGGCTACACAGCTTGTAAAGACTAACCCGCTGGTGGGTTGGCCGGTTAAAGAAGTTTATTAGTTTTGTTTAGGTTACTGGGAATGTGCACATAATTAGAACGTCATTTTTCTAGAAGTGCACAAAAATTAGGTTGATTAAAAACAAATGGATGCTAGTTAAGTTAAAAAGTCTAAGGTAAATAGTATGTGAAAGGAGGCTGCTTCCAAATGCTCTTAATTTAGAGCTCAGGAGGACTGATTTTCTCTGATGGAAATTGCACTGATCATTCTTTTCCTCCTTTGATACTGAGTACTGATCTTATACCACTGTTTTCTTTCCCCCTACATTTAAAATCTGTAGACCTAAGTGAGCTGACTGGTAAGGTACGATGAAGACAGAAACTAAGGTTCTACTTGACTAAGCACTCTTAAGTGGATTTCATTTTGATTTTACCCCTGTACTGTGTAGCACATTAGCTGGACGTGAAGTTTACCTGTTCAGAAAAGTGTCAGATCTTACACAGTCAACTTTGCAGGCAGATCTCATCCTCTCTGTTGTCCCCAGCTGGATGTGTTTCATGTGGCGTCTGACTCGCAGGCACTGGGAGGTTTGGTGTGAAACAAAGCCTCTCTCAGAAACAGATGAGAGCTAATTAGATTCAGCCTGTTGATGGTCTGGCCTACGTCAGTGCCTCTTTGTATTTGTGCCTGCAGAAACGCTGTGTGTGTGTGTGTGTGTGTGTGTGTGTGTGTGTGTGTGTCTCAGTGTGTTGTTTCTGTGCAGGAAAATACGAGGCTGTCATACAGCACTGTATGTGAGAGGCTTTGTGCTGACGTGATGTTCTGCACACACAAGGAACGAAGAACAGGTCAGGTCTTGCACTGAAATGCAGTCTTGACTCTGTCTGCATCTGTCTGCTGGATTGGTCTGAAGGCAGCAAGGCAGGGTTTGAATCAGGGTCAAGGTTCAGAGGTTAGGGCCCCCACACGTCACACACCCCTGTATAGAGCTTAAGGAGGCAGGAGGGTACCCTTGTCACATAAGGGACCACAGGGGTTAAGCAGGGGCCGCTGTTTAACCGATGTCCATTCAGCTCATCGGATCCTGAATCTTGTTTTGTCTATCTCACGTCTCAGTATCAAATGAGACATTTTTTGTATTGCGTTCTCATCATGTTTGCATTTTTGCAAAGAGGCCTGAAGATAAGAATGTTTGCAGAGCGCTGAATGCTGCTCTGTGTCGCTCTCCAATCAGCTGTGGAAGTTTTTTATGAACAGCGGGGATTGCACTGGAATGTGCGAGAGGCAAAGAAGAAGGCGGGTAAGGAGAAAAAACAGAGCAGAAGAAATGTAAATAGACTAAATCCTGATGAGTCACGAGGGCAGAATGATGCCAGTATGACAGCCAAAACACAATGAAGCAATGGAACATGAAGAGGAGCAAAAAGAAAGCAGGTCACGTACAAGGAAGTGTTTACTTACATGATGTTCTACAATGTTGTTGGTTGTACCAGTGGTGGTTCAGTTTTACCTACCTATTACATTCTTGATTAATAATTTTGCCTTTAAAAATGTTAGAAAGTATGAAAGAAAAATGTCACCTCAGGCTCTGAAAAAAGAAATTTCTCAGAGCCTGAAGTGACATCTTCAACTTCCTTGTTTTATCCAAGCAAAAAAAATCCTTACATTTTAGAAACAATAATCGGAAAGTAATTGGCACTGTTGCTTGAAAATTGACTGGAATGATTGATTTTTTATCAGAGCTGTTGACGATTACATTTCTGTTGATTGACTAATCATTTCAGCTCTAATTGCTATAAAGCAAACCTTATTGATGGGCAACATTTCCTCAGTGGCCTAATACAACCAGATATTTTAAAGGGGGTATTCCAGTTAGCAAGTACAGAAAGCATACACATTAATTAAATAGTGGCCAATGTTAAGGCAGCAGAAGCTCAGGTATCCTCACGTATAGTCCAAAGTTAACCTCCAAAAATGATGGCTCCTGCATTTCCCATAATGCCACTCAATGCCTGGTAAACTCAACGTCTTTTAAACTTCACAACCCAGTGTTGAAATGCAGACTTTCTGTTCTATATGTACAGTTTGCAAACCTAAACCGGAGATAGCCCTGTTGATGTTATATTGTCTGACAGAAGAAGACATTATACAACTGTTTTTTACAGGCTCAATACTCCTCGGCATGAGTAAACTGATGTTGATTTATTAAATCAGATGGCTGCACCTTTAAAGGGATAACTACCTCGGTAGATACGTTTTGTAAGTGACAAAAATCATCTCACTGAGTGACCAAGGGTTGTAAAAATTACATCGTCTCATGTTCATGCTTCATGCTGTATGCAGTCATTGCAAAAACTCAAACATACTGTAAATACATACATTATAAGCTGATTAGATGCAACCAATCAGGCCTGTTAGAAAACCCAAGAAATGTACTTTATTATCATTTCATTTTTTATTTCTCCCATGTAATAAATATACACTATGTGCTGACAATGTTTTTTTGTGACATTGTTAAATATTTGTCTTATGCCGTAAGTTTATTTAGTTATGTAATCAACTAGTTCCTGAACAATCAAAGCATGTTCTTGTTTTGTAGCTCGGCCAAAACGTCACGAAGCAAAAGAAGAAGTTCTGGTCGGTCAACAGTGTGATGATGTTTGCTCACTGTACGTAACTTTCAGGGAGGTTCCTCTGGCCTTGTTTGTACTGTTTAAGGCAGTCGGCCAGCTAAGATAGATAACGTGATGTGGGTTGCACAGTTAATTACCGTTTTTTTCATCGGGGTTAGTGAGCTGACTCACTGACCTCTATCTCTACTTCCTAAACAACTTAAACACGTGCGGCAACAAAACACACACACACACACACACACAGCACACACACACACACACACTCTCGTATCAGTCATCTTACTATTTGTAAGCAGCCTCTGAGGGGAGGGGAAGGGGCTTGTTTTGACAGTCTGGTAAAATCACGAGACAGACATTATCAGGAAGTTAATGAGGAGCAGTGGATGCTGGGAAGAGATAGAGCGCTGTGGTTTCCCTGATGCCTGCTTGTCCAGCACAACACCACCTCTGTTTACATGCTCACTGTATGAATCAGGATAATGCTTGTGTGTTCATTTGGGTTTTTGTATGTACTAATGGTCTAAAATGTCGTCTCTCTTCAGCGTTGTACAGACATTGTAATTTTAAATTAGGTATTCTTGTTGTGAGTTAGAGATACGTACTTATCCCTACACTGAATGTGAAGCTAGAGCCAGCACACGGTTTGCTTAGCTTAGCATAAAGACTAGAAGGGGAAACAGCTAGCTTGGCCCTGCCTACCAGCACGTTGTTCACATGTTATATCTTATTTGTTTATTTAATACTCACAGAAATGGAGAAACAACCAGTTCTTCATGTCACTGTGAGGTTGCAAGGCAAACATTTTTGCCCCTACTCACCTTTTGCCACCCTTCATTCTTGTTCATCCACTGAGCAACTTAAACCATCATAGCAGACATGGTGAAAGTTAAGGATTTGTTCATTATCATTATATTACAGTTTATGCTTAGAAATGAAATTCGGCTTATGTTTGTAAATAACCTTCAAAATGCTACGTTTTTCTTGTCTGATTTGTGTATATAAATACTGGATCCAGCTCACAATAATCAACCAACCTGGATTGGGTAGTTTTGACGCTCTATTTTCAGCCAGGGGTATAATCTAGTATCGGTGGCTGTTATGGTCTGCTTCAGATGAATTTGTATTGCACAGCATCAAGGGTTACTTGAAATTTGATGAAAACAACATGGTGGTAAGCTTCACTTTACTCCGAATTATTCCAAAGTGATGCATTGCTGTATCTTGTCAACGTGGCATGTTTTCAGCTAAACAGGTAGCGGTTCTGTTTATTTTGTGGGATCAGCTATCAAAGATGGAAACTCACCGCTTAGCCCAAAGAACACCTCAACCAAAATACTACGTGCATCCAGCCACTCTGCACACATTGACTCATGTTCTCACTCGTATCTCTATTTCTGCTCTCTCCTGTTCTGTGTGTCACCACTATCATTGTCTGTGTTATTCCTTAACCTTTCCCAAATTACAGCTTTCTCATATTCTCATTTCTCTGTGACTTTGAGCAATTGCTGTCTGCTTTGATCCCCTCTCTGTTACCTTTTTTGGTCATCTGCCTTCAGGATACTCCTGTTTTAAACTGCTGTTGTTCCGTTCATTTGTCAAGTTGTGTCCGAATGGGCAGCCATTAGACATTTTCATTTTGATTAAGCAATGCTTTAAAAAAATTCCTCTCTGAGCCGAATGTCATCCATAAAGCGGTAGGTTTTCCTGTGTATGTTTGAGCCATAATGGGTTGGTTTTGTTATGATTCTTGCATATCCACTTTCTTTTTCTTCTCTCGCTCAGTTTACAGAGTGAAAACTAACAGGACAGTATGTTTCTATTAGCGTTCCTCTTTGCTGTAAGCAGTGCCGGCGTGTCTTTCATATGAATAACAGAATGAAACCATATGTGTGTGTCACAGTCCTTAGCTGTCTTCCCACTGGGCAGTGGACCCATGAGGTCTGACCTTTTTTCTGGGGGTGAACCAAGTCGTGAAGCCACAGAGGACAGTTTATTTCTGCGGGGTCAACAACTCAGACTCAGAGCTGTTGCCATTGCTGCATTAAAAAGGCCGCTAATACAGAGTGACAGAGGCTAAAGGAAGAGAAGAGAAATGGCTTCAGCCTGGCATATGGATCTCATCATTACATTAAACATACAAAGGGCAGTGCTTCTGGGATCAGCAAGAAAGCAGTGAGCACACAAACACCAGCAGCATCTCTGTCCTCTAGAGATGTCCTTTTCTGCACCCGGGTTTTACAGTCTGAATTGTGTCAACAGGAAGGAGCAGGCAGATAAAACGATAGCGTGGGCCGATCCCCCTGTATTCAAAACATGCCAGGCGGTGTCTGTATACCATCTCTGTGCCACTGGGGAATGACGAAGAGAGGGAAAGGGAGAGGAGGAGGAGTGTGCAAAGGCCAGCAATGTTCTGGATTGAATCTCTGGATCGCCACGGTTCATCTGTCCACGCCATGTGAGAAAAGAAGCTCACGTTGATGCCAGAAGACTCACGTTTTTGATCGGCCTTTGCATCACATGTGATCGGTTTTGCTTTGGGCTTCAGACTTCGACTAGGAGAAATTGCAGATTTTACAGGAGAGAATATTTTTTCCCGCCTCAAAATATACACAGTAATTGATTATGTTGTGTGAATATCTTTTGCCCGGTGGCGGTGTTTGTTTATCACTTTTAAGAGGTCAGTGTGAGCCTGCAGAGAGTCACGAGGGCTGGGAACACAGATTGAAATTTGGGACGGTCTCAAAGAAATATTGGAAAATCTCAGCGAATCCTTGGTCTTTTAGATGTTGTGAATTTGTCCATCTGTGTCAATGCTCTTGCAAAAGCAGCGGAGTATATACCAGCAATTCTCAAATATTTTCACATCAACAATCCCCAATTACCCAGACATAATCCACATATTTCCAGGTGATCAAATTGTGTCTGCGGGCACCTAATTTAGGAGTATTTTTGGTTAGATGAAACGCTCGCTGCTGTTTGGGCTCCCTAAATGGCTACTCTGCACCCCCAGACTCCACTCTGAGAGGTCGCTGGACTGTACGATCCTGTGCGAACAGAGCGATGGAGGACTTCCTCAGCGTGGTATGAGCAGTGGTGCATGGCAGGAATGTAAAAAACAGATGACCTCAAATGGAAACTCCAGGGCTGTTGGAGGCCGGCAGGCCATCTCGCTTGCTCTAATAAACACTCAGACTCCATTCGGCAGGCCTGCTCTCGCTTTTTTCCCCCTTCCCTGCCTCCCAACCTGGCTCAGCATCGCCTTCACCACGCCCCAAATGTTGGACCGCTGCCTGGTTTTGGGCCCATAGGCTGAGGTATGCACTTGGGTCCATCTTTAGCCAAGGAGAACAATGACGTCATCTTTCAGTCCCAAACTTTTCATCTTTTAATTACACAGAGGCAGAGATGAGCTAAATATATACATCTGGGCTTGTAGAGTGGGAGGGAAGCAGCCAAGATGAGGGGCTCCAAGTATGGCTGTCCTTCGCCCAGACATAGACGGGGGGGGGTGTTTGGAGAGAGTCGAAAGGCCTGCTGGAGCCCTGTGGTTTTTCTGCTGCTGAGGCCTGCTCCTGAAAACAACCAGGAAAGAAAGAGAGGAGCAAGAGGCAGGGGGAAAAAAGGAAGGAGGGGGGTTGGCTCTTATTGCAGCGGAGCTCAGACGTGACGCTGTGATTGCTCCCAGCGGTTGTGGTCAGAACGTGGGGGGGGGGGTTATACAGTGCAAGAGGAGCCGGGTTAGCTCTTTGCCAGATGTCGTCATTGGCCCTGATGTCGTTATGGCCTCATGGTATATATGGTATACATACACCAGGAGACAGATGTATCTACTCAAGAGGAAGTACAGCCTCACGGTGTCACTCAGACACAGCAGGATGTGGCAGTGGGAAAGCTGTTTCTGTCTCTATGTCCATGTTTTCCGTGTGAGGACATGACTGAACACACAGCTAAAAGATATCACACCTTTAACAGGAACAGATTTGTTTTCAGTTAGCGTAAGAGTTGGATCTACGAGTTCTCATGCTGCATCAGCATGAAAGCCGCTTGTTGCAGGTCTCTATTCATAGATAAGTTGCCGAATTCACAACACAGTTTTACTAACTAGCTACTGATTTCCAGATGTAAGTTATAAAAATAAACATGTAACAAATCATTCCAAAGGCGCCAATGTAAGAAGTCCTGAACCTTCACACTCACTCAGCTGTGAAAGCCAATTTGAAAGCAATAATGAGCGTAAACGTCTCTGCCGTCAAACTTGTCTCCCTGCAGTGTTTTTTTTTATGCTTGAACAGAGACTCCTTGTTGGTTCTCATGGCAATTGTCAGCATATAGATGATGGGTGACTGTGATTAGGTTTAGGGTGGGTGCCAACATGAAGCTAACAACGTGGTGATTGGCTGCATTTGTGGTACGAAACCTGAGTGACCCAAAAAAGCATGTTTTGTAGCTATTGGTATCTATCCATGCAGATAGTGATGAGCGGTTATTATTGCCTGATTTTAGCTTAGTACGGGTGTATCGCATATATTTCAGCTTAAAAGTACTGCAGTACAGAAATACCAAAGATAGGTTTGAGGTAGTTCTCAGTTACACTTGTTTGTCCAACAAAGAGCACTGACATGTTCTATTTTTCTGCAGTAAAATGTGCACGTCTCATCTAGAGCCATCATCAGCATTATCACTGTGAGCACACAGGTTGAACAATTTTGAAAAAGTATCTAATTATCTAATTATTTTGATTGATATTGCGATTGTAATTGCAATGTGATTTTGCAATACTAAAATTTTTCATAATTCTCATTTTCATTGCAAAACATATTGAAACTATTGTGATGTGATATTTATCTGTACCAAACAAAGATGTTTTGTTACAGTATCTTGAATATGATATGTAGGCCAGGACATTTCTGCAGCACGACAGTATTTAGTTTGAAATGATTTTCCTGCAATTGGAAAATCGCCGTAGGCCATATTGCGATTTTGATAGCGTTTTGCTAAATTGTCGCTAAATTGTTCAGCCCTAGCAAGCATGTTAGCTTGCTAATATTAGCATTTATTATAGCACAGCACTTTGTATCAGCCTCAAAAGTCCGGTATCAGTCGGGCATTAGTAAGGGTTTTGACATCCATATACTGTTCTGTTCACAGTTACTTATAATTACAGACCTCGCTGTGAACAGTTTTGATTGGAACTATTTTTTTTATCAAAGAAAACGGATATCAAGATATTGAGTTGTTGTTACTCCATCAGTTTTTGATTTAGTTTCACAGTCAGATGTCTTAAAAGCCAGACACATAAAACCAAAAGTATTAATAGTCGCAGCTGCGGGAGAGGTTGATAAAACCAGTGTTAAGTAAAACATGTTGCTTTCTCTTTTTTAACCTCCTGACTGTTTTGTTGTAGATGTGACCTGAACATAAAGAAGGCTGTCCTCTAGAGGAGACACTCCCTGCTAATTAGGTTAAAGGAGCACCATCTCTCCACTTACTGTGCTGGGAAACATAATGGATGTGTGGTTTAGCTGTGGTCCTCTCTATCAATATCACTGCCTCTCGCAAGCTCGCTTTCTTTCCTACATACTCACAGATTTGATCACATGCGATGATGCCCGTAAGCCTCGCCTGACTCTGAAATGTGGATATCTTCATGAAAACAGGGTCAATCGGTCCATATGTCACAGATCCTCCCACCACACGATATGTACACATACACTAACACATGTCTTAGAGCATTTAATAATTCATCAACATACCAAGATTTCACTGAGTGTGACCTACACGCATGGTAGCAAATGTGTGTTGACGCGTTCTCATTTAGCCTTCAGTCATGCATTCTAGCCCTATTTGGTCAAAGAATGCCAGTCACTGATGATAAAATGATGCAGAGATGTATGGGAGGTAATTAGAGTGTATCTGTGAGTAAATATGTCATTGCTATCTTAGCTCAGCTGTGTGGAACTCCATCTCCTCTCTCCTCACCATCTGCTCTCCCCGACTTCTGCACTCTTGTTTCAGCTTTAGATCATTCTCTGCCCTCATTTTGCTCTTTTTCTCCCGGTGTTCACTTTCCAACATCTGTTATAACCCCCATTTTTGCTCTTCTTCCCACTCTGGCTTTTTCTGCCTACGTAGATGCTTGTCTTGCTGTCTGACTGACTCATGTAGCCCATGTTCTCTTGTGGCAGATGTAGCTTGATGGACACATCACAGTCCTGAAGCAGGGGGCTTTTTTTCCTTTCTTTTTTTAACTGCCAAATTATTCTTTTAAGTGACTGATCAAGCAAAATTGCCAAACATATTCTGGTTTCAGCTTCTCCAAAATGAGGACTTTTGCTGCTTTTCTCTCTTCTAGATCCCTGTTAACTGAATATTTGTAGTTTCTGGGGTGTTGGTCAGACGAAACAAGACATTTAAAGATTTCGCCTTGTGTTTAGGGAAACTGTGAAAGACAAGTTTCGCTACTTTCTAACTTTTTACAGACCAAACAACTAAACAGATCTTTGTCTCAAATTGCTTTTTTTGTCTGACCAACAGTCCAAAACACGGCGAGTAAATGATCACATTTGAGAAGCTTAAATCCCTGTAGAGATTCCTGCACGCAGGATAAGCAGTTGACGATGGATGGATGGATGCACTGGTTTCAGCGTCTCAAATTTGAATTTTACACTGCTGGTTACAAAAACAAGTCCGTTTAAGATGTGGTCTTGTATATAGAAACATTTTTTAAAATATTTTCATTATATGGAATAAAATAATAATTGACTGGTCAAGAGAATAATTGTCAAAATAATCGATGACAAAAAGAATCCACAGTTGCAGTTGTAAAGTAATTGTTTCAGTAGTAGTATAAATGACTGATGGACTGTGATTTGAATCAATAATTAAGCTCTACATAATTATCTTCAACTGCGATGGACTGACGACCTGTCCAGGGTGTACCCCGCCTTTTTCCCAATGTAAGCTTGGATTGGCTCCAGCCCCCCGCGACCCTGTACGCAGGATAAGCGGTTGATGATGGATGGATGGATGGATGGATGGATGGATGGATGGATGGATGGATGGATAATTATCTGGTGATAATTACCTTCGATGTTTGGATGAATGATGGGGTGATGTAAAGGTGAATTAAGAGTGAAACTTTGGGTCCAGTGTTCCATGGGACTCACATGGCCTGACCTTGCATGGTTGCACTATAGCGTGCCCATGCACACACACACACACACACACACACACACACACACACACACACACACATAAAGAATGCATGCATAATGCGATATCTTCTTGAGGAGGGACACATGGTCAGGTGGGCTGCTTTAACTGCTTTAATCCTCTGGTCTGCAGGAGTAAGCTTGCATTGTTGTTGTTATTACATCAGTCCTGGTCAGTCTGTCAGTCAGTCAGTGAGGGAGGGGCGGACCACCCAGCTCCCCTCAGCTGTGGTTTGATGGCATATCTGACCCTGGCGCATTTCGTCTCCCAGTCCACCTGCTCTCGGCTCTGGACTCTGTGAGACAGTTTCCACCTCAAAGCCCACAGCAGGTGTGACCTCTCTGATCTCCAGTCGCTGTCTCCCTCCCCTACTCTGATGTTATTAATTAGTAACTGACATAAGGAGCACAGATAACTGCTCATAGGTCGACTACTTGCACTTAATCACCCTGCACACACATCCTCATCTCTGTGGCTGAAAGTTGAGTCCCCACCCTTGCCCTGTCCCCTGTGCCCCGGCTCCCACTGGGGTTTTCCACACCCATCTGCTGTTAGACTCTGTGTGGTAGCTGCCCTCTAGTGACTGCTAGTTGGTAACTACACTCTGAATGCAGCCAAATAGGCCTATAGTTTCTATGGCATGCAGATTTACTGGAGATTAAAGTTAAAATGAACCTACTTAAAATATCTGCGTCCTTTTTTCACCTTTTCTCCTGGCAGATTACTGATAATGCTTTTCTAGACGGTGATATTGACTCCTTCACTGTACATCAGTGGCTTAGGGTCGGACCCGACTTGGTATGAAACATCAACACTTTTTAAAGGCTAAACAAAATGTGTATTGAGTCTCAGTCTATCTTGCCAGTTTCTTTGGCGTCTATATTTTATTCAGACAAAGCCCTATATAGGTGAAGGCCCAATATCTGCCCAATGAAAACTGAAATGGGACAAAGCCCTAATCCCAACCTTTTTCAGCATGTGTCACTGCAAGCAGAGTCAGATTTATCGTGTGAACCCTTTAGGAGGTTGGAAACCACCGCTGTACATCATGCAGATTTTTGTGGTTTCATTCTGCATCACTTTTTTTTATTTATAGCAACATTGTGATGACACAGATAATTACGGTGGGCCCTATGTCATCACATGAAACCTCCAATGCCACATGTTGAATCAGGAGTGGTACAGTACGGCGTTTCTCTCACCAGTAGGGGACAGGATTCAAACGCTGAGCTGAGGACGTTTCTCTCAACTCCTTGGTTTCTTTTAAGCTTCCAAGCTTCCAGTTTCTGGTGTTCATGGAGTCCTTCAGCTGTTTCTTGGCTTTGTTTTGTCAGTTTATAGGAGTTTCATGGCGAGCGCAAAGCTCAGCCTGTCCTTCACTGACCCTTTCCGTACTTTTCTGAATTGCCGCAGCCTGTGTTTAAAGAAAACACCCCATCGTTGAGTCTGCAGCCCGGTTTGTTTGTGACACGCCAACTAAAGGCTCACTCAGCAAGCCACAAACTCTTCAGTCTTCTCTTTCCTGTGAATTTCCTGTCAAGCCTCAGAATTCCTCCTTCTCACACCGCTACATTAATGTGTAGGCGCAGCAGAGAGCAGAAAAACGTTTTGTCTTGCGGAGCAGCCGCAGTGGAAAGGGGCGGGTGGGCTCTGTGTATAAATGTCTTTGCCCGCGATCATGTTATGAGTGTCTAGGGGATTAAAACATATCACCAAACTAATCTGCCCGTTACACTGACAACCATGCTCCGCTCTGTCCTGCATTACCTCCCTCCCTCCCCTTTCACTTTTCCACTGATGTGTTTGTTGTCAGAGAGCAGAGGGGGCCGGGGCAGGAGGCATCGAGGCATCGAGGCATCGAGGCATCGAGGCATCGAGGCATCGAGGCATCGAGGCATCGAGGCATCGTTCCTCAGAGATCAGCAGCACGTGTCTGTCAGCCTTTGATATCCTGACTTCAAGAGCTTCGTGCTTTCAGGATATGATCAAAAAAATTGCCACTATAAAGTCTGTGTAGACCCCGGGGTGCAGTGTGTTTAGTCGGCAATTACATAGTTCCAAGTCAGATAAGGGAGGAATGCTCAGGTGATATACATTGAGCCCACATGCAGATGATGGATGTGTGGCTGCCTGCTCGGGCATGCTTCAGGCAAACAGCACACAGTGTGGGTCACGGGTGGGAGGTGTGCTATTGTCACAGCTCTTCATGTGTGACTGTGTGGCCTCCATGTAAACTGTAACTCAATGCCATTTTATTAATTTCTCTTTTGTCAACCTCTTGCCCCTCCACCCACCCCCACCCTTCACGCTTGTATTCCTCTTTTTTATAAATGCCTCTGTGGTTCATGAAAAGGAGAAATACAGAGAGCTGGGTACACAGAGACCTTTTGTTTCCAAATTAGCCACTGCCGCTCCCTCCTTGCCAAAACTAACTGGTGTTGTGAGGATCGTGATGTGTGTGAATCCACACTCAGTGCTGCCACTGTGAAACGGAGCGCTTGCTGTATTTTCAGATATTAACCCCTTGTCTGGCTTTCCACTAGAGATGCAGGATGATCCAACTGCTGCTCTATGCGCTGGCAGGGCAGCAGTCTGTGATTTCCTCATGCACGGGTGTGGTCTTTTCTCATACATCTCCCTCCTGCAGGAGAACATGACCTCCTCCTGCGCCCGCCGGTGATTAGGGGTGGGAATCGCAAGGTACCTCACGATACGATACACGGTACATGGCTCACGTTAACGATAATATCATAATACAACAATTATGTGCTAATCGATATATCACTAGACAATCCTAGTGATACATCACAATCCAACTATTAATACAAAATGCTGTGAAAAAGTTTTCTCTATTTATTTGCTGCAAATCCAAACTGTTAGAAAACAGCACAATTCTGCAACTTTTTTAGCTTGTAGATAAAAGAACTACAGAGCAACTATGAAAGATTATTATAACAACATTTCTTTATAAAATTCACTGAATTTACTGATTTTTTTGTTGCAAATACAAATTGCTGTGTAGCTATTTTTTATTCATTTTATGTATCGATATGATTGGCTAGAATATCGATACAGTATCATGGAAAAATGTATAACAATATATTGCTGTATCGATTTTTCGGCACACCCCCTACCGGTGATCCACTCTTTTCACTGCAGGGCGGTTCCACCTGGCAGCGCGTCGAGCCCAGAACTCTGGTCTGAACCACAGAGAGAGAAGAGAAACCCCCCACAACCTTCTGACTTTATGAGGAACCCTAATTACATAGTGTATTTATACTCAGCTGTGACTCAATGGGACATGTGGTGTGTGTTTGTGCATATGTGCATGCACGGGAGAAGCAGCCTTTGTGTTCACACATAAGCTGTGTGTGTGCATTTGTTTGTGTGCGGGTGTATTAGTGAAAGTGTGTGCTGACTATAAACTGTTTAACCCCAGGGATGAAGTAGTTCCATCTAAACCTAGTCTGCCATTTTTGCAGAAAAGATTCTTTAACTTTACCTTTTGAGAAAAAACACAGTGTTCCTTTTGGGAAGTGTTGGATCCAGGGATTTGGAGGTTTTAATGCGGCTATATGCTCCATCAAAGCTGCTGGTCAGTCTAATAAGCTGTGTCGTACAATATCTGTAACTTTCCGAAAAAGACAATGTGACATTCACATCCACTTTAGACTGTGACTGGCATCTGTGCGGAGGTAAGGACAGGGTTTGAACTTGTCTCTCAGGCTCTCCTCTGTATTTCTTACTACTATTTCTGTCACTTTTCATGCGTATAACCAAGTGAAACACTATGAGTGCCTTCCAGGAGAAAATATGTTCCTATATTTAAAACAAATATCTAGTCTCTACTGTCTCTATTAAGGCTGTCTTTTCCCCACGTCTACAAGTGTGGCAGTTATTATGACATTAACTACAAACATCTTTCCAGTGTGGTTGGCCAACATGTTGTAAGAAGTATTTCTTTTCTGGCATATATTCCGTGTTAAAGTCAGGATATCTTGTACTCTGCTTCATCAAGTTTTATTTTTTATGTCTCTTAAAGTCCCCCATATTAAAAGTGCTGTACTAAAATGCTGGAGTAGCCCTTTTAAGCAGCACAGGAACAGGAAATGTGTCATGTCATTTCTATTGTCATTGTGATTTATATTGCCTATTTGTTGTTTGTGTTTTCTATTACTGTACTCTTGGCAGTGCACAAAACACTTCTTATACCACTTCCTATAAAAGCTCATCCACAAACAGTTTAGATAATTAGTTAAATTGTGCGATGTGGCATTGGACTGTTCTCTACTCCATTATGTGTATCTGATAAGAACAGAAGGAAATAAAACAAGATTGACTGAAATCCTTAAGTCATCTTTGATCGCTCTTTATAATAGTTGGTTTTTGCATTGTGATACTTGATATTCTTCAGCTCTCAGATTACCTTTTGTTTAATTTCTCACTTCCTAATTCTGTACAAGCAATTCAAGCCTGCACAGTGTGTTTTCTCGAAGGCAAAGCGCAGCATATCCAGAGGGTACAGTCTCTGTGTGTATGATGGCCCACTCCGGTCGAGTTGATACTTGCCCCGCTGTGCGGCAGGTGGAACCTGTCTAACTTCGTTGGTAACGGGTGTGTGGCGTGTTGTGATGAGCGCTGGAGAGGAAAGTCAGTCGTCTGTAACAACATGGTCACCTGTCTGCCGCTCTCGCACGAACTCTGGACACTTGGCTGTTTGGTGAGATATTGGCTGCGTGGGCGACGGGACCGGGGAGGGTTGGGGTGGTGGCGCAGGTCACCTTTCTGACTGATTTAGTGGATTGGTGTTTAGGTGTCAGTGTGCTGTATGGTCGGATCCTTTGAATGGGAGAGCGTGTGTGCGAGGGCGTATAGGTTTGATAAAAGAGGTCATGTTGACATCCAGCAGCTGTTTTATTTTGAGAGCGCTCTCCTCTTTATCCTTCACATTTTTCCATTTTCTCCTCTCATTATCGTTTTCCCTCCTCTATATTTTCCCCTCTTAAGCAAAAAGGAAAGGGGGCGAAACAGTGAACCCAGCGGCAAGGCAAATGTTTTCTTTTCTCTGTGCTGGTAATTGGCCTCTTTCTCTCTCTCTCTTTTGTTGGTCTCCCCTCTGGGTGGAGGGGAGGCAGCGGAGGTAGGGCTAGCTTTTGTGGAGTTTAGCACCGGGATCACAGCTTTGTTTGTGTGGCTCACACACACACACACATACACACATGCAGCGCACGTGCGCCCACCAGGCTTCCTCTGTATACAGCACAAGACAGATCTACAGTGGATTTAACCTATCAGTCTACAAGAGATATCTCCATCTGGACTGTTAACTGTTGGACCTGGATCCCCACCCCACCCCACCCCCTCACCTCTAACGTCTGGCTTCAGTGATGTCCAATGTTTTTGGATAAAACCGCACACTTCCAGTTTAGTGTACAGCACAGTTGTTTGTCTGCTGATGACAGTTGGACCGGTTCATGTGGAGCTAGTGAGCGATTGTTTGGATATGGATTGAGTGACAAAAGAGAAAGCAAAAGAGAAAAGGAGGGACAGAGTGAAGGTTGAAAGAGCTGATGCTCACTGTGATAAAGAGAGGATAGAGATGAGTGTGAGATGAAGGGATTTGTTTAGCACTAGAGATAAAGAGGGAAGAACAGAGAGAGCGAGAAAGAGAGAGCAGTGGGAGGGAGGAGAGACAGAGGATCCAACCCCTCTGGGACAACAGTGTGTGTTTTGGGGGTGGACAGTGTGGCTTTGTATGCAGAACATCACCGGACACCAACGGGAAGGACGCTGTCAGTTGTTCTCTGTGTGTGTCTGTAGTGAAACCAGACCTACCTCCAATCCCTGCGCCACACACACTCCTCCATCTGCTGCCCAGGAGCCTGCCTTCTGCTTCCTCTGGACTGAACCGCTCTGAGAGTTTTTGAATGTGTGTGAGAGTCTTGAAGAGCTGATTCCCGGAGGTCAGGAGCAGATAGGCTGTGATGTGGAACTTGTGGGATTAAACTTTCTGACAGTGATGGACTGGAACCAGGAGACGGGAAGTTCAGACACTTGAATAACTGGAGGATCCCGGGGGAGGGTTTGCAAGCTCCGCTAAAACCACCCGTCTTCTCTTGGCGTGATTGTAGTTTCTGTATTTCTGCATCTGGACCTTGTCCACGACCTTGTGTAGAGTGTGTGAGCAGCCTATGTGGGCGGTGAGGGATGTGGATCTGAGGAAACTCCACGCCCCAATGCCCGCTGCTATGCTTCCGTGCCCTGCGCCGGCCGGGTCTGACTGGAGCTTCCAGAACCCGGTAGGGGTGGACTGCAGCTCCCCTGAACCTCGCTGCATCTGGCTAGCGGTGCTCCGCGGCGCCACGGGTTCAGTGTCGCCGCCCGCCATGCCCACTGGGCACAGTCAGAGTGCTCACCAGCCCAGGGTAAGGAAAGGTCACCCATCTTCCTCTAGTGGCTGGATGTGGAGTCACTGATTTAAAGCGTCATTCTTATTGATTATTGAAATGAAATCTTTTAGTTAAGGGGCTATGAAAATTAGATGAAGTAAGTAATGATTCAGATTAATTGTTTAGCGTGTAAAATTTCAGAAAATAAGGCCCAGTGCAAGTTCCCAGAGCCCCAGGTGTCATCTTCTAATTATTTATTTTACCGGTTAAAAATCAGTTTAGACAGTTTTTGTAAGGACAGAAATGCTGCAAATTCTCACATACGAGAAGCTGGAATCTACAAATGATTTGGATTTTTATGTGATAAATTAGTTAAAACAATCAGCTTCTCATTAAAATTGTTGCTGATTAAGTGTCTGTTGATCAACTTAATCGATTCATCGCTTGAGACCATGTAAGCAGCTCCTCCTGCAGTTTACTGCGCACTAAGATGATGATGGAAATATATTGTTTTGCTTCCCCTCTGTGGTTTTCCACAAGAAAAGACTACACACAGTGATATCAGCAGAATCCTCTGCGGAAACCAACGTGTGGGAGTTTTTCTGTCATGCCTGTCAACAAAGTGTCCATGTAACTGTACCCATTGTTTGAAGTCTATTAACCACTTAGCGGTTGACAGTCTTTCACCTTTCAGTGTCTCCAGGCGTGTAGATGTGTTGCCTTTAAGCTGTTTCTGTTTGCCGCTCATTGTTTTTGAGATTTTCCAGGAAAACTGTGTGATGTTGCTTTGGGTTGATGGATTAAGAAGGACAGTTAGATTATTACCATGTGTACTCAGTGAAGAATTTTTGGTCAGCAGCTACCTATGGGCTTGTCTGATCTGTCTTGAGCAGGTATATGTGCCTTTATTTCTTTTTTTTCTTTTTTCTTTTTTCTTTTTTTTAATATTTGGAGGGAGAGATTTCTCTGGTGATCAAACTTCTCGGCCCAGTTAGCATCCCTGGATTTCATTCTATGACGTAATATTATAAAAACTGACGAGGCAAACACCAAAAAGCATGCAGCCAACAGTAAAAAATAAATCAGCTATACATTTTTAAACACAGAATTATTCATCATTTTATTTAAACCATTCCCTTGCGTAGCTTATATTATTTCTATCACACTTAACAATGATTTAGGCGTGAATTATTCATTGAAGTGATGCATTGCCCAAAAGAAGATCAGTAAATATGGATACAACTGAGGTTGATTTAACCTCCGCTCCTTAACGATCTATATGTCTCTGTGCCACTTTGTTCTTATTTTTCTGCAGCTGACGTGTGTTTTCATCTGCGTGATTCTGTACGTGTGGCATATTGACCCTTTCCTTCCTCGGAGGGGTTTCTAATTAGTGGCTAAAGACAGATGAATGGGGGCTGCTAAGTGCCACTTTTAGCGAGGTGTTGTGGAAGCTGTGCGATTGAGCATCCCCACCCCCAACAATGCCCTCAGAATTTAGGGCATCACTTCCCCACATGATCTAATTTTAGTGTGGCCATTTATGTGGAATATTTCCCCTCACTCCCCTTTTCCAGGTTGTTACCATCCCCCCTCACCCTCCTGGCTCATTGACACAGTTAAGAAATGTCACAATCAGGAATGTTGAGTGTGGGAGGAGAGAGAGAGCGTCTGTACGACACAGCTGGCACAAACACACTGTAGAAAGAATTTCTTTGGAAGTGAGATAGAGTTCCTTTCATGCTGATCATTGATACTTACAGTTTTTTTTATCTCTGTGACAGATCATGATTTTTGTTTATTGTGATTGTGTTGAGCTTCCATTCTTGTACCACAGGCAGTTTTTCTTTCCACAGTGTTGTATTTATTTACCTAGCAGCAGACATCACAACCAAAAAAATACTGTCACAGTTTGGCGGTTTAAATCCATCATCAAGTCAAACTGGTAAGAATTTGCATAATATAGAAACATGTGCTCACACAAATATTTCATCTAAGGTTAAAAAAAAGTTTAAAAAAAAAGAAGAGCATTGTAAGGATAGTTTTTTGCGTCTGTCTAAACCTGATGAAAAGTTAAGATCATTGTTTTGCATGTTAATCATAATTTAATGAACTCCTTGTTACTGTGTTACTTCCCCTCCTTCAGACATAGAAGCAGGAACGATGCAAAGTCCCTGGCTACATTTAACTCCACGTCCTAGACTTGACTACATGTGCCTCTGCCCACTGAGCTACCAACTCATCCTGTAAAAGTTATTCTTAAACTGCAGCTCCTCCTCCTCATCCTTCTCCCTTGTCCAGGATTTGAATGAGAGATAGCCAAAATGACCATAACATCATTACATTAAAACATTCCACAGGCAGCACCCGCAGTGAAGCAGGTTATCAGGATGTCAGTTAGACAAAAGCACAATATGTTTTGCTGTTCAAGTAGAAAACCCTGTTTAACCGACGTTGCCTCATCACCTGTTAGCCTAGTTGGACTGACAATGGGGTTGAACTGGTTTTTGAGCACACGTTCCAAATTCATATTGACACACGTGCGTGCAAACACACACACACACACTCACATCTATATTATGTGAATTACAGCCGGATTTACATTATTTGAGCTTCTGCATGTGCTGCTCTTTATTTTGAATCCTCGGTTGTCGGGCAGGTTGTGTTCTCTGAGTGTTTAGAGCACAGCGGGATGTTCGTACACTCATCATGCAACCCCTTCACGAGACATAGGATGCATTTAGACCTGCAGAGGACGTGGAGCGTGCCCTCGGTGAGTCCAGGAATTATCAGAAAGAGATGATTTGACTTTTCACCGTCCCTCTCCCGTTCCCTCTTGGCAGCCCGGCTCAGGGCTGTGGGCGCAGACAGCCGCGGCCATCAGGATTAAAGGCTCGTCAGCGTTTGTAACGTCCGTAAAGCTCCACTTTTCAAACAGGTTGCAACTCTCAGCTGTTTAAAAGAGCATTATTGTTCTGCCCTGCTGGGGTTTTAGCAGGAGCATGGCTCCCCGACAGCCACTGCATTCCTCCATGCTACTTTACTTCTGGATGGAGTGAGGAGAGGCGTGTGTGTGTGTTAACCAACACGTATGCTGTAACTGATGATTAAGACTTCAGCATGACAATAACACTGTATCCTAGAAAAGCCTCCCGCAAACAGAAAGTTTCCAAATTTTATGAAATATTATCAGACATTTTTTATATTTGAGCAAAGCTGATGGAGCTTCAAATGTTAGAATTAGAATTTAGAACATTTGCAACATGTTGTAATCCTGTCAGCAGGACATCCTCTTCTCTCCACGGCCACATTTTGTCTTTTCAGTCATGCATCTTGATGTTGTGTTCTCTGAAACAGGGAGGGAAAATATCTACTGTGTGTGTGTTTACCAACTAAACACCCACTCTAAACAGGAAGCTGTCGTGTGGCATAACAAGCTGTTGTACATATTCAGTAGTTTCCAGTAAAGCTTTTTTTGTGTGTGTGTTTTAATTACATCATCTTTAGATGGTAATTGGATCCCTCAGTGCTCTGTATTATGTGAATGGCATTCAGAGATTATTTATTTTAACAGGCAAGAACATGTCCAGAACCGGCAAAAGAGCTTAAAGTTATCAATTCCTAGTAAGAGAGTAGGAAAGAGTGAGGTTTCCCTGCTCTAAGCCTACATAGAAAGTCAAGTTTAGATTGAAAACCACAGAAACATTTTCCAAGTGTCTTGTTAGTTAAACTGAGTGTCCAACTGTCGGGAGAGGCCAGAGCATGTCAGCAAGCCAAGTTCAGATCATTTTTTGCTTTTGGGTTAAAAGTAAACTTGTAGATGACAAATCGGTCGCATCAAGGTGACAAGGGTACGAGGGAGGATTCATTTCTGGCCTCAGGGGAGAAAAGACGACCGAAGACTCAGCAGAACAGCCGAGGAGAGACGCGCGACCCACACAGACCAAAGCAGCTGAGTGGGAAACAGTGCTGGCTCAGAGACCCAGTTAGACCCTGTGTGTTTTGGGTAATCACAGGGTTTGGTATTCCCAGCGCCGGGAGGGGCCATGCGGTCGAAACTGGCGTGCTGGAGCCTGTCCCTCACTGGGACTGATACTCCTCCTCCTCCTCCTTCCCTTCGTCCTCTTCATCCTTCTCTCATCCACTCTATGTGCTCCCTCACCTCCTCCGCCAGTTTACAGTGTGTGTTTCAACTTGTCCAAGCCAAACCGCTCCCTCTGAGGAATTCATTCTGTCTCTTCCTCCTTTCACCCTGTTGCTCTTTCATTTCCTCTTTTTTTTTTACTCTTGGCCTTGCATTTTCTTTATCATTTTTATTTGACACCCCAAACACTCCTCCTTCCTCACGCATTTCTTTATACTGTTCTCATGCCACATAATAGGCCTCAGTGCTTGCCTCTTTGAAAGAAAATAACAGGGGTAACTTTACACTGTTTAGACTGCCAGACTAAAGATCAGGCTTTGAGTGTCACAAGGATTTATGGAGCTCAATCTGCAAAATATACCCATCATATATACTTCAGAATATTCTTTGTGATGCATGATTTGTACTTGTAGAAAAGAACATTCATGTTTTTTCTAACGTGTATCTACAAACTCAAAACATATTTCAGAAAGTTAGTTGAAATATCCAAACTTATTTTTGGTCTCTTTCCTTGGACGGAACATAAAGTAGAGGAGAAAAAAAGAAAATGTGCGGTAAAAGTCATCGCAGCCGGATTTCCATTACACGAAAGCGTGTGGTGAGAGAGGAAGGAGAGGTGGAAGGGAGGAGAGGCGAGGGAAGGAAAATGTAACGAAGGAGAAAGAGGAGTGAACGAGTGGAAGTGCCTCCATAATGGAGAGTAAGATCTCTGGTTTTATTTATAGGAGCATCTGGTTATCCCGCCCCACAGTGCTACCACACTTCCTGCCTCCAGCCTGCCACTTCCTGTTGTTGTGTGGCCCGAATACAGGGTTGTCAGGTCAAGTGTGTGTGTGTTTGTTATATCAGTGTCTATATAAGTTGGGGGGGCGGGGTTGTGCACCTAATTTGCTTTGTTGAATCGTAACCCTGGAGTGTCAAAGCCTGTAAGCCTGTTTTATTTTAGCTTAACTCATGAGGCAGGAAAAATGCCATTCAAAGTGACTCGCACACAAAACCGTACCTGGAGCGCCATAAACATAGCCGTCTGACGTCTTGGTGTCCTTGTTGGCTGCGGGCAGATTTATCTTTTGATCATTTTCCGCCATTATCGTATTCTTCATCATCGTAGTATGTCAAGGATGGTTGAAATCCACTAACTGTGTAGACTTTCTTTGTGAGCTGATGCCAGATTAAACTTAAGTAGAAGGGGCTGTGCAGGAGCAGGGATGAGTGCAACATGATGAGTAGCCGGTGTTTTGTGCGACTTATGTTTGCAGCTGTTGCTTTGTTTGTAGTAAAGCTCTGTGAGTCATAAAGTTACTATAGTTAGTGACTTTATTGATTTATTGTAGCAATTAGATAATTCAACTAAAGCTGTTGTTGCACACTGAGATTACCTGAGATTACCTAACGTTCATCTTTGAAGCATCTTAAACTATACCAATCCCATTATAAACAGACGTTATAGTGATACTGATCTGCATGGTGTACATGGTGTACAGCTGTGTACTTTGCCAATATTCACTCATAGAAAATTATAATAGACATGCAGACATTTGTATAGTGCTTTTTTATTATTTATTCATCTGTCAGTGTTTTTTGATTAATCACTGAATCATTTAGTCTATAAGATATCAGAAAATAGTGAAAATACCCACTATAATTACCCCAAGTAGACATATTTAAGTAGCTTGTTTTCTTCACCCATAGTCAAAAACCCAAAGATATTCAATTTACTGTAATTTGTCTTTCTCTCATCTCTAATTGAATTTCAAAATTGTTGCAGGTTGATATTCTGTCAGTTGACTAATCAATTCATTGACTAATTGTTTCAGCTGTACATTTAACAATGGCAACATACTTAAGAAAAGGCAAAGGCTATTTCAGATGTTTCTGGAGATTTATGAGTATTTCTTTAAAAAATCTTTTCTGTTGTGCATTGCATTGTGGAACAGTAGTGTATATCAGTATCACCTATTTCAATGTGAACACATTTAAACAATCCTCAAAACCAAGTGGCTATTATATGTGCATTACATGGAATTTAGTCACAGCTTTTTACAAAATGCTGTCACTCTAGTAAGTTTCTTCGTGTAGTGTATGCTAAAGTGTTAGCACGGCGCAGTGATTGATTGATTAGGTCGGGATGACACATGGATGATTATAGTGTTGAGCTGCCTCCCAAATTTATGATCTTGCTCCTGTGAGTCAGAAAGAGTTCAGTTAGTTCTGCTTTGCTAAGAAAGGTTTGACAGTGAACATGCAGCACGAGATAACGAGAGAACCACAGCAGGCTGCTGAGGTGACATGCAGATTTCTCCCCTCCTCCTCCTCCTCCTCCTCCTCCTTGCTCCCCGCCTGTTTGGTCAGGTGATAGTGTTTGACTGACAGATGTGGGTCGTCAGGGCAGCATGGGGGTGATAGTTCTCACGTGTGTTTGTCAGCTGAGCTAACTGGGCTTATTTACTCGGCCTCAGGAATGAGATTTTTAGAGAGCGGGTGGAAATGTGCCTCTATTCTCCACTCGGATTCCAGATCCCCTCAGATCCTTTCTCCCTGTGATAAGACCATGGTCAGTGTGTGCAGAACTGGGTGAAGCTCAGCCCCACATTTCTACCTAGGTCCTGTCTAGACGTGGCCCTTCCTTATGGAGGACCCCCCAGGTGTGTTTATTGACTATTGTTCTGTGGCTGGGTGGCATGTAGGACTGACCACATTCAGGACCTCATGAGAAAGCTGCTAATGTAATGCCCAGCAGCCAAGGGTTTATGTCACCGGTCAGCCTGTCTGGAGTCTAGAGCCGCCTTGTGCATCTCCAGGGAATAATTAAGTGTGTCGCATCTGGAAAACTGGAAAATTTGTCCAGGGTTGCTCCTATTTATGGGAAATACAGTAGATTCTAATCAAGAGTTAAGCAGAAGCTGATGATTTATTTCAGCATACTTTATAGCTAAGACTGTACATGTGCTGCACTCTGGACATACTTTTATACATCTTCTGAAACGGAATAACATTTACACATGTCCCATAAATTTCACTGGAATCACAACACTAACTTGATGAAGCTGTATGTTTATTTATTTATTCTCCATTTTTTGGCATGTGTGAACCTCAGCACTCAACATATTTTCCAAGCTGTCTGAAGAACACACATTCATCAAATAAAATATATATCTATATTGTGTAAAGCATCCTGAATCTCACTGAATCTCTCTGTGTCCGCAGGCTAAGGGGCGGAGGGATGGTCTCTCCTCAGCTGGTGACAACCCTCGGCCGCCGATGGCGACCCGGCCGGGAAGGGAGGGGGTCGGCATGGGCTGGAAGGGTCCACGGACGCTGGTTCTCCGAAAGAACTCCCAGGGTTTTGGTTTTACGCTCCGCCACTTCATTGTTTACCCTCCAGAGTCCGCCCTGCACACCAACCTCAAGGTGAGACCTACAGGTCCTTGAAAATTTGAGAATGTCTCGAATCGCATTTCAAGCTAAAGAAAGGTGTTGAATTATGTTAAATATATGCAGTTTTATGAACCAGTGTTTGTCCTTTTAATGTCGTGTTAAGTGTCATTAAGTCCTTTTTTGAACTTCCATGTTTATTTTTACAGCACACATGGTCTCCATTTCATCGTAGCTGGCATTTAAATAGGTTTTTGAAAGCCTTTAACGTTTAACTTGCTGAACCCAGGACAGAGCTTATTTTCAGCTTGAAGATAAAGTCAATCACACTGGAGTCGAGGGTCAGCGAGGCTGAGCTGAGCAAAATTAACTCACAGACAAAAGGAGAAAACAAGCCATGACTGACTGGAGACAACAAGAGTGAACAAACCTGGCCTGTTATAGAGTTTTTAAAGGAGGGAGACAAAATAACGACACGTGGGTTCTTTTTCAGAATCAAAGCTTTATTGCCAAGTAGGTTTACACACGCAAGGAATTACTGGTGAGAACAACAAAATTCACACTTTGAGCAATATAAAGCACCTCCATAACCTGCCAAACAGCCTGGTTTGAAAACTATTACTCCTTTTTGTTTTCAGTATCACTTCATGGGCCTTGTTTTCAGTCCTTGGTGAATTGAAGATTGTTCTGGGATTTTGGAATGAGCCTCTGTGTGACTGAGTGGTTATTTAGCTCTTTGAGGTGTGGGGGCAAACGGCTCCAGATGTGAAATTGAGGGATATGGAGGCTGGGGTGGGGTGAGCCAGCTGAAACAAGGCCTCTATTATTATTCTACCACCCCACCACCCAGCAGCTGCAGATAGGAACACAGATTGAATGAGATCTGTTGTCTTAGCCTGGTACCACTCACTGGCAGTCAGGCCGTACCAGGCCGGCCCCAGACAATAGGCCCACTGCTGGCCTTTGGCCCTGGTTCTGTCCTCATCTCCACTGCCTCAAGGGTCACATGGTTTTTTGGGACAATCGGACCCACTGAGCCGCCTGTTCTTATCTGAAGAGCCTTCGTGGAAGTCTCCCAAATTACCCTCATAGTGTCCAATTATCGGAGGCCTACCGGTGCGTGACCCAATTGGGCACTCATGTCATGGTGTGTGCTGGTTCAGAAAGTCTTCAAGAGTTGTCTTTTACATCATCTAAAACACAGATCTAAACTTTTCTCCTGTGTGATTGCATAAATTTAAAAAAGTCAAATTTTCTCTGCACCTTTATCTTCCTGCATCAACTTGCAGCGTTGTGGCTATTTCGTCGGGTAGAGTTTAGTACTGGGCCTTGTGACACTTATTCACTATGACTTCTGCTTGTGTCTTTGATTTAGCCTCATTTGTGCATCACTTTGGTCAAAACTTCCCCCAAATGACTAAATGTACATATATATGAAAAGATATTGGAGAGGGTAAAAAGATACTGCACATATTTACAAATTCCCTTGTCTACTGAATTGAGAATGAATATGGATCGAGAAGGTGCTTGCACACTCATTTGAATGTTTATATTGCAATATGACTACAAAATGGGCAATATTACACTGCTGAAAAAAAAACTTTTAAAAGATTGAAGTTAAAAGATTGAGACAGAACAGTCACTTTGACAATTAACTGTAAGCTAAAGCCTTTGTACACTGAATTGTATTCCAGATTTGATTTCAAGGGACTTTAAATTTTGTATCGTCTTGGTGAACAACGATGTAAGCCCAGTTAATGTAACTGTTTAAATTATTTTCTGTCTTTTAACAAGCAAAATCGATGTTATACATTTATAAAACCTTAAAATATTGCTTTATATTATTTGGGCCTTGTTTAATGCTACATGTGTATGATCACAGTAACACTGTTATCGTCTTTAGTACCAGTCTGAGGTGTTGTGTAGAAATATAAAGATGTGTAGTTTCATACAAAAGTAGTAAATAGTCCCTATCACCTGCTTCACACTGTGCAGGTGTTGACCCACTGTGCACATGAATCTGACCAACATACAGATTCTTGTGCCCACCTTTCACTGTCTCCTCCACAGTCTAGGATGTGTTCAGACTGGGGCTGATCAGTTGACGAGTGTCCCCAGCTTGGAGTTCTATTCTGGGGTCGTCGGCTCCCCTTTCTCTGCCTCTAAACCCCCAGCATTGTCTGCAGAGCCTGGAATGAGCCCACTCAGCGTAGCATAAAGCCAGGCAGCAGTCAGCCCACCGTGCCCCTAACCCCAAACTGTCCACTCAGCTTAGTGTGTTTGTGTGTGTGTGTGTGTGTGTGTGTGTATCAAATCTCACCACTGCCGTCCTCACTGCTGACAGCTGTGAGCGTGAGCTTCACATGACGTCATGAGTACCTGCAGACTGTCTAACCTGCAAGCCGGTGTCTGTGTTGGAACTGCAGTCCAAAATTAAAAACTAGTAAAAGGAAACAGGTTTGTCTCAGGAGGGTTGCCTTGAGATGCACATTAAAATGACACAACGGATACTTCTGACTTCTCCTGTGGTCTGAAGGTTACGGAGATGTAGATATCAAGCTGAATTAGCATTTGGCATTGTTCCCGCCTGTGAAAGCAGTGATAGACTTTTATTTTTGCTGAGTGCTGAATGGACAAAATGTTCCTCCATCTAAATGGCAAAGATTCTTATTATTGGTCCCAAAACTTTCTTTAGTGGTTTAGACATTTTTCTCCGGCCTCTGTCTTCACATCTACTCTCACATGGCAGAAATCTGGGTGTCAAATTTTGACTCTGGGTTACAATTCTGTCAGTAGTTGTGTTTTTTCACATGGCGACATGTTTCAGATTAAAAAAAATATTTTTCTATGTTTTTGAGATATGCAGAAATAACTTACGTTGTTTAATAACTTCAAGCCTCAACTGCTGTGAATTTCTTGTGTTGAAAAGTTTACCCATAACTGACAGCTGTACCCCATTTAACAACTGAAGACCCAGCTGACCCAATTTGTTTTCAGTGTCCATTATCATTAATATAACAATAAAATAGTTTTATTTTTTTCTGTTACAGTTATTAACCTATTGATTTGTTTTACATTTGTAAAACACTTCTACACTGGTTGTTTTCTCTAAATCAATTTGACTTGAACTGACTTGACTTTGACTGAATGTGAGCAGTAATTCTGTCCGTTTCTTTCATTTGCAGGATGAGGAGAACGGTAACGGGAAGGGTAAGTGTTCTCTTTCTCATCAGGCAACAAATTAAAACCTGGTGCAGTGGGATAACTTATTTTGTAATGAGCAGGGACCTCCTGTACTGTCACCTCTGCACTGCAGCCTTTCTGCCCCCTCTACAGGACACTATGTAGCACTACAGCTAAAGTAGTCTACTGCATCAGACACTCATATCAGAATGATAAGAGACAATCATTTTTAAATATTGATTGATCTCCTTAGGCCAGGAAAGTCATAAACACAAGTACCCAAAGGTGTTACTTAAAGCCGGCTCTAAACCTCAGGAGCAGTTTTAGTTCTAGTTTAATTTGTTTTTGTTTGTTTTTTTGCATTTATTCAATTCAGCAGTTAGAATCCCTGATCTTTGTCTTTTGTCATCCAGGGTATCAGAAAGGTCGGCTGGAGCCGATGGACACCATATTTGTGAAGAGCGTGAGAGAAAAAGGTCCGGCCCACCAGGCGGGCTTGTGTACAGGTAAAGGGAACATATGGTGCAGGAGCATGAACTCGCTGATTTGCATTGGAAATCTGTTGGGGAGAGTCACATGATGCTGCAGACACAAGCAGATGCACAGTGATATGAAAGATTCAGAGAGGGTGGTAATATAATACAGATACCAGAATGACAAAAGTGCATTTGAACGTGACAGACCTGTAGAAGTGTTCTTGCTGTAACTTGTAGTTTTAACAGGGCAGCAAATCCACTCCCAGCTCAGACAGACCAAACCAGTACTCCGGTGTGCATGCCTTCACACAAGCTGTCACATTCAGGAATTCTCATGCTAGTATCAACATATGCAAACATATACACTCTGAGCACTTTGTATGTGTGTCAACATGAAGTCACCTTATATGCATACAAACTTTGAACAAATACTTATTGAACACCTTACCTTGGGCCTCGTTTCACAAAACGCCAAGCTGTGCTGACATCCCTGCATTTAAGTTGTCAGTAAGCACAACGTATTTAAATTGACAGATGTGCTAACACTTTTTTGAAGATCACAAAAAAGATCCATGTTGGCTCTTTTTCATTTAAAAAGATCATGCCTGCTTATGTCTTTAATGTATTACATGACCTTAAATTAAAGTGCCGTGCAGGACCAGATGATCTTGATGATTTAAGTTTATCAAAATTGCAGCTCACATATTGATGTTTGCTCTTCTTTTAAATCTATCATTAACCTGTACTGTGCCACAAATTTGGAAAGCTACAAGAGTGACACCTCTTTTCAAAGGTGGAGACCAATCTCCACTCTTTGAAAAATATCTGAGAAATTCATTTTTAATCGATTAACTGAGAACATCAATAATTAAAACATTTCATCTCCACATCAATCTGGCTTTAGATCCATTTTTTCTTCTTCAACTGCTCTCTTAAAATTTACAAATGTCTTCTCGGGGTTTTGATAATGGTCATTTCATTGGAGATGCTTTCATTGATCTCTCTTTGATATGGTTAAACATTACCTTTTAGATGGGTCCCTTATGCAGAATGTGGAGGAATTTAAATATTTGGGCCTTTGGCTCGACTCCAACCTTACCTTTAAGATACACATTGACAATATCATTAGAAAAGTATATGGATGTCTTAACAATCTGTACAGATTAATCAAATTTTCTTCAACTCAAGTCAGAAAAAGGAGTATTTTTCAACTGGTAATACAAATCATTGATTATGCAGACATAGTTTACACTAATACCTTTGAGTCCAATCTTAGACCCCTTAATGTTGTGATCAATTATCTTTGCAGATTTAAATTGAACTGTCCATTTAAAACTCATCATTGTCTTATGACTCACTGAACTGGTTGTCCTGCATACCTTAAACAGCACTTAATACCTTATTGCTCAACATACTCACTTAGACACCTCCAATGCCCAACATTTTTTACCAAGTTATTTTTTGTAGTTGGTAGGAGAGCATTTAAGGCCCCCGTTAAGACTGGAATAACCTTCCTCTTTTCTTGAGATCTATTTCCGCATTTGGTTTATTCAAATCGTGGCTTTTTTCTTTTCCTAAAACTACATGTTCTTGTCATTAGGGATACCAATGGTATTACATATAAATGGTTTATGTAGAAAATATACAGTAGTATGTATACAATCATGCCTTTCTTTGTCATCATTTTCTTTATCTTGATTTTCTTTGGACATTTCTATGTGAGATGTGACGTTATCTTGCATGTTACATTTTGTCATAAGGCATATTGATAAACGACACATTAGTTGTTTAATGCATTTGCGCTATGCTGATTATGGGTCTTGTTTTGTATATATGACTGTGTTTGTATTGTGTTTATGTTTTTGTATATGTACTATGTGGTTAACTTTGTGTCTGTACTTACATGTATGCTGCAGGACCCCCTTGAAAATGAGATGATACATCTCAAAGGGTTAACCTGAAATAAATTCAAATTCAAATATATATACAGCCTTTGAAACATGTTGGAGACGACAAGCCTTTCTTTTTATTATATTGATAAAAACTTTAAGATTACATTTGAATTGGCTTAGGCTGAGGTTCTTTGTATGGACGCATCACTGTCCTTCAGTGCCTAATACTGATAATGAGCTTAATGTTAAGCAGGCATGTTGTTGGTTTTGTTGAAATTAAACACAGCTTGGCCATTAGGATATAAATAAAGAGAATATTGAAATAGTTTATATGAAACCACTTTTTTTGCAGGTGATCGGCTGGTGAAAGTGAACGGAGAGAGTGTTCTAGGAAAGACGTACTCGCAGGTGATAGCCCTCATTCAGAACAGGTAAGATTGCCTGCCTGTCAGCGCTTTAAACCTTTGTTGCGTGGAGTTAGTGAACCATCTGTTTGTGTTTTCTTTGCAAGCTTATCATAGAGATGACATACACCTTGTCACTAGTGTCACTAGTGTTAGTCCTTTGATTTAATAAAAAAAAGAGTCGCCTGAAGCTGTGAACTCTATACTCACAGCCTCAAGACAGATACTGTGGTTAGGGGCTTGAAAAAGTGACACGATCCACTTAATGAAGCCTGATACAGATTGGTTGGATCAAATCTCTGCAACTCTAGCTGGTGTACACTTCAGCAGAACTGAAGCTGTTGATGTTTTAGTTTAGTTAAACCTTTCTTTAAATGAGTCAGAGGATTCATTTTTGAGATTTATCAGGATATTGGAACTCTTTTAGTGAATTGGAGCATTTTTTCCTCCTCACCTGTTTTTAAACCAGTATTTGTTGTTTGTCTTTATTCTTCCTGTCCTCCCCTCTTCTTCCTCCTCTATATGTGTTGCAGTGAGAGTGTGTTGGAGCTCTCGATTATGCCGAAAGATGAAGATGTGCTTCAGTTGGTAAGTGTGAGTATGGGATTTTTCATGCACCTTAACCCACCAAAACAACTAACTGCACACATATCATGCGTTACACACTTAATTACATGGCTTGGCAAGCAAACTGGCAATTATTTGTTACATTTTTATTATTTCAGGACACTGCAGAAATCTGAATATTCAGCAGGGCTTGTATGTTCATCTGAATTCAACCCGTCAAGAATGTAGAGGTTTTTTTTTGAATAGCTGCAGAGTGACTCAGAGTCTCATTGCTCTGTGCTTAAATGACAACATGGATTCATTAAAGCCACTGCTATCCTGACTGTCAAACTGCTCCGTGCTCGCGCACACACCCATGTTCGGTACAACACATTTTTGGCGCTCCACAGGTTGCTCCATGCTTGCTCGCATGATCAGACATGCATCATCCCCTCGCCCCGTACATTAACATGGAGCAACATGTTAATGTACACCTAAAACCAGATTTAGGTGATCCTCCTCACACATGCAGAAACATCAGTGTTTTTGCCAAAGGAGCCCAAACTCTGTTCTCCCCTTAAATATGCTGCCATGTTTTAACATTATAAACTCCTCTGTCCTCACACTCCTCCCCTTGCTGCTATGCCTGTATCTGCTGCATTCCTAGCATGACATCACCAGTGCTGCGCCTCCTTCCACACTCCCACAGGGTGGAGTAAGGCAGAGAATGAGAGGGAAGAGAGAGGGAGTTTGGAAGGATCCGAGAGAGGAGACAACAAGGAGACCAACAGATAGGAAACTCACGAAAAAAGTAATAGAAAAAAGCAAAAGATTGCATGTTTCTGGGAGGAGGGCGTGTAAAATCTTAACAACGGCAGGTTTTGGCAGCCGGCATGTTGTGTCAGGACCACTGGTGAGGATAAGTCTTCTGCCTTGTCCTCTGTTCTTCCTCCTCTGTGTCTGTTTGTGGTGACAACAAGTTTAACATGCAGGCTGGGGAAAAGTTCTGGATTCTGTTGGGCGGTCTAGGTAAACCTCGAAAAAAACTTGTCTGTCTGTGTGATTTAGGTTTACCTTGTCATGAGAATGGAAACAGGAATTGTTAGCAAGTATGTTTTTAACTTGTTGTGAAGTCGAGTCAAAGTTGTAAGTGATGCTTCAAATGTGACAGTGCGACCATTTGATAAATTGATCTATTAATTATACACTTTTTATTTTCAATAGGCACTCTTAAAATGGCACACTGTATGTAGTATGTATATCCTGTATGTGTGTATAGACAACGTTGGTGGGGACACATGTATTTGCAGCTGGTTGGTGTGCAGTGACTGTTGTGGCTTTTGCTCGAGGAAGTTCATGCAGTTTGCTAGCTAGCATGTGTTTGTATTGAGAGCTGAGGCCCTGGGGACAAACTGTGGTAAAGGGGGTTGAGGTGAAAGACCGTCCACTTTAGGGCTTGTTGTGTAACTGACAGCGGCATGAAGTTCTCTTCTGGAGTTATGGTTACGGTCTGTGTTGTTGTCAAACTTGTTTACAGTTAAGGCATTTCCAGTCGTCACTGCCAAATAGACTCACCATTCCTTCAAGTTTTCTTATCTCACTCAAGTAGTCATGTCTCACTTCTGCTCATCTTCCCTCTCTCTCCCAGGCATACTCCCAGGATGCCTACCTGACAGGCAACGAACCCTACTCAGGGGGAGCTGAGAACCTCCCACCACCACCTCCCCTCTGTTATCCACGCACCAAAACCACACCCCCTGCTGGAGCTCCTCCATCTGCCCCCATGGGCCAGAACCAGTTAGATAACTGGAGTCGGTGGCCAGGTTCTTCCAGCCCTTCTTCACCCCTAGACAACCGTTCCGCTGTTGGCAGCCCCGCAAGCTGGCAGGAAGGGCGGGCAGTAGAGCCAGGCGGTGTGGGTCATAGCAGCCCCGCCCACCGCACAGAAGAAATCCAGTACGGTATGACCAACCAGCAGCCTCAAGGCCAGACCAGAGGGCGCTCCTACTCTTCCTCTTCCTCGTCAGGAGGCCCTTTGTCAGGCCAGCTACAAGTCCACTACCCTAACCACCACGCTGCCAGCTCCTCGCAGGCTCAGCCACGTAAGTCCAGCTCAGCCTGGACCAGTCCCCCCCTGCCCCAGCTCAGCCACGGCCGCAATGAGCGTTGCCAGCAGGCCCTCTCTGACTGGTACTACAACCAGCTGCCTGAGCGCTCAGGACGCAGCATGCAGACCCGCCACCGCAGCTACTCTCAGGACCGGCTCAGTGAAACAAGGAGGCAGCAGCAGCAGCGACAGGTGCCTGGCCGCACAGCGCCTCCCAGGACACTCTGCTGTTACTGCAGCAGTCAGGCCCAGGACCCCATGGGGAGCCCTACTGGTCCTATGCAGACTGGGAGGAGGGCTCAAATAGGGGCCACCCAGCCTCTAACTATACCCGAACACGCTCAGAAAACCTGCTGGCCCAGTTTGATCGCCATGGGCGCTCATTAGAAATGCTGGACCGAGCAGCGGGACTGGTCTCGCCTCGGTTTGACAGACCTTCATGGCTCCAGCAGGCTCCCCAGCCGCCCCCCAGGACTGACGTCTATCCAAGGCAGGGGAGCCATTACGGTGCAGCACAAGCTCCTCCGATGTCCCGACACTCACAGTTACAATCTAAACACCACACCCAGGCCCACGCCCAGCCTTTGCCCCAGCAGACTGCCCCCCAGAGCAGGCGGCTTCCCCCCGGACAGAGCATGGACGACCAGCCGGTGGGCTACCGTAGCTACAGCCCTTCTTTTTACCGCAAGACGGGCCGCATCATGCAGCAAGCCCACTCTTTCAGGGACCCTACGTACTCTGGCCCTCACTTGAACTGGAACCCAGCACCTAAAACCAGCCCTCCAGAGGGCACAACGGCACCTCTCACTTCCTCCCCCCTTGCATCCACCACTCCCGAATCCCAGGACAGAGCGTACAGGCCAACAAACCACGAGAGGGAACGAGGTTCAGTGGAGGGGCAGGAGGAGGTGGTGGGACAGAACCAGGAAGTAGTGCTGAGGCAGAAACCTCCCACCGGGCGGAGGAACGCCCATGGTATGCGTCATCCCCACTACGCGCTGCCGATAGACGGGCTAGAACCCTCTTTGTTTCCACCTGATCCCCAAGACTCAGCTCCTGCACCAGGTTCCACAGGAGATGTAGCCCCACGCAAAACAAATGGCAACCTTGCCCCCCTGCCCATAGAGGATGACTCCTTGGCCTCCATCCCCTTTATAGGTAAGCAAGGAATGTTTGAGCTTCATCCTTACGCCTTAATCCCCTCACAAAACCTCCAAATCCAACTAATATAATCCACAGTGAGTGTTTTTTGAATGTTAGTGTAAGCTTAACTGAGAGATAATGCAAAGCTATAATTCAGACAAAATTATGAGTTTGGAGGGAATGTGTGTTTCCTTAATTTCCTTTTGTCTGTCTGGTCAGGCTCCAGGCTTTTTTCGGATACGGTTTCCATTCTCTCATTGAGATTCTGCTGATGTGTCTGGTGTGTTTGTCTGTGAATGTTTGCATTGGGTAATACTGGCACTTCCCTCAGTCTTACAGACAGTATTAGTAGTCTTACTGAATCATATCTGATGGGAGTTCACTAATCCTGTGGCTGCCCCCAGTCTCTAAGGTCACCTCACCATGTTGAGAAAAATGAGGTGGAGTTCTGAATGGGTGTTTTTGTTTGTGTGTGAGCAAGGCAGTGCTACAGTTTTACTTTAATTCCTGTAGTATGTCGGCTTGTCATCTTTTTCTTTCTTTCTTTTAAATTGTTCCTTCTTTTAGTCAGTTTAGCTTTATTTTGTAGCCATGCTAGAGGCATGTCTCTTTGGATGGTAGCATTGTTCTGTCCGTCGGTCCACTGCTTTTGGTCTCAGTAACTATTGGATTGATTGCCGGTAAATTTCGAGGACAAATTCAAATTGCTTTGATTATTCCTGAACTTCTCCTGTAGCCCATTCTTCATGTCAAAATTTTAATTTAATCAATACTCAATACTCAATATACTAATGGTTTATGACTAAATACCTTCATAACTGAACATTCCCATCACCCCCTGCTGTACTTTGTGTTTGTATGCTAATTAGCAAATGTTAGCATGCTAATACTCTAAACTCTAAAGATGGTGAGCATGTGAAACATTGTACCTGCATTGTCATCAGCATTGTCATTGTAAGCATATTGCCATTCTAGCATTAGCATTCAGCTTAATGCACCACGGTGCCAAAGTACTGCCTCACAGAGCAGCTAGCATGGCTGTAGACTTTTAGCCTTGATTTTTCTCAACTATTAAACATGTGGAGGATTTATACATTTAGAAAATCTGTATCACAAAGTAGTAGCTTAGAATATTTTTTATTGAAAGAGAAGATATGTGCGAAGTTCAGTTTACTTTTAACATAGTGTTATTTTGCCTGTAAAATATATAATGTTATGGGTAAGAAAACATGCACTCTAAAGACTTAATTCTTACAACATTGAAACATTTCAAGGTTTGTATAAGATTAATATTAAAGATGAATTAAATTAATCTGATGAAATGAAAGTGTATGTTTAGGAAAACCTAATTTATAGAAAGTAGAGTACCCTAAATTTGCCATAAACCGAGAGTTATAATCTGTGCATGCAGCTCTGTGTCTGTGTGAAGTTGTTTGCATGAGTACGTACAGTTATGGCCTACATATATTGGTGTCCTTGGTAGGCCACTGTGTTGAAAATACTCGATAGTACTCGATAGTAAATGTTGTCATTTGATCCCCTCCTACTTTATACTTCATATTGGCTCGTATCACTTGACATATACAACAACCATGAAGTCAAACTATATGCAAATGAAGTTAGACAGTCAGGTTTGCTATGCTTACTATGCTATGCTTATGCTTATGTTTCACAGCCTGAAACAAACAGCCACTGATAACCCCAATTTTAAATAGATTCAAATCAGCTGACTTTGACTCAACGTGGAATGGGCGCCGATATTAGAGCCAAGCCACGCTCGGCCCGAGAAAGTCATTTAAAGAGAGAAAATCCAGAGGATCAGCAAACCAGGAGGCATCTCTCTGCCTCTCCCTCAGTCCGTCAAAGCACATTCTTGCCGCTTACCTTCAGAAACCAGGCAGTCAGGGCTGCAGGCTGGGACACGTCTAATGGCCATAAACTGAAACTAGGCTAGTTTCTCCCTGTCGACAAGAAGTAGGTTTTCCTCTGCTCTTTCTCTCTCCATCTCTTTATCGCTCTGACAGAGATGCTGATAATATCTGAGCCTCTTTTGGAACATGCCATTTAATAGGCTGTTGTCATTCTTGTCTACAAAGCATGGACGTCTGTGAGGTGGAGAGCACAAAGGCATGCTGTGTGTGATGCCAGATATGTTTTTATGACGTTTCGTGTTGAGAGATGTAGAACATTTCCAGACTTTGATCAAGTATTTAGTATTTTTCTATACAATTTGGAAAATAAAAACAGGAAGAGGCATGTCAACAGATGCAGTATTTTACTCTGTACCCAGTTGGAATCTTTCACCATGAATCTAAGTTGTAAATTACCAGGAGGTTTTTGTGGCGGTTCTTGTGGGGAACAGTAGGGGCTCATACACTCAGCTCCTGCCCTCAATGCTGTTATTGTGCTTCTCTGGAAGATGAAGGGGGTAGTGTGTCTGTGTGGGTATGTGGGAGTTCAGTCTATGACTATCTTTACTAGCTGGACCCTGAACTCAACAGAGCAGGACCAAGACCTTCTGTGCTGGCTTCTGTCCTGCTTCCAAAATGCCTCTCGCCCCCTCTGTCTTGTCTTACAGGGACCAGCCCCCTTGTGTCTGTCTTTCTGTCTCTTAATCTCATTCTTTCTTTTGAAAGAACAAAGTATAGAAAAACCAAAAGTTGCCACCTAATGCTTTAACAATTAGTATCTCAATCGATCAGTCAATCAACACATAATGAACAGGAAACTGCTTTGACAATCGATTAACTGTCATAGTCATTTTTAAAGTAAAAAGTGAAAATATTAACTGGTGCCAGAAGCTCCACAATTATTGTCTTATGTGAAACATTTCATTTAGGCAAGGTTGTTGTAGTGCTGAATAATATTTAACATTTGAGAGGTTTGGTTTATCTTGTTAAAATAAAAGAAAAAACTTATATTATATTATTATATAATAATATATGTTAATATTAATATATTAATCAATTGAGGTATAGAAAAAGTGTAATTGGGGTGCTGGTTCCCCGCAACTCTTAAATATCAAAGTAGAAAGAAAAAGAAAAGTCAAGACAGCCTTACTATATGCTTGATAACAATCCAAGTAATCCACTGAGCTTTGAAGGATTTTTAAAAGTGTGTAGTATGTAGATGTGGTTTAAAGTTAGACTTTAGACTCTTTAGGCTCCCTCTGTTACTTTTTTATACTTCTGTTTGTGTTCTCTTTTCTTCCTTCATCTCTCTTCCCCCTATAACCTCTGAATGCTGGACTCCATATCTGTTGCAGGATATATTGTGGAGTTGGGACAGAGCGTGTTGCAGTATGTTGCTCCCCTCTGCTGGTCCTTCTCTGTCTGGTGGCTCAGAGCTCACTCTCTGGCTGCCCGTTAATGACGGCCTTTGTTAAACCCACAGCCCGGCTATTTCTGGGCCGCGCTGTAAACAGGCAGATTCCTCATCCCAGATTGGAAATGTTTTCCGCCCTATGTCGGGTCTCTAGTATGCACAGGAGTGAAGAATAGAACAGCGAGGGTGGGAGATGAAAGAAGACCAGATGGGAAGAGAGACAGAAAGAAGGTGAAAGACGAGAACGATGCTGAGGGTTGAGGGCTGATTGCAAGATATTTCGGGGACAGTGGGGAAAGAAAAAAGGAAATCAGATCAGGAGTGAGCTGAAATGAGAAACCACAACAAGAATTTAAAAAAAGGACTATGTGTTGGTCTATGGGGATGGACCTCAGAGTCCTTCCAGTCTTCGGACCTGTCTGAGGCTGTGCTGCCCTCTGTTGTTCCCACAGAGAACACACCGAAGCCTGCAATTCAGTCCTGACAGTTTAAAATGTCAGCAGCAAATCCAGCTTCTCCTCATTTTATGCAAATATCCGGCCACTCTCTAATCCTCTCTGTCAGTCAGGAAGTGTGAGTGTGGGTGAGCGTGACTTGCGGTTTCATTTCCCTTTGCATCATCTGAAAATGTTTAAGTCTTGTAGCTTGTGTGACCCATTAAGTTGCTCTATGCCTTTGTCTTTGTGAACACTGAAGCTTTCAATCATGGCATCTACACTACCACTAAATATCTACATAAAGTTATCCACACTATTGTTTTTTTGTCCTTGTTGGTCTGTGACACTTTCTTTTGCATCCTCACATGTATCAGATGATACACTACTTTAGATTTCATAAAGAACTGAAACCTGGAGCCAGTAGATTTCTGTTACAAAACCCCCTCTGTTAGCAGCAAACTAGCTCTTCCTATGGCAACAGAAGGCACAGGTACTGCATTATCTGTCAACTATTTACCTATTTCACCGTGTGCCTGTGTAACGTTTTGTCTGTTCTACTCAGGTTGCAGATGTATTTGTTCTTACCTGAGACAGTTGCACAGCTGTTAGATCATGGAGCTTCTTTTGAGGATTTGTAAATCACCGTATATGTTTGTGTTTGTGGTCTGCCTTTTGTATACTTCTCACTGGAATGTATAAAATGCCTCTCGTTGGAGTACAATTCCTGTATGTGTTGCTTTTGCGGTTGAAAGAATGAATGTTAAATATAAGGCGAAAGATGTGGAAACTGTGAGATGAATTATCTTGTTTACTATCTCTGATGGTAACCCTGCGGTTCCTCGCGGTTCCTCTCCTTTACAAACCTCTCCTCTTCCACACCTTCTCCTAATCTAACCCCTTTTACTTTTCTTCTTTTTCCCTTCTGCCCTTTTTCCTCTAACACCTAACCCTATCCCCTCTTCCTTTCTCCTCCTGCCTCCCCTCCTTCCCTCCACCCTCCAACAGATGAGCCGACCAGCCCTGACGCTGATTTGCGCGCCCGCCACGTACCGGCGTCCTCCGTGGTGTCCAGCGGCATGAATTCAGCGCCCGCCGTGGTCACCAGTCCCGCCTCCCCCACCTTCACCTTCCCCCTCACTAGGCTCTTCTCACACGACTGCAGTGAGTGCCCCCTCCTCCCCCTTCTCCAATCCCTTCCTCTCCACTGCATGGAGCTGAAAAGTACCTTATTTTTGGCGTTTACCCGTGATGTAGATGATCCCTCTTTTTACTTCAGAGAGGGACTGATGAAGCATGCATGAGATTTTAAAACCCTCCTAGTTTGTTGTTTTGCTAAGTTATGGAAGAGATCGTAGGAGCCTTTTTGCTATTATTTCCATCTTATCAAGTATTTTTTTCCAAAAATGTAGTGAAAGTCTTATTTTCTCAGAGTAATCTGCTCATTTCAATACAAATCAAATTGTTCAAAGAATTTTCCACAATTAAGTGCAATTCTCATTTTTGTAGAACAGCAGTTTCCCCTTTGCCTAAGAATTTTCTTTTACAATACTGACACTGATTTCTACAGAAATGTTTCTGGAAAAAAATTTAATTGGAAACTGGAATATGGAAATGTATATAACTGCACTTCATAATGAGACTTTTGGGGCTCGGTAATAGACAAAAATCCTTGCAAAAAGGTTTTTACCAGTGTTAATAATATTTTTGAATGCTGGATATGTAGTTTGCATGTTTGACACAAAGAAAATGATTGAAACATGTTTGTTCAGCATGTGTTTGGGTCTTTTTCGAGCTGTGCATTAAGTCCAAACTTCAGTCAGATTTATATTGAACTCCCACTTCAGTTAATTTGGATAAACTTAGACGTGCATGATACGTTTCTTTAATAAATAAATGACTCAATTGCATGACATTCTATGTTTACTGAGAATCTACCTGCATGCCAGTGGTGAGAAAAGAGACCAGAGATCATTTAATCTAACCCACCGTTCCAGCTCATCTCCCCACCATCCCTCCTCACCACGCCACCCGCTCACCCACCACTCAAATCCATGACCTTCTCCACCACCTCCTGCTCCCTCCCTCACTATCCCCTCTCCTAATCCAACACCGTCCACTCGGGGTGATTGGCATTACATCAACATTCTGTCTTTCTCTGTGTCTGTGTCTGTGTCTCTTTCTCTTCGTTTCTTTTCTCTCTCTCTCTCTGCTCATTCATCCTCTCATCGAGCAGGCAGTATTAAATCCAGTCGCCGTTCCTCCTATCTTCTAGCGATCACCACGGAGCGATCCAAGTCATGTGACGAGGGACTCAACACATTCAGAGAGGAAGGGCGAGTCTTGTCGTGAGTACTGTCAAACTGAGACAGCTGGCTGTTCACTGGATTAAAATGACATTTATTAAATTACATGTGCAGGCAAACATTTTGACAGCTAACCCTCAGTTGTGTCTCTGTACTTCACAGGAGGCTACCAAAGAGAGTGAAAAGTTTCTTCACAGACGGAGTGAGTTCTTCAACTTTAATTAACACACATAGGGCGACAAATTCTTCTAACTTTTCAACATCTAATCCTTTTTTTTTTTATAAATCATGTTCTGCAATGCCTCTTAACCAGGTCAGGTTCTCTGCATTAGTAATCATATGTTATTTAGTCAAAATATAACACCAAGAAATGTATAAACACAAAAATGGACACCCTGCAGTTTAACAGACAAATTCAACAAACATACAAAGACTTAACCACAGATAAGGTCAGACAAAGTAAGGCTGTAACAGCAAAACCCCTGAGTATATCGAACTTATTTTATTGTTTATTAATTCAATGTGTAAAATGTGTTATTCCTTTCTTTGCAAAGTAAAATAATTTTCATTTTCGCGGTCAAGGTGCTTGAAACATCGGATTAATGGAGCTACCTATGTGAGTCAAATTCTGTCTGTGTCAGCTTTGATAAAGGTGTCAGTGAGCGTTTAGCAATTTACAGTATGGTGGCACAAAGAGGCCAGAGGTGTGACATTCATGACAAAATATGCCAAACACCGGAAAAACCCTTTTCATGAGAAACAAGGGTCACAGCTAAACCGTCTCAAGCACAGACTGAATGACACACAAGATTTCGACCTTAAAAAAAACAACGAGTTGACTCAACCCCTCAGCAACAACATTATGAGCATTACAAAAATGATTTATATTGTTATTTCAGCATGAGCTCACAGGGTCACATGGATATAAGGATATGTTCTTTAATACCTTGTCAGGAATGTGTGGCCTTCTGTTCACGTACCTTTCGATCACCATACTGAATTAAAACTGATAAATGTCAGATTTAATGTTTCAGGACTCAAGACAACAAAGAGTTGAAAATTTTGTTGGCTGACATCATCTAATGTTCTGAACATTGCCCTGTTTTTTGTTTCAGTCCCTTGACAACATTGGGACAGCTGAGGAGGTTCGATCAAAGCGCCACTCCACCTCAGAGCTGGGAAACATCACTTACAGCGACGTGCGGCGAGAAGGATGGCTGCACTACAAACAAATCCTCACAGAGAAGGGCAAGGTGGGCACACCAGACTTGATTTAAAAAAACATTGAAGGCAGGAAAGTATTTAAAGCCTTACGTCATATCTTATCTGTCCTTCACAGAAGGTGGGCAGCGGCATGCGTCCGTGGAAGCGAGTCTTTTCGGTGCTTCGCTCCCATTCGTTGTTCCTCTACAAGGACAAGAGGGAAGCAGTGCTTCGCGGGGCCACGATCGGAGGGGCGGCCGAGGACGAGCAGCCGATCAGCATCCGCGGCTGCCTGGTCGACATCGCGTACAGTGAGACCAAACGAAAGCACGCCCTGCGGCTCACAACCCAGGACTTTTGCGAGTACCTGTTGCAGGCAGAAGACCGGGAGGACATGCTTGAATGGATAAAGGTCATCAGGGAGAACAGCAAGTCAGACAGCGAGGTTAGAGCACACACCTTCACCTGTCGGCTTTTAACCTCCTCTGTGACCGTGCATCTAGTGTGTCATAACAGATGTGTTTGCTTGTTGCAGGAGCTCGGCTTCTCTGGACAGGCCCTCATTAATAAGAAACTGAATGATTACAGAAAACACAGGTGAGTTACCTGATAATAGTGACTGAACATAATGAAGCTGTCTTTACCACTGCCCTCAACTGCTGTCATGACTGACAGCTAAACCCAACTCTCTGTCTCCCCCCTACAGTCCAACAGGCAGCAAGCCCGACTCCTCTCCAAGGATGCCCCGCATGAAGCCTCCGTTCCTGCACGCCAAGGCGGAAAACGCTGCAGGGGCGCCGCGCTCCCCCCAAAACAGAGAGTAAAGGTCAGTTGTTGATATTTACTTTACTGGGGCACTCAGTCTGCAGCCCGTTCTGTCTGTACATGGAGCTCAGGATCAATTCCCTCTTCTTGTAAATGCACCACCAGTGAATTACTACTACATGAGACCTCCAAAACTGGAAACTGTATTAATGTTTTTGATTAAATATCAGAAGTTAGTGAGGTTAGGTCTCCTGTAAGAACAGAAGATTAGTTGGCGTTTACTGTGACAGACAAAGATGTCCTCATTTTATAGAAATTTTACAAATAAACGTGTGTTAGAATATCAGTTCATGCCATCCCACAATTGAAGGTGGTGCATTAACAATCTTTTTGAGCAATATATCTTTCCGGGCAGCAGATATAGTTAATGTAAGGACTTGATAAACCATGATGCAAATGCTCAAGATCTGTGTCTACTTTTTGTTGGATCTCTCTTCAGATGAGAGCGGTCCTCCGAAGTCTCCATGGGGAATCAACATCATGAAGAAGACAAAAAAGTCCGGGCCTAAAGCTTTCGGTGTGAGGTTGGAGGATTGTCAGCCAGGTGTAAATAACAAGGTTTGCTTCGATATCCTCTGTCTTACCTGAATGCAATGAAACAAGATCCTCTGCTGGTTGTTTTATTTGGGACTAAATTCTGTCTGTGTCCAACTCAGTTCATCCCGTTGATCGTGGAGATCTGCTGCGGTCTGGTGGAGGACATGGGTCTGGAATACACAGGGATCTACAGAGTGCCCGGGAACAACGCCGTTGTGTCGATGCTTCAAGATCAGCTCAACAAGGGCGTCGACATCAACCCTGCAGAGGAGGTGAGGAACAAGAAATACACCTGTACATTTACAGTAGGAAGGTGTCATTGAACTGCACATTATGCAGGAGGTAAAATACTATAATCGCTGACTCCTCTCTGTGTTTTCTGCTGTCAACAGAGGTGGCAGGACCTCAATGTTGTCAGCAGTTTACTCAAGTCATTCTTCAGGAAACTTCCAGAGCCGCTCTTCACTAACGGTGAGTCCACACATGTCACAGCAAGCCATATCACACATACCATCACACTGCCATGTGTTCATATCAAACCGACCGTCTCACCTAATGTGTATTTTAATATTTCTAATATTTTTACAGACAAGTACAACGACTTCATCGATGCCAATCGGATGGAAAATGCATCAGACAGACTAAAGACCATGAAGAAACTGGTAGGCGTTTGTTTGTGGTCATGGATCAATTTAAACATAATTGTTTATACACTTGGCTAATGTGTGTTCATTTGTGTTTGTAGCAGAAGTCAGGCAGGTTCAGCAGGTTTATTCATTCCTCTTGTTTCTCTTTCGTAGATCCGAGACCTGCCAGATCATTATTACCACACTCTCAAGTTCCTGGTGTGTCACCTGAAGACTGTAGCCGACAACTCAGATAAAAACAAGGTGTGTGAAAAACACGTGATTAAAAGAGAATCGTGTGTCCATCACTGTGATGTCTTTAGTATTAAAGTCTTTCGTCTTTACCTGGTGTTTGTAGATGGAGCCCCGTAACCTGGCTCTGGTGTTTGGGCCAACGCTGGTCCGGACGTCTGAGGACAACATGAAAGATATGGTCACACACATGCCTGACCGCTACAAGATAGTAGAGACGCTCATCCAACACGTGAGAGATACCACAAAGACAAAGACACACACACATAGACACAAATTACTAACAATCCTTTTCATGCTTAATATTTCTTTCTCACTGTCATTCTTTCAGGGCGTCTGGTTTTTCGCTGAAGAGCAAGACAAGGATGAAAAGGTATGATTTCCATATTGTTGTTTTACAGCTTGTGGATAATAATAGTTAGACTAACACATTGAAAACCTTAATGTATTACAGAGACAGTAAAGATAGAGCTGAGAATGTGAATTCATTATCTAAATTTCATACATTAAAATATCGTTGTCATAAAAACATCTGCCACTGGTAGTAAGCTTGTTTCCAGAACATATATTACTGTACCAAACCACAAAAAAATGTGAAACTGCTCTGCTCAGTACTGATAGCAGCCATTAGTTTATACACATTTACGGTATGTGTCATTTTATGGATTGTAGTGCTGCAAACTTATTTTATTTCGTGCTGTGTGGTGACAGTCATTCCTCAGAAGTCCCTGAAACAAGAAAAACATCTGCAATCATGGAAGTTTTTTCATGTTTAAAGACTGTCATAGTCTCGTCATGAAGGCTGAGATGAAGAAATGTCTTGCCTGCAGCCATGATTCAGCTATTTACAGTTAAAGAAAAACATTCACTGAACATTTAGGATCTTTCTTATGATCATACACTGATGTGATAATAGTGACTTTGAATTTGATCTTTTATTTTTGTGATTGAGAGGACAGATAAAGCACAAGTTGCTAGACATCTGTTCAAAAGCTGTTTAGATTATAGATTATGTATAGCTACGTAGAGAGAATCCCATAATTCAAGATGTGAATCTGTGCAAGATTTGCATCAGGTTTGGTGATCTATAACTTACATTTCCACATAATTGACCTTTTCAGTATGCAACAGAATGTCAACTTAACCTCTAGAAATTTCAGTATATTGAAAGATACATCAGCGTCACAGTCTTTTGTTGAGTAATTAAATGCTGTTTCTCTTGTGTCTGTCCCATTAAGACGCCGGTGGACACGGAGGACGTGCAGCCGGCCCCCAACATCGACCACCTGCTGTCCAACATCGGCAGGACCGCTCTGCTCGGGGAGGCTTCAGGTGAGCACGCTGCTTACTGCTTTCAGCCCAATCACTTCTAGCTCTGACCAAGCCGAGCTATAGCATTCTGGTAGCCGTAATCGGTAACCCAAAATGAATGCTGCTTTTCGTTTAAAGCTGGAAGTAGGAAATTCCCCATTCGTGTGTCATAAATACAATCTGAGAGTTCCAGTGAAATAAGGGGGGGGGAGGACTCAGCTGTCAGGCCAGATCTTTCTTAAAACAAGATAATAACTCAATGTGGTGAGACGTTTTCAGTTTTCAAGGTATTTTGCAGAATTGAGTCTTGAGTCTCAAGAAAAATACACTTGATTCAGCAAGTGGATAATTTAGTCCTGTCCCGATGAAAATAAAGCCCTAACAATCTGTAAAACTAAGTGTTGACAGTAGTGTGCTGGCAGATTGAGATTCCTCCTTGGACGTTTGTCCCACTTTAAAACCAGAATTCCCTACTTTCCAACAATAACTGGAACGCTGCATAGGAAATGTAGTCTCACATGCGTTCGCACTTGGAGTGTTTCTGTGTTTGATAGTGTGCCTATACTTCTCTCCTTTCTGCTGACCTCTTTTTTCCCTCCACGTTGCTCATCTTTCACTTTCTCTGTACGTTTCTGCATTTCCTTCTCTTAGCTGAGCCTGTGGAGCAGCCACTGCGGTAGGATGGGAACTCCCCTGGCAATACGTGTGTGTGTGTGTGTGTGCAACCAAGTCAGTGCATCATATTGTGAAAGTGAAATAATGTGTGTGTGTGTGTGTGTGTGTGTGTGTGACTGTTATTGGTGGTGATGGTTTGTGTCTCCATTACCCTCCTGAAGTCAGCGTCTCCCTCTCAGTGTCAGACGGAGGTCTCTGTAAGAACATGTCACTACAACGTCGCCCCAGTCTGACTAATGAATTAATGGATGACTGGATGCTCTCTGCCTGTTAAAGCTGCTGTATCTGACACTGAAGTGTAAACTGTGGTCTGTCACTGAGAAACAACTCCCTCACTGGTGCCCTGTCTTGTTGTTAAGCACTGCACTCAACTCATCCTATGGGTAATTTCAGTCAGTGTAGTCAAATCATCAGGCTCCTAACCCCACTCTAAGCTCCAAAGAGACTCTAGGTGGTGCTGTTTCTGACCTACCATTTGAAATCCCCGATGACATCAGAGATACATTTCCTTTATTCAGATTTCTTTGTGTGTGTGTGTGATGCTCCGTAGTGGCCCAAACTTTCACCCTTCCTGCTCAGTTTTTCTGTCACTGGTAAACTTCCAAAAAAACCCACATTGGTTTCCCAAAATGATATAATGTAAGATCCAAGATAACATAAAATCTAGCTCCCTGGTGACCCTGCATACAAAGAAGACGTCTATTTATAAAGCCCAAAATCCAAAGCACAAATTTGCCTTGTGACAGCATGCGACACCTTCTATCCTTAGACGATTGTTTCAGGATGAGGAAATATTCCAGAAGTGGTCTTTCAGAGTAAAATCAAAATAATTCAAATTCAGTTAAAAAAACCTTCACAATGTTACAGCAGCAGCAGGGCATAGTGCAAAAAGTACAAAAGAGATTAAAGATAAACAATGAATAAATATAAGTACAGAGGATACATAAGAAACTGTTGTATCTACACTAAATCCCTTAGAAATGTAGCAAAACAAGAAAAGAGTGGTTACAAATTGGAGCTATGTTTCTGCAATTACCATTTTTTCTTTGATCCCAAAGCTGCTACCAAAAAGTATATTTGTCAGTATAGGTCACATATTTTGATAAACTGTTAAATCAGAAACCGATGGCCATTAGTGTAGTTAACGATTTTTTAATAACAATTGATCAGTGGGTTATTTTTTCAATCAGTTGTCGAGTCAAAAGATTTCTGCAAATAGTGAAAAATGCCCATCAAAGCTCCCTGCACTTAAAGTCTCAGTATAAAATGGCTAGTTTTTGTCAGAAAACATTCAAGTAGCAAACAGAGAAAAGAGGATATTTTTAGATTGGATACGCTAAAACCAGATGATGTTTACATTATATTTATGCTTGTTAAATTACTCGATAGATTCTTTTGCTGACCGACAAATCAAATAAGTAACTTATTGTTTCAGGACTAGTAGTTGTTGGTTTGTCAGTAGAGTCTCACTTATGTATGTAGCATGTGAAGCTCAAAAATGAAGGGTGAAAGTTTGGCCCAACCCGGAGCCGCCATCTGGAAGCAGCACACAAAATAAACTGGATTTACTATTATTGGTACAGGAGAAACATTTCCATCTAGAGCCCCTGCCCCTGGGTTCCTCAGAAGATTCAGATGTATCCACTGTATGAAAGACAAAAAAGCTTTTTCCCCTGCATCGGTGTGTTTGTGAGAGAATGTGTTTGTTTTCATACTCTTGAATCAAATTTATTTCTACCTTCACGCTTCTTTCACTGATTGATGTCATCAGTGTTTTTCGGTGATGTCATCGGTGTGTGCCGTGGTTTCCCTACTGCAGCTTTTCCTCCCATCACCAAACCCTGCTTCCCCAATCACTGTTTCTCCTCCACACACTCCAGCGTGTAAATCAGTGTCTTTATGCTGGGGTCCGTCAAGGTCGGAGGGCACAGAGGAGGACGAGTTCCTCCAAATCTTAGCAGAGGAATTTGTCTTATTTATCTAATTTTTCCAGTCAGGAAGGGGACACAAAAATTGTTCCTCACTACTTTTAACTTTCAAACATTTCATGCTCTAGTAACACCCGAATCAGTGATGTCACAGGCGGTGTTTTCCCCTTTACAGCTGATGGAAAACACCCGCTGTGATGTCAAGGTGTGGACGAGTTTCAGTGCAGCAGCAGTTTTATTGTGATTTGTTGTAGATTTGTCCTTTTAAAAAAGTAGGGATCACACCAACTGCCTCTGTGTCCTCCACCATGACTCTTCTGGCCTTTTGTTAACTTCAATGGCTCTGACTCGCTTTTATTCTCTTTTCGCCAGACTCAACCAACAGTGACTCAGCTAAATCAAAGGTAACATCTCCTTACATGGTACAAGGCTACACCATACTGCTCTTATACCATTCATCTGCATGTGAAGATGACCAGCAGTAGTTCAACATAGAAATCATATAAATGTGTAATGTATGATCGTGTCACAGCAATGTTGTCTCCTTTTTCAGGGGTCGTGGGGGTCAAGGAAGGACCTCACACCCAAGGACTTCCTGACTCTGTCCATCATGTCAGCTGTTACGGGCCGCAAACGCAGGAAGCGCCATAACGCCCGCCGCGTGGGCAGCAGCACCGACGACGACTCGGAGCACGAGCCAATCAAAGCCGGACATCTAGGGCCAGAGGAGGAAGAGGAGGCGGAGTCGCCTGTTGGAGACACTGCTCCTCGAGCAGTGGGAGAGGAGGACGACGATGAAGAAGAAGAAGAAGAAGAGGAGGAGGAAGAGGAAGACGAGCAAGTTGTAGAAAGCAGGTTGAAAGAGGAGGTGCAAGAGGAGGCGGTGGCGGTTATTAAGCCGTGTTGCAAAGAGGAAGAGGAGGCAGGAGGAGGGCAGGCAGCCATGTTGTTGCAGGGGGAGGAGGCGCGGGCAGAGGTAAAAGGGCAGCCGTGGCGAGCTCCAGAGGATGCTCGCTCTATCGTTTCTGGCTACTCCACCCTCTCCACGTTAGGGAGGAGCCTGGGGTCAGAGGGGAGGGGGGATGACGCTGATGACGAGCACAGCGAGCTGGTGAGTGAGACAGACAATGAGAGCGGCTTCGCCTCGCGCTCCCTCACCCAGGAGAGACCTGACAAACACCCGACCGCACCTGTGAACACGCAGCCGGCAGCAGCCACGCGCAGCTTCCTCTACACACACTACAAACCCCCTGTTCTCTCACCCACAAACCTTCTCGCCCCACCCACAGCACTCACACAAACGGCGGACTCTGCGGACAGAAGTGAAGGAGGGGCGCGCTCCACCACGCCCTCGTCGTCCTCCTCCTCCACCACTCATAAACTGCATTCGCGGCCTTCCTTCAACTCCCACAAGCTGATCCAGTGTGACACTCTGGCCAGAAAGAAGCTGAAGTCCGAGAAGTCCAAGGCTCGCTCCCTGGATCTTTTTGAGCTGTCTGGGGACATGCCCCAAGGGGACAAGGCTGGTTCTGGGCCAGATGCCACACCCAGAGTGAGGAGAGAGACTTCTAGAACCAACCCCTCCTCAGGCAGCAGCCAAGAGAGCCTGCGCCTGGCCCGGCCCAAGCCCGCTGTGCAACCCAGCGAGGCCGCCTCATTCACACCGACCGGCCCCGGCGGCAGGTCTCTGGCGGAGCAGGTCCGTGCCCGTCTGTTGGGCTCAGCGGACGACCTGCGCAGTGTGGGACTGCGAAAACCACTGTCACCCGAGACGAGGAGGAAGAGACGGGCCTGGCGCAGACACACCGTGGTGGCCTCCCCAACTGAGGCATCCAACAAAAGACCCCCAATCACTGTCAATGACTTCTCCCCATCTGCTGTGACTCAAAACCAGGTCAAAACACCAGGGCTGCCTCGGGACGCGGACGGACTCGACCAAGGACCAGCTGCACGTCAAACATCCACTTCTAGATTCCACCAGTACCTGTGAGCCCTGCCAGCTGACCCCACCCTTCTCTACAAGGAAAAGATGCGTAAGCTGCTCATTGGGGGTTTGGTGGGGTCCAGACTGAGCTGCTGACTCCCTGCAGGTCAGTAGACCGGCAGCAGGGCAAATAGGGCCATGGTTAGGTGCAACACAGTGTACCAGGTCTTTAAAAGCAGCCCACCTTTTTCTTTTCGATAAGCTCCATTTGCATGGCAAGGGGCGTTCCAGTGTTGCCAAAGCTTTTGTTTTTTGTTTTTCCTATATGTGTGCTTTTATAGAAATAATACAGAAACAGGACAGAGACAAACCGACCTCAAAGCCAAGAATTCACATACAAGTAAAAAAACATCCTTCCCGTCTCCTCTACCTTCCTGCCAGGCTCACAAATGACATAAATTAAAGGGTGAAATCCCTTCAAGTGACCAGAGAAAGCTGCTGAAACGCAGCCTCCCCTCTGGCTCTTGAGAGAATGGTGCTTCTTATCAAAGTTTGCTAACTGTTACACATATTTCTCTAAACCTACTTCAGTGAGCCAGAAGAGACCGCACTTATAATCACAAAAAGTTATTGGTCAGTTTTCAAACCATTTCAAGAGGGATCTCGACTGATTTTTCATATCAGTCTTCCTAATCTGTCACTCGTCAGACCAGAGACACTGTAGTAATACTCCAAACAGTAGATACGGTAGGTTACAAATACACAAAAGTCGTCTCTCTCTACCTGTTAATAATGTCTGTGTGTTTGCGCGAAATTATTTGTGATCATGTCTGAGCGTGCAAGTGTTTGTGTTGAACACTTTTGTAACATTTGTACAAAACCTTGTTAAGTTAACCTTGTAAATATAAATATTATGTTATCATGTGTTTTTACTTTTTTAGTTATTTTTTATGGTTTACAAAAGTGCGTACAAAGTGCACAGTCATTTCTTTCAAGATGTTACTTGAAAATTTTCCCTTAATATATTCATTTTTTTGTTTTATATTCAATATATATATTATATATATATTTGTATTAAAGTTAAAAAAAGTACTTTTATTGTGATTTCACCTCTTTGGTGTACCTGTACAAAGGAGACAAGATAAACATGACTACACCTATTCCTTATTTCCTCATAGATGGCCTTTCTCTCTGATTCTCAGCACTGTGCAGAAAACCTTTATCTCCTGAGATATAGTCTTATAAATAGGTTTCTCTGGTAACTATACTTCCAACAATACACAAACTATCTAGCAACTACGTGTAGCAGGAGGAGCAATGTAATCTGATAATTATTACATTATATTGGACAGTTTTCAGGCAGCTCAGTGCCACACTGTGATGGCTGACCTCATTTTGTTTTGTTAGTCATGTCTGGGATTAGCCTCCACAGATCTGCTCATATTTACTGAGCTCAAGACAAAGTGTGTTCCTTCCTGTAAAAGAGACAGAGGAGAAGCCTGACAGTGTTTTACAGACTGTTAAAATGTTGTGTAGCGCATACAAACGGCTACATTTCCATCTGTGTGTGTGTGTGTGGGGGGGGGGGGATCTGGTTGTTTTCATCACGTCCCCTCCGAGGGTTCATCAGTCTGCACATTTATCACCTTGGGGTTAACATGACGAAGAGTTTTCCATAAGGTCAGACCCTAATAAATCCTCCCTGACCGGGGGAAATGGTACATTTGAGGAAATTAATACAGAACGCCCAGCTAACCTGAATCTATTGTTTTCATCTCTCGCCTTGGCCGTGGAACCGATTTCCCATCACGAATAAATAACACAAACTGGAGGTGCAACTTCCAAAGTCATGTTGTTTTCACCTGACCAAACCACCCAGTGAAAAATAATAATAGTAATAATAAACAATAAGTCACAGTCCTGTCTTACCTCAAGATTTTTTCTACAAGTGCCTGATTTCTGGAATGTGTTTTTGTTCTGCAGTGCCATGGTCGGTTCCATTTCCTTCTGTTGTTTCTGGGTCTCCTCCCTCCTCTCCTGTGGTTGATTGGTAAAACTAAGGCACTGACCCAAAGATGTGTTCGTTACATACAAGCAGTCGAACTTGAGAGGCTCTGATAGAAAATAAAATAGATTTAAAAAAGCACACTTCCAAGCCAAGGACACATGTCTATGCACTCTCTTTGCCTTTAACACAGGCATTAACAGCTATTACTGATGCTGCCAAGAAAGAAGAGGCATAGCTTTCAGCTGCTTTTCTTAACAAACCGAAGTCATCGCTCTCTGCCTAGTGATCCACAGTGTGTGAATATGGTACACCTAATAAGCCCCGCCCTAATATGGCATTAGGTCATGTCAGCCAACATTCAATTTCCTAATGGTGAACAAAAGGAAAACTCAACAGTTGGTGTGTGTTGTCTGAAATGTGATTCACCGAATGACTCATTGTTATATTTTAAAAAATCTTTTTGTACATACTTTCTTAATATGTAACATATTGTATTGTGTACATTTGGAATTGCTTTTGAGTATAACTAATATGAAAAATGACTGGATTTAAAAAAGGTTGTCCACCTCAAACTATTTCCCTCATGGCTGTGTGCTTTAAAGCAAGGTTATATGATGTAAATAAACAGAACTATGTTTAAAAAAAATGTTGTGCGTTTTGTTTGAGCAAAAGACACGTAAAAGGAGGGAAAAAATAACCATGTAAGACAACTTACAGTCGGGGCTGAGTGATGCCCTCTAGAGGCTGCAGATGAATAAGGTCTCTCCAGGCCAAATGGCACAGATTGCCTCTGCACATGAAGGAAACTTCATCTGAACTAGAGACTCTCTATTTTAACTCATGTGGATAACTTAATATTAATGCATTCTGTGAAATTTAGCTACAAGGCTGGAGATAATGACACTCATGTTCATTCTTATTAAATATAGAAAGGAACATTAAACATTTGCAGCAGATTATTTGGCTTTTGACATAACCAGCACTTCTCTTGTGAACAAAATTGGTTTCAAAAGAGGGGGAAATAAACCCATATCGCATTCCCGCTTGCAAAATACCCTTAATAGATTTAACTCAACCCTTCATATAGAGCATAAACCCATCCCCCCTTCTGCTCTTGCTACAGTCCGTGTATTCTCAGAGCCCTCTAATGTCCTCTGTCTGGCCCATTTCAGGATCCTCACAAGAAAATGACTATTTGTATGGTGACAAAGGCCGCACACAGTAGTTTCACACTGCAGCTTCCTGTGTTTGAAAGCAGGCGTTTACAACACGACAGCAGAATTTCAAAATTTTATTTGAACTTATGTTAACACACAACTGTTAAAATGGTCACTCTGGAATTTACTTATGCAAAAAATAGTCTTTGCAAGCTGGCCCAATTAGCTGTAATTTGTTATCAATTTTTTTGGAAGAAAATGCAACATACGATGTTTGTTTAAATTCAAAAATGGAACAGCATATTTCATTGGATACCTACTAAGTTGACCGGGAAAACAAACAAAATATTCTCGTGTTGTCAAACACATTCTCTTTATAAAAAAAAGAATCTAGTTTTTGAAATATTTACATTTCTTCTTGAAAAAAAATAATAATAACAGGACACCCTTACAGTCCAAATAGAAAAGAAACGTCAAGTATTGCATTGCAATGCAAGGACTTCATCCAGAAGACAAACTGATTACAGAAAACGGATGACTTTTGTTTTTAAATGCAGCAGTCCCATGTTTTTACCTTGTAGGTTTCCCTACTTGAATTGTGTCCTTTAATTAGTAGCGACCTGTCCCCTGTCCTTGCTTGGCTGGTTCTGCAGAAGGAGCTCCGTGTTTTGGGCCCTCAGTCTCTCCAGTTCCCTCTCCAGCTCCCCGAGCCGGACCAGGGAGCTCTCCACGGTCAGACCCCCGGGCTCCACGGCGCGCCTCAGTCGGTTGTTCTCCTCCTCCAGGCGGGACATGCACTTCTCCAGCTCCAGGTACTCCTGGACCAACTCCTGCTTGGTCATATTCTGTAGGCTCTCTACATGGTACATCTCATAGGTCTCGGAAAAGTCTCTCTGGAGAAACTCCCCACCTGCGTTCCCAGGCCTCCCGATGCCGTCGCTGCCTCCGCCGCTGCCGTCATCATCGTCGTCCTCCTCGTTGTCGAAGAGGTCCTCCTCACTGCCTGTGTCCTCCATGCGGCCGCCGACCCCTGAGGGTCGCCTGACCCCGGTCTCGGTGTTGAGATCCGGCTCCTCTCGGTCGTGTTCGTCCATCAGAAACTGGGTGGTGTTGTAGGGGGCCACGGGGAGCCCTTTGGCGAACATCTCCTCTCTCAGGCGGGATGCCCTGGCTGTCTCTTTCTCTTCCAGGGCTTTCCTCTCCTCCCAGGAAAGTTTATAATAAGGCTTCCAGCTGCGCTTCTTCTTGGAGTTCCTGCGCCTGTGTCTCTTCCTGCCCAGACGCGTATCAAAGCCAGTGTCGGAGTCGATGAGCAAACTCTCCTCTTGCACCTGGTTTAAGGTCTCTTCCAGCGGTCTGTCTTCACCGTTTTTCCCCTGTGATGTGGGACCACCGTCTCCTGCTTCCTGCACATCGGATTTCTGATGAGACCGAGCTGCAATCGGGCACTTTGGGAGCTCGTTTCCGGCTGCAAAGGCAGGGCACACCCCCCTCTGTCCGCCTTTCATTTGCCATAACTTGTCTGTGTTGATATCCCCACAGTTCCCCGCCCGCTGCTGCCGCTTCTGGTCTCTCTGTCGCCCCCTGTCGCCATTCTCTGGTCCACCACGGTTGCTGGCTAGGAGATGCTCCGACGCGTCTCCGCTGCTCCCACCTGATGGGCTGCCTGAAGTTTTCAGGTGATGGGTCTGCTCCGCTGGCTCTGTCATCCTGATGATCCGCTCCGATGGCTCCACTTTAGCGCCTTTCAGATCATGTTCACGCTCTCAGAACTGAGCTTCAAAGTTCGTTAAAAGACGTTAAACTTAATTTGAAAAAAATATACGTATTTCAGAATTAGTCACTGAGAAAAGTTTTGAGTTTCTGACGTTTGAAAACAAACTCGCGCAAAATAAAAGTAAACTACGAAACCGTAATTACTTGTTACTCCTCTAAAGGTTTGTCAGAGCAACTGTCGCTAACTACCATTAACTGTTTCGATGCTGTCAGTAGTGTCGTTCACTCGGAGACGCCGTTCCACCGTCACAACAGTGTCCAGTGTGCTATTCAAGAAGAGGGAGCTCGTGTTTATATAGCAGCTCCGCCTCTAGTCGCGCGCATGCTGCTGCTTATAACGCCTGTTGCATTGTGGGGCATGTGGTTTTACTTTCAGTGAAGTACTGGCAAAGGCCTCTATACCAAACTACATAGTCCACAAGACTACTATAACTGACGAGTGTTTTAACCAATCAAATGGTAGAATCTTGAGCGCGATAAGGCCCACCCTTCTCTTTGCTGATTGGAGGAGTGGAGAGCTTTGCTGTTGCTAAGCTCAAAGTATTTTCTGATTGGACAATCCAATAGGCAATCAAAAGTACGTAATCCAAACCAAGAAAGCAGTCCGGGGCATTTTTGTGGGCGATACTATGTACAAACCTGGGGGCCACCGTTAAAAGTTACGAAATACAAGTTGTTTTAAATAGTTTCGTATGACATTATATTATAATAGTAAAACATAAGCATATTTTATATGGTTGAACATGTGAATTATTTGTATATGCAAAGCACACAATCTAACGCTGTATTGAAAATACTATGAAAACCCTCCTGTGTTTGAAGCAAAATGGACAAAACAGCTTACGGAAACTAGTCCGTTTTGAATGTTCATGTAAGAAAATCGGTAAACACGGATCATTTTCACAATTTAATTATTTTGCATGTTTAGTGGTGTAAATGGTGTCGTTTTGGTGCCAGTTGGATCATGCAGTGTTTTAGTTTGAACATTCTGTGTGCTGTGCGGAGTGATACGCTGTGGGACAGCGGCTCGGGGGAAGTCTGGAATCAGCGTAAACAAACGACATTTATTGTCAAGCTGCCGTTACGAGCACAGCTTCCAGACCCTCGTTGGTAATGGGTGGGTCAGGCGATCGCGCACTTGCTCAATAATCCTGTTACCAGTGGACGGAGTGGTGTAGAACAAGTTTGAGTATCTCTGCGGAGCCCATGTTCTGATATGCAGTATTAGTTTTACACTGTTGTGTCGTGTTAGCAGCGAAGGATAAGCTAGCTAGCTAACGTTAGCCAAACGTTAACGTTAGTGAAAGTTAGCATATGAGCGCTACGTGGTGCCTTTTCCCAAACTAAACACTGAATCAATCAATAAAGTGTGAAGCCATACACACTACAACCAAAATAAACGTTTAAAAACTTCGATGACGATAACATTACTAAAAACGGTAGTTTCTAGCTAGGACCAGTAAAGCTATAACGATGAAACACCACACTGCACATAAAGCCAGTCTCGCTAATGCTAAACTAACTAACGCAACAAACCATAAGCGATCGACTACTTTCAAACTAAATGTATTCCTTAATTTTTATTTGTCGATAGAGCTGCCGCGAACCCACAAAGTAAATAACAATGCAACTAGCTACAGATATTGCTAACGTTAGCCGCCTGCTAACTAGGCCAATGTGTTTGTACTGGGTCGGGGTAATTGCTGGATCGTGATGTTTCCCGTAAGAGTTTCCCCACTACAGAATTACTAATAATTTAAACATTTTCATTATGATGTTATGTCGTTATAGGTCACAGCCAGTAAAAAATACATAAAATAGATTTAAAAACAGCCGTTGGTCGTATTAACTCGTGACACGAAATAAACTATTGTAGTTTCAGGAAGTAGACAACCCCTGTTCATGCAAGGCAGCACTGAAGCTTTTTCTTTATTTAAATGAGGGTTAGCAAGCTCTAGCTGGTTTACACGCTTAACTAGCAATCTGCTCATACATTGTCCATAACTTTTATTCATGACTGTTCTCGGTTTGTGTAAAATAAATTGTTGAAATGAATTGTTTAACACAAAAAACATATGGCAACAATATGCAATATAAATGCCTTAGTATTGGTTTTGTATGTTTCTATTTTATTGATCTAAAATGTTTGTTATGTTGATGTTTATCTATATGAAAGAGTGTTTGAAGAGTGTTCTGTATAATTGTCAATACACTGACTTAATCTTTAACTGCCAGTGTTTCACTACAGCACCATGTTCACACATAGTTTCTTTACAGCAATTTACTTTTATTAACTGAAGATATGGCTTATTCAGTCTGTGACCTCATATGGTGGCCTGGTCTCTCCTAACTCTGCTTGTAAAGACTGGGAGTCCAATGGCTACAAACAACACAGGCCTACTGTTTCTACTAATAGAAGCAGACAGAGTTTCAGCTCTGGCAAATAAGCAAGCTAAGCTGGGAATCCTGTAAGGAAGATCTGATACTTTCCAGTTAATATGAAACCTAATGGCCATGGAAATCATACCAAAGGTTCCTATATTCTCAAATGAAGGAGCAGTGCAGCTACAGAACCAAAGCTTCTCCTGCATAGATCACAGCTTGTGAGGATTAGTAGGTTGACTTAATCTCTCACAATGTCTAACATGGTTGTTGCTGCAATTGAGAGGGGATGAAAGATATAAATTGTTATAGGCCCATGCATGGCCTTGAAGTGTAAATCTAAGCAATGGCTGATATCCATCAAAGCATAGGAGGGAGACACTTTTTAGATTTTTATGAAGACAGCCAAGTCCACATTGGTGTTTTTGCAAGAATGTGACAAAGAGAGGCAAACACTTGATACATCAGCTGCATTAAATGATCGAGTGAAAGAAACAAATCACTTTAAATGCCTCCCGCCCACCCCACCAAACCTGCTTGTTTGTGTGTATGCTCACAATCATATGAGAGCTCAGGGATGGCTGTGGATCAGGGAAGATCACATTTTATGCTCTTCCTGACGTGACCAGTTTCATACCACCCAGCTAAGCTCTGTCCCTCTCTGGTCTGTTATAACTCCATTACAAAAACTTAATTAAGTTCCAGTCAGTGCTCTGGTTCTGTGGGCACATCTCCACCCACTCACAGAAAATATAAGTCTAGGTTATATCTTTCACACAACACATCACTATATAGATCCAAGCATGCACACACATATAGGCTGGCTGTAGAAGATGATTTTGACTTAAACAATTGATTGTTGTTGTTGAGACATTTGCAGTTCCGTTTCATTACCAACAGGGGGCGCTGCACTCTAACAGATTGGGAAGGATTTGGTAAGGGAACGTGTGTGTTTTAGGTACCTGTTTACTCAGACCCATTCTCCATGTGAGACATTTTAAAAATCCTATTCTAATATATATTCCCACCCCTCCCCACACACACATTTCTCATCTGTCCCAAGGATATGTCCTGTTCTCATGAACCTCACCTGCAATATGTGACAAGATTTCAGTGGTGCTGTGGCATACAAATATAACCACCAACCAGGCAGTGGTCATAAATGTACACAGACAGCAATCCATACGCAGGAAAGTACACGTTTATCATATTTACACAATATTATCTTTCCCCTTAAAATAATAAATTTAAAGCCAAAATGGTGGCAAGTATTATTTCATTTCAACCCTATATATATATATAGTCATACAATTCGGAGACAGTTCCTCTCGACTGCAGGTAGAAATAAATAGTGGAACTTTGTATCCCAAATGAAACTGGATAGAGAGGTCTCGTGGTTTCCATACAGGCTATGTTACCAAAATAATGTACACCCTAGTCCTGCCAACGTTGAACTTAAAAAAAAATATGGATTCTAATTGGATGAGATTCCACACACCTATCCTGTTCCCTACAAACTGGTATTGGGTGAGATGCCATGGGACTAAAGTCCAGTTTACGTTTGTTTAAATGGGTAATGTGATTTTTTTTTTGTCAAAGATCAGTGCTCAGAGAAGTTTTATCAGACTTACAGATTAATCGTGCGCAAGGATTTCACCATCTTGGTTCATGTTATTCAGTTCTCCGTGTTTGTTGGGGCCCAAGAGGTGGGCGTAGGCTAAAGTGTGCGCCTTGTTTGGAGTCGTATTACGAAAAGGCACGGACATCAGCGTCTGGGAGGGACTTTTTTTTTACATGTGGAAAAGGAATAACGCTTGATCTTCTCTCTCTCTCTCTCTCGCTGTCTATGTCTTTCTCTCTCTCTGCGCAAAGGCCTTTCTGGGATAGCACAAATCTGCACCTGCGCTCTCACACTTAATGTTTACCCAGTGTTGACAGGCGGGCCTCTGGCGTCACAGTTTGTTGCTTGCAGTCATTTTCGCCGGCGTTTCCATAAGTTGGAACAATGTTTGGAAACGGCAAGTCAGCGGCCGCCAGTCCCAGACAGCAGAGGAGGAAAGTGGGAGCGATGGACCCCAGCAGGATGCTCGGTAAGGAAACCTCCAAACTTTTAAGTTCTCCCCCTTCAGTTTCCTAAAACCTAACTGACATATTTACACCATATTAGTAATATTAGTGTGAGGACTTAAATGTGTCACCTTATAGTGATCATGTGTTTCTCCTGTGCTCTACCTCAGTATCACCATGACATTCTTAGTGAGTGCATAAGGATTTTAGTGATTCCCACCATGTATGTTAACATTTCAGCAGGAGTCTTGTATTTTAGTAGTGATTAAGAGGCTTTTATCATGGCTGTGTCTATAATTTGTGTCATTTGTGTTTAAATAACAGTGTTGTGATATTTTTTTTATCCTTAAATAGGTTGCTGTTGCTGACTACTGACTTACTTAATTATCTGATGATTATTTGGTACAATTTTGATTTGTTTGCTCATTCACCACAGTACCTGTCCATGTGCTTGTGACCTAGTTGCCTGTGAGAAATAAGTTAATTTTATTAGAGACAACAGTATCAGACAGATGTGATAAATATTCAGATGTGAGATAATAACAACTCACTGACACATCAAATACAGAAACTGGACAGTGTGTGTAGGTGTAGTTGAAGTGATCATGTGTTTATAAAGAGCTGAACTGCTCACCCACCCACTTATGTGATTCAGGCTCCTCACCCTTCCCATCCAAGTCTACTCCCTCCCCTTTACACAAGCCCTCTCAGCTCACTGTCACACCTTGCCCCAAAATAGACACCCACTGAGCAGCAACAGAGCACCTGTCAGAAAGTCTGAAAAGATGCTAGATGTCTAGAAATTGGAACAATGTTGATGCTGTGCATGCCATTTAACCTTTTTATTCTATAAAAATGTAAAATGTGCTTTGCAGCCAATAAAAAAGTATGTATTCTTTCATGTTTTTGGCAAGTTTACAATATCAGGTTAACAGGTTGTTTAAAAAATATACTAAGAACCGTATTTGGGACAGTTTAAATATCTGCAAAACAAGGATTACCGTCATTTCACAAAAAAAACAAAAACAGTGTGTGTAATTTCCTCCACAAAGTGTCTTCGTGAAAATTCTCTTTTCTGTTCTTGTAATGTATCACCTGTGTTTGTTTTGGTGTTCAAATAACTAACTTACTGCTCCAAAGCAGACTATGCTGAGACTCTGACACTATGTAGACACTTGTTTAAGCATTGCTGATGTTTGAGTTATGAAACTGTATCTCTGTGCCTGGTAATGTAATACCCAACTGTCAATTCTATATTTGAATATCCCGCTAATTCTGAATAATGAAGCCATTGAGGTCACTGCCCCCCTCAATAACCACCATGTGTTGTCATAAATCAGTTTGGTGGCTTTCAACCCACAATGTCTTTGCAGCTTTTTAAAAAATGAAGTGAAAGGTTTAGTGTCATAAGGTGTCACAGGACTACTTGTTAGTTTTAAGATTTCTTGCTGTGTGGCCACATCCAGCTTATTAGTGTGTCATTCATTATGAAAGACAAAAACAATGTGCAAGTTGAATGCTGCTGAATACAAAAGGACTACTTTGCTTTCATGTTCAGATGTGTACTGTCCAAAAACCATTGGCAGAAATTCTGCATTTCTGATCAGATAAGGTCGCTTAGAGTCACAAAGTTGTTTTTATTTGTTGTTAGGCTTTCCCTCGGATCCTCTGTATAACATAACCTTCATTAAAGACTGGACCTAAAAGATGTACAGAGGCCTGCCCTACTGTCTGAGCCTTCTCATGAATTTAGAAAATTAAATTTTCCTGTCACACGTATCATATCAACAACACCTTTAAGTGTCTATCTTTATACAAGTGTAGAATCCTATCTAGCTGGCTCTCGTGAGAGATGTTATGCTGAAAGAAACATGAACCGTGTTCCAGGAGGAGCTGGTATGTGGGCCTGAGTGAAGAGGACTCATGCAGACACAATCTATTACTGACCAGCTGATATGATTATTTTCTTTCTGATCCTCCTCTCAGTTTTGAAAGTGTCCCCGTTGCTCACATTGTTGATACACCCTCAGAGAAATGTGCCTTATGGGACTGATTTGAAAGTTTATTGTTTTCTCACTGCTGATCCAAGCTTTTCCAGCCATTTTGCTTTTAACTAATTGTTTAAACATGGAGTTGCTGGTTATTCAAAAGTTACACAGTTTTTAGGCATGTTACCAGAAAGGCAGTGGGTATGGCAATGTTGTTCTGTTGGTCAGCTGGTCCACCACTTTGGTCACTTGGTGAAATATTTAAACAGTTATTTGATGGATTGCCATGAATTTTTGTTCAAACCTTTGTGGTGCCCAGAGGATGAATCCTAATGATTTTTCAAGGCTGGCTGACTTTTCCACTAGCTCCATGAGCAGGTCAAACTTTACTCTTCCTGTGAACCTTCTCAACCAGATGGATTAACACCATATTTTATACAGTCACGATTCCCGGGTGATGAATCATTATGACTCTGATGACTGCCTGACTTTTCCTCCAGCAACACTATGAGATTCACATTTGCACTTTTAGGTAAAATGTCATGATGAAATTTGGTACACACATTTATTTCCCCCACAGGATGAACTCACTATGGGAATCCCTTAGCTTTAAAGATAGTGTCATCATTATGGTCACATTTTTAATTTGCCCAATACTTTAATTTCTAACCTAACCTGTTAAACTATGACATTCCCATCAGCCTGTACTTTGTTTTTAGTGCTTTTTCATAAATTTTACCATGCTAACACGCTAATATAAGATGGTAAACATGATATCTGTTTAACATCAGCATGTTAGCATTGCCATTGTGAGCATGTTAGCATGCAGACTCTTAGGATTTAGCTCAAAGCACTGCTGTGCTAAAGTATAGCCTCATGGGGCAGGTAATATGGTTGTGCTTTTTTTTCCTCTCCAACAATGCTAAATCTGCTGCTTTTGTGCTGTGTTTGCATGCATTAGAATACATCGGCACTGCTGCTAGTCAATCAGCATGCAGGGCTTTGGCCATCTGATGAAGTGGATGTCAACCAGATTATAAGCAGGAGACAATGAAAAGAAAACACAATTCAGCCTAAATAATCATGCCCATCCTTCCATTTAAACCCTTATGAATAGGCTTTCAGAAGTGTATAATGAATCAAAATGTGAATGTGCATTGAAAAATAAGGATGGGCCGGCACTTGCAGACTTGTTCTCACTTGTTCTGTTGTGTTTGGATATCACAATGATGCAGGTGGAAAGGCAAGAATGTGGTTGAGGAGAGGCAATTATAAAAGGTGAGGTAATGAGTTAAGACAGAAGCAGTTAAGGCTGTTTGGGCAGTTGAGGCAGTTTGAGCAGCTGAGCGGGGTCAATGACCCGCAGTTAATGCAGTCCATGTGCTCTTCTTCTGAGAATACCCTGCATGGTAATGCTGTTGAAAAAGAGGCTTGTTATGGATGGAGGGTTGGTAGGATTTCTTTGTGTTGAACCCTGATGGGCAAGATCCACAGCTCCATTTTGCCTGTAGTTGGGGTGGGGGTTTGGCTAAGAGCATTTTCTGTTAGAGCTTTGGGGGTCCACTGTGGAACTTTGCCATTTGGCACTGGCAGTATGATGCCTTTGACTTAAGGCAAAGAGAAATAAAGTATGCCCACTGTGGGCAAATCTTCAGGGGTGAGCAGAAGAGACCAAGCCATGAAGAAGAATTTGACATGAGTTAGAGTTTGTTTAGACTTCTCCTTTGAATGGTTCTGAAAGACAAAACTCCCTGTGAGAGGTCCCATTCATCCCTGCAAAAGAAGCAATGAGGCATAGCTGAATGTCCTTTATGAAGACTTGTACTGTAAAGCTTTAGTTGCATACTTTTGCAGACAAAGTTGTTTGCTATAATCCGGTTCCTAACTAAACTTTTAAAAACATATTTTGTCATTTCATTTTAGACGTAAAAGGTGTGACGACTTATAAATGTACGTTTGCATTTTTGCAGAACCTTCAAACCACTTTTGAGCCTAAATGTTTGAACGTTTTCCAGTTATATGAAAATGTCCTTCCCTGTTCCTTGGTGAAATTCAGCTCAGGGCCTTTGATACCCGTCATCCTCACACTCTTCTATCTCCACTGATTTCTTGATAACTCTAAACTTATTTTGTCAAATAATGGTAGAAATGTCCCCCAAGAACTGGACAAAAAGTAATAAATTCGGCTCGAAAACCTAACATTTATTCAATTTATTCCAATAATGACCATCTACTTCACCACATACATAATTGTTCACAGAAAGTTTAATTTTAAGTTTGACTCATGCAAAACTCTCCACTCCACAGTAGTGGATTGCTCCCTGACCCATTTGTGGGTTTGTCATATTTGAAGTATGGAATGAGAGTCAGAGAAACCACTGTGTAAACACTCCCTGCATTTACCTTTTACTTTAACCCTGCCAAAACCATACATAGCTTTGAACTAGACCTGCAACTACTGTAGCAAGTTTGTTCATTGTTGATTATTTTGCCAGTTTCTGTTTTTAATTATTCAGTTAAATGTTTGGTCTATAAAATGTCTGAGTAAGGCAAAAAGAAACCAACGGGATGTGAATGTTTGGCATTTTGCTTGAAAGATTACGCTGTGATTATCCATTGTTACAGATTAATTCTCTGGTGATTGACTAATAAATAAGTGAAAGATTGTGTGAGCTCTACTTTAGTCCCTATTTAATCAAAACCAGCTCTTGTAGAAAAGGCCCTGTACTTGTAAATTTAAAAATGTGGCTTTGTGAACAATCGTAAAACCTTTCTTCTTATTCTTTTACAAGCTATAGCACATGCACCAAACAGTGCATAGTTACTTGTTTTTTGGGCCATTCCGCCGAATGGGTGCCATTTGGCTGTTGTCACCTTTCCAAAATAAACTTCACTTTTGACATTTTTTCAAGACTGAATCTAATAACACACATGTTAAACTATTTAAAATATTTAATGGTCACTCTCAGGCAAATGTATTTAAACTTTTACAAGGTTTCTAAGCGGAAGATGGCTGCATTTTTCTCAGTCCTGTTACCAAAACTTATGTGTCATTTTGAAACCATGTTTAAAAGCAGGTCAAATAATTCCTTTGATTTTCCCTAAAGAAAGTGTTTATTTTAAATAAATTGTTGGTTACATGTTCAAAAAATGAATATTTTTGACAAAAAATTTAATTTATATGCATGGAAGTTGTATTTTTCAAAAAAGGAGACCGAAACCTCAGGTTTATCAATGTTTTTATCATGTCATTTATTAAACAATGGGATAAATGATTGACCAATCATAAGAGAAAAAAATAGTGGTTTATCTTATTTTTTTATGAAAAAACTAAACAATTTAGTAACAGGAATGAGCACAAAGTAACAGGAATGAGCACAAAGTAACAGGAATGAGCACAAAGTAACAGGAATGAGAGCTGGCTGACAGTATGCAGAAATATTCAAATACACCAGGGGAAAAAAACCCTTTTATACCAAATGCAAAGATATGCACAGTACCAATGGATGCATTAGGTCATCTAGTTTCATATGATATTAGTATCTTCACTCTGGATTTAGAATAGAGCCAATGAAAATCTGAAACATCCCCTCAGGACATGCCTCTAAGGAGGTGAAGAGAGTGTATTTGAGTAACAGGACTGAAAGTAACAGGAATGAGTTTTTAGCATAGAATTAGCAAATACATGAAATATAGGGACATGGTGTCCAAGGCAATAGCACAAGGACACTCAGCACTTTCTAGTGATTCACCACAAATTTCAATTTTTAAAATAAACAATAAAGTCTAAGAAATAATTTAGGTAACAGGAATGAATATTGTAACTGACCTGCTCCGTCATAGTTACAATATCATTAAATATAAGGAAAAGAAAATGAGAGAACTTAGTTTTTTTCTTCCCATGACCTTCAGAAGATGCAGATGATGCAACTTTCTCTTAAACATGGGACTTGTGGAATGTTCCAATTTTTTTAGAGGGGGGAATGTATTAGGGTAACAGGACTGAGTGAAAACCTGGGGACACAACTAAAATGTGCATTTTAACTCAAATATTACAAACATTTTATGAAGGGAATATATTTAAAGCAAAGTTGGGATATGGAGTCACTCATAAATGCAAAAAAAACTAGATTCCTGAAGTTTTTTAATTATGATATTACATTGTAGAGTGTAGTTTTAGGAACTGGGGACAGGCAACAAATGCTATTTTTCAGTGTTCTAGGTCATTTTTATTAATATTTAAATTGCTTTATCTTTGCTATTAGATTAATGTGCAGGGCACTTTATTTAATAATAAAAAGTATTTTAAAATGAATTTGTATGCATATTTATACATTTTATGTCCTGGGGACGGAAATGGCACCCATTCGGCGGAATGACCCTTTTCATCTCTTTGTTTCCCTGATACCACATGACTGTTAATTCAAACATTTATTGTGTGTTCACCATGGCTATAGATCCCTCAGGCTTCCTGCTTTCTCCTATAACATGCTCCAATACTTTCAGTGCTCACAGCAAGTAATAATTCGTTCTGAGGCTCTGCATTTGTTTTAGCTTCCTGATTACATTTCCATTGATGGTAATAGCTTGGGAGAACCAGTATGAAAGGTACAGCGAGACAAACACTTTGAAACTTTCCATACTGTAACTCCTTTTTCTGCTGTCTCTTAGCCTGCCACTGCCCCAAGAGAGAAATAAATCTACAAATTATCATGACAGATTCACATCTCAGCATTCGATTTCTCTCAGCTTTATTCTGAATTTAAAGTGCGTTGTTCATTTTTAGGAAGTCTAGACTGAAAGAAAACACTAAGAGAAACATCAGTTTGTTCAAACATAGAGTCAGTTTTCAAGACAATCCGTGACACTGAAACCTTTTTTTATGACCAGTATAAACTTCTGGCCATTCCCTCAGAGGTTTGTATATAAAACACAAGCTTGCATTTGGGGTGTAAACAGAAAGGTGTTGACTATATTTGTGAGTTCGGCTTTAAAAATACAGCCAAGGTCTGTTTTCAGGGAAATATTGCTGTTCTATGAGTTAGTTGACTCTCAGAGCAGATACCTCACTCCCTGAGTCCTGCTATTGTTAACCTGACAGACAAGAACAAAAATATCCCACTATAACTACAGAATTCCTGAAGGGACTGTTTAAAATGTTTTTATGGCACTTAGTACTGAGAAAACGATTGTACGTTACAGTATATTTTGACACATATATTTTACATTTTTTTTATAAGGACTTGTTTTATTTTTTAAAGTTAGTTGGTGATCTGTAAAATGTTGTGTTGACATTCATGCTGCCTTATTTTAAAGATCCTCTGACTTCTCCTCTAGTTTCACCATGAAGTTTGCATTTGTGGTTTTGAGGGAAATCTCTCAACAACTATTGAAATCATGAAATGTGGTGTACAAATTTATGTTCCCCTCAGGATCAATTATAATAACTTTGGTGCCATCTAACTCCAACATGGAGTCTACATTTTAATTAGTCCAATGGGTTATGATTAAATATCTGTAAAACTAATGACATTCCTCATATGCTTTTTGTTTAGTGCTATTTTGCAAATGTTGTCATTCTAACATGCCAAACTAAGATGGTGAACCCGGTTAACGTTATACCTGTTAAACATCAGCATGTTAGCATTGTCATTGTGAGCATGGTAGCATTTAACTCAAAGCTCTGTAGTGGCTAATCACAGCATCACAAAGCCATTAGCATGGCTGTAGACAGCAACAAAAAACTACAATATACCTACAAAATTCCTCAGAGAATTTATTTTGTTTCTATGTATAGGTGTCATTTACACTGGGGATGCTGGGGACATGTCCCCACCACATTTTGAAATGGCTGATTTTGTCCCCATCTCTTTTTGAAAGCATTTGTTAAAAATGTTCTGAAAAATAGCAGCAAGAAATATTAACTAACTAATGAAAATGCTTTGAGAAAGGTTTATTTGCACAATAAGTAAACATGCAATGCAATTTAAAAATACATATAAAAATAATTCACTTTAAATTGGAGCAGAAAATGTCTCCAGAATGCAGACCCCCGTTCATATATTTCAGCTTTAAATATTTCTTCAGAATAGTGTTAATATCTTCTTATGTTGTTCTTCTGCATCATCATGTCTCGGGATCTAGGTGTATCATCAAGCCCCTAATCTGAGCCCTTGTGTCCCCACCACTTTTTAACACAAAGTGACGCCCTTGTTTCTGTGGTAGTAAGTGGTCATGTTTTAGAAACATTATTGCACTTTACAGTATTTTTTTATCATATTCTTATGATTATATTCTCAGGGATTTTGTGTGATACTTTAAGGGTTTTCACTGTTGTTTTTTTCTTTTTCTCTTTCTGCTATGTGATATAGACTTTGCCAACAATGTGAGAAGATGGGCGACTGTACGAACACAGTTCATTCAACGCAGTGTGAACTTGTGATGAACCTCATTAGACTTATTACATTAAGTCTGTATGTCGTCACAATAAAACAGCACAAGGCCAAATCATACTTACTGATGACGCGGTGACTCAATGTCAAACTGAATCAGTTTATTTTAACATTAAAACTTCCACAAAAGTTTTGTTTTGTGTTTGTGTGTTCCAGGGCTGCTGGACAATGAGGACATTCGCATGATGATGCAGGGCTCCAACATGGTGAAGGTTCGCTCTCAGAGATGGCAGAAGAGCCGCAACCTGCGGCTGCTGGAAGACGGACTCACTGTGTGGTGCGAGTCCACCAAGAGCTCCCGCAAAGCGAAGAACCAGCAGACATGTAAGTAATGCTAAAATCTATGTGTGTGTGTGTGGGCTGGCTTGAGCAGACTAATCATCAAGAGTGAGGATTTAAGGTGGAAAAGGGAGTTAGTTATAAGAAGAGAGCAGGGTGAAGGAGGAAATGGAGCTCTGAAATTGAGAGTGCTCATGAATAGGAATTGGTCTTCAACTATGAAAAGAGTAGAAACTTAAGCGATATCAGATTAGGAGAAAGGGGCTTTGCCTGGAGGGAAGCTTATCTACAGAGGATTAATGTAGAAACAAACCAGCAGGTCTTCGACCAGTCCAGTACAGACTGGGATGTGAGTCAGCGAGCTCATTCAGCCAGCTTGTTGTTCGGAGTTGTTGAGCTGTTTTATCTTGGCTTTATCTCATGACCTCTCCTCTAGTTTGCCTCATTAAAGTGGTAGCTTGTTTCCTTGGGCAATAAGGAGACTAATCATAGACTCTGCAAACTGGCTAATTAATAATCATGTATCATTATTAATGTAACAATTCATAAGTGTAGTATACCTAGACTTGTGAGGAGTCATGTACAGCATGCTGACTCACTTCTGCTTTGCTAAGCTGTCGTGTAAAGTGCGGATCACACGGCGAAGCTGTCTGCAGTGACCAAGAAGGAAGAGCTATCAAGTATGTTACATGAGAGGGGAAAACCCAGGCCAACAAAAAGTCTGTGCAAGGGTGGATCTGATATCTAGTAGTGAAGTATCTTCTTAGGTGAAACCATGTAGGAAAAAGCTTTACCTTGGTCAAAAGTGGGACCTTTACACTTGAGAAAAAAGGGGAAACAGTGCAAAACAAAAAAGAAGTGAGATAAATGGTGTCTATTACTGCAGATCAGAGGAAACAGAAACAAAAATTAGATAGAAACCAAGATCTGGCTGGTAGGTTTGAATACAGTTTACCTGGCCAGGCTTGCAGTTGGCTGAAACTATCCTGTAAAATACTATTCACATTTAAATCTCAGCCTCCCATCTTTCTCATTAGCATACAAACTCCAGGAGGTTAACAGGCTGAAAAACAAGATTCGTTTTCCTATATTACATTTAGAAGCTGTTTAAATGGTGTTTTGTAAAAGTAAAGTTTTTCGTTCTTTTTTTTTTCAGTTCAATTTATTTTGGTGAATTAATATTCTCTGTGTTTTAAGGCATCATGCATGAGGCAAATTATTAAATTGTAATAAAAGTAGAAGCTCATAATATTTAATTTCAGGGCACATCTATTATTAATTTTGACATGCATGGCAATGTCTTTAATGAAGTTATCCAGGTATTAAGTTGAGGATGTCAGTAGGACAGCGTCCGCTATCGCAGCCCCTCAGAGTTACACTGGTGGCCTAAATTACAGGAACACAAATGCCTGGAAGAGTCAATAAAACAGAAAGACAGAGACTTTACATCTGACTGTGGAGCTTATCATAAAAACAATATAAATGCTCAGAAGATGGTGGTTTAACAGGAGACATTAGATCTTTTAACCTCAGCACCGGCCTTAAAAAAAAAAGATTAGACCCTGTATAATGCCGAAGTGCAGAGCTATTTATTTAAGCTTAAATGTTTAGCTCTCCCACGTCTCCTCTGTTTGTGCTGTCTGCGCTGAGGTTGCAACACAGTTTAACGTGAACCCCCGCTGGCCTTACAGAAAGGGTGGTTGGGTGGTGGGGCAGGTTTGTGGGTCAGCGGGTGGTGAAGGCCGTCTTGATTGTGCTGCAGCCTCACCAGAAATAGACACAGAGTGGTCGAATTGCAGCGTGTAACACTCCTTACAATGATGACAACAAGCAGTGTGAGGGAAGATACGGATAATGCCACTGGCAAGCTGCTGACCACCATATTTGTGTTTAAGCGTGTGTTTGTGTGAATCTGGGATGAACGCTTGGCTGAGCTCCAGGCAGATCTCCAGGTCCAATGAGATATGACGCCTATATTTCATGCTGTGTCTTGTGATCAAAAGCACTTGCCACAGAATACAACACTTACCACTTCTGCTGTTGCTTTCTAAAATCACACACACACATGCATGCCACTTTTGCCATGTCTCTGGGATAACCACAAAGGAGGAATGTGGAGTAATTTTGAAGAGGTGGTCTGCAGGGGTTTTATGACCTCCAGCAAGACAATGAGCCTATTGTCAGGGCAGACTGCTTAGCACCCAAATGAAAGATCGCCACACTGCAAGCATCCCAGTGCAGAACTAGACGCCCTCCTCTGGATCAGCTAGTAGCCAGCGTGTGTTTGTGTTTGTCTTTTTCAAATCAATCAGTGTTGCCCAGAGCTCTGCAAATGCGAGATAAACAAATCACATTAAGTTAAAGAAATCTCAACTGTTTTGGCAAAATGGCAATCTTGGTCTGTCTGTCAGTCCACCACTTTAGCCCACACTGAAATGTTTTTCAGTCTATTTAGTACACACATGCACGGTACCCAGACAAACAAATCCTAAATACTTTGGTGACTCACTGACTTTTCATCCAGCGCCACCATCAGATCAAAATGTCTTTTCCTTTGGTTTAGGTCTGCAGGTAACAATTATTTTTTATATTGATTAATCTGCATATTTCTTGAGTAAGTGATTCATCATTTAGTCTGTGAAACAAAAAAATGTGGTAACAATCACCATAACTTCCCGGAATCCAAAGTGATGTCCAAAAAACAAGCAGTAAATTCTCCCATTTGAGAAGCAGTTACCAGCATGATTATGAAAATAGACTTATCAATAAATCAACTAATCATACAGCTCTACTTTGGTTTATGTCTAAATATGAATTAAAAATGACTAAATACCTGCAAAACTTATATTCCCTCAGCTGTATATAGTGGAGCTGAGTGTCCGGGGACCACACATCAATGACGTCATTGCCAGCACTTCCATAAATACCCACACGTCCCAAATCCTATTCTTCGCTCTCGCATACAGTCAGGTTGGCAGTGACTGGGAGTGAGCCGCGATGAGCTTTGGCATCCCTGTGCCAAAAGCCCCTTTTAGTTCGAACGACTGTTCGCTCAAAATGATTTCAGCTCAAAACGCCCGTCGAAGGTCTGTTTGGTTGAACGACTTTGGTTGAAGCGACTGTTTGTTCGAGACAAATTAAGCTCGAAACGACTTAAACAGCCTCCCACGTCAATCCCGAGCACCTGATACATATCATGCGCTGCTGGTCATTCCAAGCATACCGTCATCACATTCATTAAGATCTCAAAGATCTCAGATCAGCCAATGTGCTCACGTCACTGGAAACATTTGGGGGTCCGTTGTGCCCGGGTGCTGCAGCGGATTTCCCTATCATAGCCTCTCCACAATGCTGAATATCAACCCTCCAAATTATCCTGTGCAGCCACCACCATGAGATTGTAAATATAGAAAAGGCCCTGCTCTTTCACTGTGAGCAGAAAGAGCACAAACTGAAGGCCCAGCATTCACTTGTGTGTCAGTTTTTGTGCTGTTAACCCATAAAGTTGAGATGTGTGTAAAGTACATGTTATATTTTACATTCACGTTACAGTTGCTTTGAACACTTTCGATCTGAACTCTTCTTCACTCTCTTTTTCTTCGCCCGCTCCTCTTCCAGTCGCAGTGACAGAAGTCGAGTGTGTGCGTGAAGGCTGCCAGTCTGAGGCACTGAAGCTTCTCTCTGGGTCGGTATCGGAAAATCAGTGCTTCACAGTGATCTTCCGAGGAGCCAGGAAGAGCCTGGACTTGCTGTGTACCTGTGAGGATGAAGCTCAGCGCTGGGTGCGAGGGCTCCGCACTTTGAAGGATTACGTGGCCAACATGAGTCAGAATGAAAAACTGGACCAATATCCTTCCCAATTTCCCAATAAGCTAGAATAAATATAGTGTAGCTGAGGCAGCACTGTCACATGTGCCGTCCCACGTCCACAGCATAGCTAAGGTGAGCTGTAATGACTAGTTAAAAAAACCCTGTCTAAATATAGTCTGACTATCACTGTTAATTACAATCTCTCATAGCCAGAGGTCAGCATGAGGCATCAGGTAGTGTATAACATTACAATCATCTCTGCCTCTCTACCCTGTATTTAGTTTTGTGGAAAATCATCAGGCTTATTATTTTATACATCGTTTTATTATGTTTCACGCTGTAGACATATAGTAGCCTAGGTGGTTTTCTGTGTTTTAGGCAAGTGACGAACTAAAATAAGTCTCTTGTTGAAATCAACTTTTTCAAAGTGACTTACAATAAATGCATTCTACCTGCATAGAAACAGGAGCTAAATGTCACCAAACATTGTAAATGTACCTCTCTCAACCAAAGAGCCTGTTCAGTGGTGTTTATAATTTAATTTATTTGTAATATGTAATGTAAAAAAGAAACCTGGGGTAGTAGTAGGTGCCAAGTGTTTGAATACTAAATAAAAAGTTGCAATACGACAGAATGGAGCTAGGTAAAGACTTCCTAATGCCTCTTTCTTGACAACAACATCCACATCAGTAAGCATCCAGTTATATGTGAGATTTAAGTGTCACACTGCACGTTATGTATCCACAGACATGCCATAACTGTTTGACTGTAGTCTCTAGTTTTTAGTCTGGTTTCATTCCTTAATCCTCTACACTTGGATCCGATGCTACCTGAAGCGAGCGGATCAGAATCAGGATGGCAAGATGAGCTACGATGAGGTCAAAAGGCTGCTCCAGATGATCAACATTGACCTGAGTGAGCAGTATGCCCGCTCTTTATTCAAGGTCAGGGTCATCATATGTACAATGTGTCAGTTTTTAGCACCTGTAACATAGTTTATGGTCAGTAGTTGTAATTTAGATGAGCTGAAAACTGAAAGAAAAAAAACAAGAAGAGAAGGAGTAACTGTGCAGAGATGTAGAGCTGGTGATATTTTTCTTAGTTTACTGTGACACCCTGGAGTCTGCAGTCTGTGTTCAATTACCAACCCCGCGGCGGGCCAACCACCAGCTCCCCTCCACATCTTTATCCCTTCCCTCCTGTTCTCCACAACAAATCAAGAGCCAGTTATTTCTTTATTGTGGGGGATTGCTGCCTGCTATGTCCCTCAGCTCTCTATTACAGCTGAATTGTTGGTTTTTATGCTCCTTCCAGATGCAATTTCAAGTACTGACCCTCCTCGGGGAACCATGTTTTTAATGTAGGTTTGCACAGATGGGATGAATTATTATGGAGATGCTTTCCCCACAGGGAATTTGAAGCACTCCCAAAATAAAAGCCTGCTCTGTTTGATATGTGTCCATCTTTCTCAGTGTGTGTTAGATTGTTTGATTTGATCTCTTTTCCCTGTATACCAGAGGTGTGACCGATCCGGCGATGGTCGTCTGGATCATATAGAGATTGAGGAGTTCTGCAGGGAGCTGCTGCGACGGCCCGAGCTGGATGCCGTGTTCAGACACTATTCGAGTAATGGTTGTGTTCTCGCCACTGCTGAGCTGCGTGACTTCCTGGGAGACCAAGGAGAAGACGCCTCATTGAATCATGCTCAGAGCCTCATACTCACCTATGAGCTCAATGACTGGGGTAGGTCCTAAAAGCACTCATTAAAGGCTTTAAAGAAAGAACCCACACCATTTTCATATAAACACAGTGAATGTCCCTTTTGATACTGTCTCCTGAGAACATAGTGATTTAGCCTGTACCTGTGAAAGCATTTGCTATTTAAAAACTGATGCAAATTACTCTGCTGCACAATAATTTAATGTAGTTTATGTATGCAGCAATGAGAGGGGTTTGTTTTAAGGAAGAACACTATTTTCAATGTCAGTCATATCTACATACTGTGTATAGGTGATATATAACATAATATATAGACATAAAAAACTAAGCAAAAATATGCAACAGAGGTTAAAGTCTTTTTTAAAACACACCCCGTAAGACATTAAAGCCAGACTATGTGACTTTTTTTTTAACACAGGCTATTATGACAATTATGGGATGTGGGAATGCTAAATGCCAAACTACTTTTTATCGTTTCGCTAAAATGCTAAGCTATTGTAAAAGTAGCACAAATGATGTCAAAATAATTCATAAAAAGAAGCCATATACATTTTTCCTCCTAGACTGAGAGAAGGAGGTTTGTCCATGTAACCCAGTGCTAGATGAAACCCTTAAATTCAACTCTCACCAGTTTTGCTGATAAATCCGCTAAAATAAAACTGACTTGATAGAAACACTCTGCCGTTTATTGCAGCCCAGAAGAACCAGTTCATGACCCAGAATGGTTTCACCATGTACATGCTGTCCCAGCAGAACGATGTGGTTAACCCTGACCATACCAGAGTCTACCAGGACATGACCCACCCTTTGGCCCATTACTTCATCTCTTCGTCGCACAACACCTACCTTACCAAGGACCAAGTCACCAGTGCCAGCAGCACTGAGCCATACATCAGGTATCTCTCAGGACTCACAGCACATATTTTATCATTAAAAACTTATTTAGATTTTCATAATTTGTATGATCATCCTGTCGTGTAAGATTAAGTATGTGTTTTTCACTGCCAGGGCTCTGAATCAGGGCTGTCGCTGTGTGGAGCTGGACTGCTGGGATGGAGATAAAGGAGAACCTGTCATCTACCACGGCCACACTCTCACCTCCAAAGTACCTTTCAAGGAGGTCATTGAAACCATCAACCAGTATGCCTTCAAGGTAAGAGGAGCTTGAACTGATGGTGTAAATCCTCAGCTATGACAGTATGTTTGCAGCTCCTCGTGCCTATGAAATACGCGAGTAGTCCGTCAGTAAACAAATCCAGATTCCTGACTTCTCACTGTCACAGCCTACTGCCCTTCTTGTGGTTTCTTACTTGGCTCAGCCACAACCCCATGGTATTTTGGCTTTGACATACAATAGCATTCGAGTGTAAGGTCCTGTATTGCTATAATGTGATATAATTGTATTTTGTTGGCTTGGCATAGATGTTTTCCTGTGTTTCTCCCTTTAGGCGTCCCCATATCCTCTAATCCTGTCCTTGGAGAACCACTGTTCTGTGGAGCAGCAGGCTGTTATGGCCAAACACCTCCGCACCATCTTGGGTAGCAAACTGCTCACCAAGCCCCTCACCAGCCAGCCACAGAAGGATCTGCCTTCTCCTGAGGTACAACACACACAGCTGGATCCCTTTTCAAAGGCCTCTGGCTGTCTGGTTTTCTGATTAAATAATTTTTTCAATGACGTTTGTTGCAGGAGCTGAAGGGGCGTATTCTGATAAAAGGGAAGAAGCTGATTCCTCACTTGGGGCAGCTGGGCAAGAATGGCAGCTGTGCCAGCTTCTCCTCAAGCTCTGAGGATGAACCAGCAAGCAGCAATAAGAACACACCCAAGAAGGATCCTGCAAAGGTCAGTTCAGGAGGCCTTGTCATTAAGCCCGAGAAGCTGTTAAAATGAACCTAATCGACCAATAATCTTTGCCTTTGTTCTTCCCAGGACTGTGCTAAACTGAGCCCAGAGCTATCCGAGCTGGTGGTGTACTGCAGAAGTGTCCCCTTCCGTGGGTTTGAAAATGCTTCCGAAAAACCTCCAAATGAATTGTCCTCCTTCTCTGAAAATGAAGCCCTCAAGCTCATCAAGGACTCGGGTACAACAGTGGAAACAATTGCATCTTGACATTATAGGATATAAATTGCTTTACTGCCGCTGATTCCACGGAAAATATAATCAGCCTCCAGTGTAACACGGCATGCGGTTTTTCACTTTTCACTTTTCATCTTTTCACTTGCAGGAAAGCTTTTTGTGAGACACAACAGCAGGCAGCTGAGCCGGATCTACCCCTCCGGCCAGCGCCTCCAATCATCCAACTATGATCCTCAGGAAATGTGGAACGGCGGCTGCCAGATGGGTTAGTACTCCAGACTAGAAGCTAGGATGCTAATATGATGGCAGCAAATTGAGGCAATTCATTTGAAAAACATTACGTGGCCAGTAAGTGCCAAAGAAATGTTGTACTGACTCTCATGTATGCAAATTGCTGCTACCTCACAAAGCATTCATGTCACCAGCTTTTCATTGACTGTAATTTAGCTTTCACTGATGCTGAAATGTGTGATGAGGCTTTCCGTGTGATTCACTGACTCCACTCTCTGTGCTGTGCAGTGGCTCTGAACTTCCAGACACCAGGGGAGCAGATGGACCTGAACCAGGGCCGCTTCCTCCCCAATGGTCGCTGTGGATACATCCTTAAACCGAGCTTCCTGCGCAGCCGCTCGTCCAACTTTAACCCAGAGAACACGGGAGGAGGCCCCGGTCACGTCCCCACCCAGCTGACTATAAGAGTGAGTGGTAACCTTGAGACTTTGAGTAACAGTGCTACAACATTGCAGAACCATCTTAAAATTGAATGTGACATTGTGCAGCACAGTTTTTAGTCAACACTCTTTATTTACATTTGTGGTCCTAGTGTACCTAGGACTGTCTGTTTCACCGTAGTCTAATTTTAATATTTTACCTCAACCATTGTTGTTTCTGCTATTCTGTACATTCAACCTGCAAGGTGTGCAAGATGTCCCTCCTCTCCCTCCCACCAGAGATTTCTTTGTTTTTGCTTGTCAAATGTGTTTTTTGCGGTGGGGGAGGGGGGTGTCATGTGCTGAACAGATTGTGAGATCCTTCATATGTGTGTTTGTGAGGTACACAAATAAAATTTATATGAAAACTGGCTAATTATATTTTGCTTTTCAGATTATATCTGCACAGCAGCTGCCAAAAATCAACACAGAGAAGGCCAGCTCCATTGTGGACCCACAAGTGTGGGTGGAAATTCATGGGGTGGCTATTGATAACGCAAGAGACAAAACCCAGCGCATTGACAACAATGGTAATTCTGAGACTTCATTATTCACTATAAGTGTCAACCTCATATTATTACCTTTGTGAATGTTTTAAGGAGAGTGAATACTGCATTTTTATTCAAAACCAGTTATTGCTGTAAGATAATGTAATGTTGTTTTCTTACAGCATTAAGTTCTCTGACATATTTATAGGAGCCTTTCCTGTCCAACTCCATGATTTGTTTGTTTAAGAGGTAGATGATACTGGATGATGTATTTACAGCTCTTGTCCGCCCTCTACAGGTTTTAACCCACGATGGGACTGCACTCTGAGCTTTCAGTTGCAGGTCCCTGAATTGGCCCTGGTGCGATTTGTAGTGGAGGACCATGATCACACTGCCAAAAATGACTTTGTGGGGCAGTTTACTGTACCTTTCACAAGCCTACGAACAGGTGATTCTAATGATCCCCTGTAAATATTAGAGAACAGTCATCAATATGGCATGTTGTTTATAATGTGTGTAACATACTCTTTCTTCTCAGGTTATCGACATGTTCATTTATTGAAGGCAGATGGTTCCAGTCTGTCCCCCGCCACGCTCTTCATCCATGTCAAAGTGATCCGCAAAGGAGTTCCCATCAAAACTGTGGCTGAACATATAGCCATTGCCAAAGGCAAGGCATGACAGGCATCTGAACGAGGTGCGAAAGCTGACAACAAAGGGCTTTGGAAAAGGAGCTCTGAATGTGAGGAGAGAGAGAGCGAGAGAGAGACTGGTGCTGCTGCCAGCCGGTCTCCCAGTCCAGACCTCAAGTGGTCCAATTTACACTGAGCCACTTCCTCAATGCAGGGAGAAAGATGTCGTTTATCAGAAATGCAGAAGCGCACTGGCTCTTAGCAAATGAATTGCCCCGGGCTAGATAATGAATCCATAATACACTGTGGGAGTATCTAGTCTTGTCAGTGCTGAGTGCTCTGGAAACAGAGCACTGAGTATTGTGGTTCATGAAACATACTGATATCGGACTTGTTAAAAAATTTATTTTAATGTTCTTAACCCGTGTGTCTAGGTTATTCCCTTAATCCTTTGGACAGATATGTTATTTCATCCTTTTATATTTTTTGATTTGATAATTATCACAACATTTTTACACTTAATATTTGGCTTAAACTTAAAAGAGTGAGGATAGTTTACATGAAAAAAGCACTTTCTTAACTGAGGCTGCCTCATAAGCACTATAAGTAGGAATCTAAGCATGACTGACAAAATGATGAATCTTACAGTTTAACAAATACATAATAATATTCATAAAACTTCAATAAATAGCCAGGACTTGTATTTGCTTCAATACCTGAAATCACACTGCCTATAATTAGGACAGGCGTCTATATGGAACATGCCTTTAATTCCTTTCACAACAAAACTCTTGCTCAGCAGAGATGGTAAATAGGGTGTTTATTTAAACCGGTCTGTATTACACTTGCCTACAATTATTTACCAGTATTACTTGTATAAAAATTTGATCAGATAACATATTAATTACAAATCATTGATTTGATCTAGCTCTGAGAGACAGTGCATCTAGGCTAACCTCATGCACATTGAGAGAGATAGAAAGCTCTGTATCAAAGTAGTGGTAGCCTAACTTAGAAAGGATAAAAGCTAAAGGTTAATGTAGATATTGCAACTTTGATTCATTTTTATGAAAAACCGTTTTGATGCGTTTAATTGGTGGACCCTTACGGACTAAAGGAATATAAATAATTGAGGAATGAACACATATTCTGGCTTTATGACCTTTTAAAGTTAGTGAGTTGCGACTTTATTTCTCTTGTTGAATAATACTTCGGTGCTCATTGTTTGTGAAAAATTAACGGAATGACTGAATTGTGGAGAATCTTACCAATCTTACGATGTGTAGTATGTCCATAATTACAAAAGTTTAAACATTTGTATGCACAAACTGACAGAACTGGCTCAGGTGAGTGACTCGGTGGGTTTTAAGAGGCTTTATACAAACAAAGAAATTCTATAAAAGTTCAAGCGTCTAATTGAGACCCATGTTTATTTGTCTAAACGTGTAGCCACACCAGGCCAGTAAAAAGGACAGCAATCTGATTAGGACTAGGCTTTTAATTAAAGTTTTATGGTAGTTAGTCTTACCAGATACTTGGCACTTTTAATTTCTCTCAGGAGAAAGATTTTATTTTCTGAGACAAATAACAATTTATTTTCACAGCTTACAAATTGAACTTGAAATATACAGAGAACTGACTTGCAGATAGATGTTTACTTATGTTTTTAAAATGTTAATTGTTGTATTTGCCTACGTATCACTTCACACTTTAAAATAAGGCTGTGAGTCAAATATGTGTTTTTAAGATAATTGCCTGTGGGCTTCTTGACAACCTTGACTAATTATTTTTGTTGCCAAGTCCTTACATTTAGATCTAGAAAATTACAAACACCAATTACTGTAGGCTACAGAGAATCATTTAATATTCTTATAAAGTGGTTCCCTGATAATAAAATGGTGCCGTAATTAAAGGTTCTGCACAAGGTTTACTGTAATTACAGATATGATCAGGATGGGTTTCAATAGCATGCAGCAAATGTTGATGACTTTGCAGTTTGAAAGCTTATAGCCTATGTTGTGTGAATGGCAGTTAGTATTATGTGTGCAAGAGAAAATACTGTTTTCATAAAAGCACTAATAACACATCGCTGTGTGAGCCCCTTCCTTGCTTTGTTTGAAACAGAGTATGTCTGTGCATAGGGTGGTGGGGGTTGCACAGGAAGACATATATAGAGAAATATGTCTTCATCACATTAGTAGTGCATTTAATTTGTGTTTACCTTATGAACATCTAAACTCCTTGCAAGCTGACAAGCTGTAAGAGATCCAGATGGCCAGTGATCTGCAAGCAGGCCAAGGCCAAAATAAAGCCGGAGACTGTACTATACCACTGTGTAATAAAATTAAAACAAGTGGCATTACATTACATCACCAAACATTTCTAGCTATCTTGCCTTCTTCAGGGCTATCTTTCTCTATTTGAAAAAGAATAAAAGGTTTTTGATGGACTTGGATTCAAGCTCACACTGGTCTGCGCCCTGTGTTCTCAAAGCTCTGTCATAAGGCATCTTTATTAAGAGTTGTGAATAATGGCTGTTCATTAGATCTCAGTAATAACATTAATTAGAACACATTTTGGTCCACTAAACAACCATTGTCTGTGTGCCTCTGTGCCATAGATGTCCATCATTGTCCAACAACACATGAGTATACCATACTGTTGCACTGGGTAATGTGTCCCTTCAGATGAACATGGGCAATGTAGTTGTTTTGAGTCAATCCAAAATACAACGTCCTGCTGCTGGAATAGCGCACCATATCCCCTGCTACAAATGGTCCCAAAGAAACATAATTTATTCCTGTTTAAGAGACCATTGCTGAAAACCACAGTGGTCAGATTTTCAGAAAATAAACTATATATTTGTGAGTGAGGATGTCAGCACGAACAGCAAGATGGGCTAACACATTTTTAATTTTCATCTTTCCATGGGTTTTGTTAACAAGACAAATAAATACTATTGCCAGCTTTGGCCTTTAATGCCTAAAATGAATCCCATAGCCTATATAAAGCAAGCACAAAACAATTAACCGGTAATAAAGCCTTTAGTTCCAGCCATTTCTATCACTTTACATTTCTTTATATTAATACCATAAATTAGTCTACTTTGCACCATGCATATCCCCTCTATGCTTCCTGTCTTTTAATTCGCCTTTGAGCCAAATGCAGATCACATGGCTCTTAACGTGTTTGTGTACATGAAGAGATCCACCAAATATCAAACTTCAAAGAAAAAAAACAAACCATCACCACTCCATTATGAACTTGTGTTTATTGTAACCTCTTGGAAACACCCACTAACATACACGACAACAGCAAGACAGATTTCCTTCAAAGCTTTCCGCCAATCGCGTCAAGAGAGGTTTAAAGCCGTCGATGGCACGCGGTGCCTCCTCACTTCCTGGTTGAAGATGGCGGATGAGAATGAGACAGCACCGATGCCGGAGAAAGAAGATGTAGAGGATCACGGACACTGTAGCGACTGTGAAAATGAAGATCACCACTTTGACGACGGGTAAGGCAGGCTTATCGGCATAGCGGTGGAAAATATGTCACATTCCTGTACACTTTAGCAAAGCGAGTGCAAGCTAAAGCCTCGGCGAGTAGTCTGGAGAGACAGCCATCGCTGGAAGTTGTCCCGCCCACACGCTTTTATCCTATTGGTTAGAAGCGGCATTTCTTATCATATCTGTGATATGATTGGCTAAGAGTGCGTTCTGTTCCTTGTGTGGGCGGGCTTTATGCGCTCCTTCCTTCAGCTCTGATAGCTAGGCGTAGTAGGGGGGTAGAAAACCAAAAGTACGCTTGAAAGCTAGTGATGCAATAAACCCCACATTTACTGTCACTTGTACAACTTACAGACAAAAAGTCCCGTCTTTTTTAGTAAGTTGATATTTTGACATATTATTCACACGCCGTTGTTGGCTGCATGTAAACTGATGAATTTCATAGCAACCACAGTTGACATTTAGCGAGTTAGCTTGCGTGCTAACATAGTTGTCAAACCCCTATTGTCTGATAAGTGGATCTCGGCGTAGACAGTAAGCCTAATCAAAAGTGAAACAAGAAAAACCTGCATGTTGTTGCACATGGTGCTTGAAAATGCTTTCTCTCTGGACTATTAATGATCTCTTAATCACAGAATCATGGCATATCCTAAATCAGCCTAGCTCTGAGTATTGCTTAAAAACAAGCTTAGATGGGAATCCTACTCTGGCTGGCATTGGACTCTGTTAATGTTCACCAAGCCGTGCACAAACATGAAAGAAGCCCAAGCTTGCGAATATCAAGGCGTGTACTGCTCACGGCAAGTACCTCATCTCTTTTTGAGAGCAAATTGAGAGACATTGCCCTTGCAAGACAGTGGTTCCCAACCTTTTTGTGACTCGTAACCCCTTCAAAAAAATCAGTCTTACTTTTGACCTCCTGCCAGTACAAGTTATGGCCATAGTGTGGTCATGAGCTGTGGGGTTTTTTTTGTTGTTTTTTTAGGCCCGCAGAGGTGTTAGCATACAACGTTTTACATGGAAAAAAGCTAAACATTTGAAACTAGCTTATATATATATATATAATATAATTATTCTACCTGACGCTCACTACTGTAAGGGGAAAGCAATGTCGCAATTTATTATTAACTGAAGTGAAGAAGCTTCACTATTGCACTTTTCAAGCAACACATGTAACTCCCCATAGACCCAACACACACGTACACACAGGAACAAAGAATAGTTCTTGCTGTTAGCTGGTCTACTCTGTTGAAATGGAAGCCTGTGGAACAAACTATTGAATGTTTTGTGTCCATTGTCCCGGTCTGTCACTGACCTCTTGTACGTACATATGACACGCCTATATACCCAACACACTCTTCTTCCAGAGGTCATGTGATTCACCATCTGTGCTGGTGTTACAAATACAGGCCAGTGCTTGGCCTCTCTCCCCTCTTGGACACTAATGAGATTATCCTCTGTAAGTATGCGATCTCTCTCAGGCCAGAAAACGGGATAGCCCGGGGGGGTGAGGCTCCTCAGGTCTTAAATTCTAAGACAATGGAGATTTTCTACCTGTGTGTGTGGTGGTTTTACACTGTCCTATATCCCTTTTTGGATTTCCTGTATCAGCACATACAGCTGATAAAGGAGATAAAGAAGGATACAGTTCATATCTTTCTAGTATCTCATATGTGTCCTGCTAGTTTCTTGCTTGATTCTGGCAGATTGATTGGTGTAGTTGATTTGTTCCCTGTCCTAGAACTACACCTGACACCGTCAAGGCAAAAAAAACGGCTATGTTGGTCTGTCACTGAGAAATGGTTCTCAAACTAAGCCTAGATGAATCTAACACTGACTTTGTTTCACTACTGAAACATGAAATGGTGTCAGAAGTAGACAGCAGGGAGAATAACTTTCATTTTTTATGACTTTGACTTGCTGATAAGGTGTGTGTGTGTGTGTGGTTTAAGACAAAGGTGTGTATAATGTGGCTTTAATCATCCTCATTTTAAAAGGATATTCCAGGTAGACATGTAAAATAATACGTTTTGTCCAGGACGTGGCTTTCCTCTGGGATACTAGACTAATATGGTTGCCTTCTATATCTGTCCTGTTTCAGTGACAGAGGTTTGGGAGACGACACTGGCGCTAAGAAGAAGAAAAAGAAGCAGAAAAAGAAGAAGAAATCTGGTGCCACAGAAGCAGTTCAGGACCCCCTTGCCAAGGCATGATTTTTATTTTTGAAGTGGCATGTTTTAAATTAAAGCATCAAATAACCTAAAAATCAAAATGAAATGAAAACAAAACAAATGCAATTTAGGTGTGATTTCACCAAAGTTTGGCATTACAGTGGTTACAGCTGTGCTATAAGGTGATTCTCAAAGATGTTAAAAAACAGAAATCATGATACAGTTTCATAAATAATAGTAATCCACAGACCTAACTGTTGGTCTTTACTGAGTTAAAATGTATGCTGACATATTCCTGGGTATTGTTAGTGCTCATGGCTGAGTTGGTGTAAGCATACTGTTGTGGACTGTGGCATGTAGAGATTTATACACTGCAAGCTCACAATGCAGCACTCTGCTGATGAGACATTGCATGTTCACATCATTACATGTCTTCACCACCTACCTCAGTCTTCACAACTCACACTAAAATGGATGGAGTTTTAACAGTATTAATTTCTGTGTGTGCTTCTCTTTTAAAAAAATGAATTTCCTTGACTTTCTAAATAGGTAAATTCGTTGCCAGCTGATAAACTACAGGAGATCCAGAAGGCCATTGAACTGTTCTCTGTAGGCCAAGGCCCTGCCAAAACCATGGAGGAGGCAACTCGGAGGAGTTACCAGTTTTGGGACACACAGCCCGTGCCCAAGCTAGGTATGACATTTGTCAAGGTTGCTCTAACATGTAAAAACCCACAAACAAGTGAATGTCATGTATCGTGGGGTTTTTGTGCTTCCTGTCAAAAACAGTTTTGTTTTCCTTCAGGGGAGACCGTGACCTCGCATGGCTCCATTGAACCTGACAAAGACAACATTCGTGAAGAGCCATACAGCCTCCCACAGGGCTTCAGCTGGGACACCCTCGACTTGGGGAACCCTGCTGTGGTAGGAGAGAGTATAAACACACACACACCTTTTAGTACATCTTTTCCTACCCTTTTGTTTTAGGTAAAGCTAGTGTTTATTTCACGGCCAGTCTAAACTTGTCCATCGTCCATTGTTGCATCTGTTATGTCAGAGTGCAGCTGGACACTATTGCTGAGGTCTGCAAACTTGCTTAACAGTGAAAACTAAACTCAAAAGAAAACAAAGGTGTAGCTTGTGTACTCAAACACAAACTTATTGCTAATACCACTAATACCAAGAGGATAAGATATGAGAACCAGCAGTAATGTTTTTTTTAATTAAATTTTACAGATTTTGAAATGTAGATTTTCAAGTGTACATGTACAACATGTGTATGACACAATTTGTATTTTCATTACTGCTTATAAAATGAAGAATTTCCCAGAATTGATGCAAAACAGGTTGGGGTTGGCAGAGCATTAACGTGTATGGGTCATAAATATCTTTGATCTAGCTCGTGGATCTTTTTCTACATTACTCTCCCGTGTTTGTAAAGGTCATGAATATATGTCTAATTCTGTCATTTTCTATAAAACCAGCTGAAGGAGCTTTACACACTTCTGAATGAGAATTATGTCGAAGATGATGACAACATGTTCCGATTTGATTACTCCCCTGAATTCCTGCTCTGGTAATTATTTTAAGATTCCTGTGTTGTACCTGGCAAGATATTAAATTATATACTAACAAAATGTTTAATCTGTTAATGAGTGACTTATCTCTTTCTCAGGGCCCTGCGACCCCCTGGCTGGCTGCCCCAGTGGCATTGTGGGGTGAGAGTTAACTCCAACCAGAAGCTGGTAGGCTTCATCAGTGCCATTCCTGCTTCCATCTGTATCTACGACATGTAAGTGAACGTAACAGTGCAGCATGAAAGTGTAATGTATTGAATCAGTTATATCACATGCTACATACAAAGTTTAAGATTATTTAAATATCTCACACACTTCCATTTTCTCTCTCATGTATGTAAATGGGGAGGACAAAAAATTGGAAACACCTCTCAATATAATGTAGTCCGTTACTACATCACCTTTAACTATGGCCTCAGTAATAAACATAAACTTGAATTGCTTACAATGTCACCAAAATTGTATAGGGATAGAATTGTATAGGTGTATCTCATAAAGTGCCCACTCAGTGTACATATTTTTCACATTCTTATGATTTACACATACTATGTACTATGTATTGTCAGTTGTAGATCTGTATTTGATGCTCTGTTGATACTTGTAAGTTGTTCCTCAAATGTAAGTCGCTTTGGATAAAAGCGTCTGCCAAATGAGTAAATGTAAATGTATACATAGATAGATAGATAGATAGATAGATAGATATTTTATAAATTACAATTACAATTTTGTGAGGTTTATAAAAACAGTGTGTGTGTGAATTGTGTTCTCATAATAGAATTTTACAGTTAAATTGAACGAACAAACGTGGTAAATTAGTAATCATAACATAAATTCAATACTATCATATAAATGCTTTCTCTAAATTCACTGTAGAGTTTTTTTTTTGCCAAGGTGCTCACATTATGAATTCTTTTCCTTGATGTTTAGCGAGAAGAAAATGGTTGAGATCAATTTCCTCTGCGTCCACAAGAAGCTTCGCTCCAAACGAGTGGCTCCAGTCTTGATAAGAGAAATCACCAGACGGGTCAACCTCCAGGGGATCTTTCAGGCTGTCTACACTGCTGGAGTGGTGCTGCCCAAACCTGTGGGCACATGCAGGTGGGTCTGACAGAATCGCTCTTCACATGCTGTATGCACAGACCCATCGTGTTGCTTGTTCTTTTTTTTTTTTTTTTTGAGTACTTACAAACCGAGTTTCTTCGCACAGGTACTGGCACCGCTCTTTGAACCCACGCAAATTAATCGAGGTGAAGTTCTCCCACCTGAGCAGGAACATGACTATGCAGCGCACCATGAAGTTGTACCGTCTGCCTGAGGTCGGTGAAAATGCACAAGTTTGACAAACGCTAAAAGACTTCATTGCTCTGCCATGCTTCTATTGTTCCCCTCAACTGTCTTCACCCCCCTCAGGCTCCTAAGACTCAAGGGCTGCGGCCGATGACCAAGAAGGATGTGCCGGTGGTGCATCGCCTGCTGCGTGAATACCTGAGCCAGTTCAACCTGGCGCCCGCCATGAACCAGGAAGAGGTGGAACACTGGCTGTTGCCCCGGGAGAATATTATTGACACTTACCTAGTGGAGGTAAAAAAATATATTCCGGAGATTTTTCCAGAAACAAGTTTTCCTTTTAAATAATTCTGTCTTTAACCCAGGCTTTATAAAAATTAATGTTGTTCTCTTGACAGAACAATGGTAAGGTGACTGATTTCCTGAGTTTCTACACACTGCCATCTACTATTATGAACCACCCTGTTCACCGCAGTCTAAAAGCGGCATACTCTTTCTACAACGTGCACACCACCACCCCCCTGCTCGACCTGATGTCTGACGCCCTCATCCTGGCCAAATCGGTGTGTGTTCCTCTTCTGTCCATGTGTGTTTTCTGAAATTTATACCCCCTGAAAACTACTGAGTTTTTTTTTCTCCTTCTTATCTCTTTATCCAGAAAGGGTTTGACGTCTTCAATGCACTGGATCTAATGGAAAACAAGACATTTTTGGAGAAGCTTAAGTTTGGCATCGGTGATGGAAATCTGCAGTATTACCTGTACAATTGGAAGTGTCCCAGCATGGGTTCAGAAAAGGTACATTTTCTGGGACGACTTCTTTTTATAAAGACAATATCATAAGCCAGGGTATCTGCATTGAATTTAGTTTTCTCCTTTTTATATTTTCTGTTACCTGCGTAGGCTGTAATGGGCTGCCGGGAGATGTTACACACAAAAGTCGGATTGTTGTAACGGTGAATTGTGCACGCCAATTGTGGAAACCTTTTGTGAAGTTTCAGTCAGCAAACACTGTCACCACTGCTAGCCACAGCAGCTAAGACGCTCATCGTCCCATAAAAGGGCTAGGGTCAATTTTAACAAAAATGGAAGGAACTTCAATGAATTCATAATATTTCATCGGTTAATCATTTCATCCATTTTTTTTGCTGCTCATACAGTTCCAGGCTGTGTTAATCATGCTTTTGGTGGTGTGTGTATCTGTCTGCAGCTAATCTTGCATACTATTGTATCAGTCAGCCTAATTTTTGGATCTCTCGTGGTGATTCACAATTTCTTCAATTCCTTCCTTTTTATTGACTCCTCTGGTTTTTATATCACCATTGAATCCTCAGTCCTCTTAATAATTTAATGATATTCTTTACATACATTACTTTTATTACATTATTACTTGGTATCAGGAGGAAATTACCTCATTTATGTCTTTTGTAGTGTAGTCGCCAAATTCCTCAATTATTCTCCTTTCTTCTTATAATGTGCCGGTCACACACTACCTGTAAAACTGTCAAACTGTAAGAAGTGCTTTGAAGCTTAGGACCTCATCAGCCATGTAATATTCTTCATGTGACAGTGCGGTTCACAAGGACAAAGCTTTGTTGCTTTCGTATCATCCTCCCATGTCAACACTAGGGACGACGAACGTGGCTGTTATGTTAGTGTTGGTGGGGTTGTTGGTTGGCATTTCCTCTTTGAAATTGTCTCTCACAGTATCAGTCCTTAGAGACCATATGGTGTGAAATGTCACACGATAAGCAAGAAAGGTGTTGTGATAACATGCAAAATTACTTAAGACATTGGTGTGTTATTCATACGCCATTTGGTGATACCAGGCTTGGCGGAGATCTGTACTCTACTTGTGAAATTTATTATATCATTAAGAAATATTCTTATATATTGCTGAGAAATACTAAAAAAAAACGTGATATAATAAATGATTCTATGCTCTACCGTCTCTACTGGCTTTCCATGCTTTCGTCCTTTGGCCGGTGTGACTATTAAAGAAGTCTTCATTAGCTATCTTTGTGGTTTTAAAAAGGTCTTAAGACTTCTTAAATGTCACTTTGTGAACCCTGCAGAAACCCTGTAACTTTAAAGTTTCACGAAAAATGTGCTTGTAACTACTTCCTAACGGCTCCACTTTTTCTTTCTCAGGTTGGGTTGGTGCTGCAGTGACATCCCTTTACACCACACACAAGTGTCACCAACAGGCCAGGAGACCGCACCATCGCACTGACCACCTGGCAGATGGACTTCCTGCTTCAGGAACTGAAAACCCACCGCCCATTTTTACTTTTTTGACCTTTTGAACTTTGATCTGCACTACCGCTGCCAGGCGGGGAGGCAGGGAGAGTCTTCGAGCTCTTCCTTCTCCCTCGATCACATGGACCTTAAGCCAATGTAGTTACCATCCCCAAACAACTGTATTTCATCTGAGAGCTGTCTTGATTGTACCAAACACACATACACACAAGAACAGTTTGCACAGATACCAAACACTCACTGTTGGCATACCTACAAAAACATACAATACATGTAAATAATATCAAACATTACTGCAGATTATGCCCTAACACATACAAACTAGAACCTACAGTTTTATTTTATTCCTAAACGTTGAAAGTGCTTTTTGCAATTAAAATAAATCTGTCATCCTTCAGTTTTAGAGATAAACAAAAATTAAAAAATCAAAATGATGAAAAAATATTTTAAAGAGGAAAAGGTTCAAAAAGGTGAGGTAATAAATACCAAAAGTGGACACCAGATAAGGGCTTCTGTTAAGATTTTTCTTGTCATGCTTGACCTTGTGTCTCTTTTAAAACAAAACAAAACTTTTTTTCATCAGACCCTCTGTTCTGTCAATCATTATGGAGTTGTTTTAGCACTGCTTGAAAAAGATTTTTATGCCAGAGTTGGCATTCGTCTTATGGAGTTCGTCTCATCTGTATTCTCTGTCATGACCCTCCTCCCCAGCTTACTGCACTAACAGAAGACTGATTACAATGGACCAGCTCAGTTGGTGACAAAAAAAATATCAGACTGGTTGCGGATGAGAACACATTTTGTCAGCAGGGATCAGATCAGATTTTAATGACACCTCTTGATTTAACTGTGCCCCAGTTTCAATGTCCACCCTTGCTGGAAAGGTCTGCAAGCGCTTAAGCTGAGGTGGGAAATCGAATGTGCCTGAGCGTTATTTCCAAGACTCTTTGAGTTCAGGATTCTGACTTTGCTTGAGGGAATCAAGTGGTGAAAATAATCATGAACCTTAATGTAATAAGATAGAAAAACCTGACAAGAAAAGCTCATAGATCTAGCAAAAGTTTAAATGCACACGGCATCTCCTGTGTTTAGTACTTTGCTGTATAAAGGCATGATCATGGTTTGTATCTGTCTCATTCAATGAAATAACATCACTTATATTATGCTTTTAAAAGCTTTATTTAAAAAGTGACAACACAATATTATTAACCTACGTAATATGAAATATGAGCATTGCTGGTAGCATTTCACCTTAATACAGCATTTAGAGCTCTACCCTGATCATGCAGGCGACATCAGTGGAGGTCTGTGAGGGTGGATGTTGGAACAGGGCCGTGGACTTCCAGGACGTGCGGGGCGGTGGTGATGATAATTGGGGAAAATGCCCCACTTCAAGTGTTTCTTATGTAAAATGTTGGTTCTATTTGCAAACTGATGTAAAAGAAATAGTGGCTCTCATGGTATTATAATGCAGGAAAAGACTGTGAAGATGCAGGTGAAGTTTCTTTTTTTTGGAGCAAAAATTAAAATAAAATTAGAAGTTGCTGTGAGGTTTTGTCAAAGGATTTTTTGATGTTCACACAAATTAAACAGTCCATATCAAGGCGGCAACTTACCAAGTTACAATCAATCATTGGCAACAAATCTTAACTCGAGGTCCACCTGCTACCTTTTTCAGGAGGTTTAAACTGGAGCTAAGGTAAAGAATTTTATGCCAACTGCAGCAAAATTGTTTCAGTTCAACTGGCAAATTTTGTTGACAATATTACTCCAGATGATCAATTGACAGGGGGTTTGGAAAGGCTCCCTGCATAAGATGCATAGTTTACATATAAACATATGTATATATACACAACAAAGACGTATTGCTGCTTTTCTGTGTATATACAGTACAACTTCTACCACCACTGACAGTAATAATACTAAAACATCAAGATTAAGACATTTCAGCTGTGTAAAAAGTTTTTAAGAATTGATTTAAATATTAACAGTAGTAATAATAATTATAAGTATTTATCTATTTTAATATATATTAATAATAGTTTTTGTTTACTGTATTTCTTCATAAGGGACACTTAAGGTCAAACAGACCTTTTCTTTACTCTTATGCAACATAGGTTTTTATAACGAGTCTCTCTCTCATACTGAGCTTAATGTTGATTGGTCAGAACTGCCTGATGCGTACTAAAGGATGGTTCTCATTGGGTTTTATCACCTGTCAGTTATGTAGGTGGTACTTTACCCTTCCTCACCCGGAATTGAACACAGTGATCGATATCTATGTGGTCTATATACAGCCACAATGATTATTATCGGGATAATTTGTGTCGCTTTGGTCATATTTATATTAAAATATGTCTTCAGCAGTTCTGGGCCCAACCCCTTTGAGACGGATACTCGTGAACCGTTGAAACAGATGGTTCACGACAAGAAAGAGAAAAATAAAGTTCTGAAGCAAGGTAAATTTAATTACAAATGTCTTTTGGGCCTATGTGTATGTCGTTTAATTTACCTTTTAGCTGTGGTGGAAGTATTTTACCTACGTAAAAGTAGCAATATAAAAGTATAGAAATACTCAAGTCACAAGTAAGAATCCTGCTTTCAAAGTGCTGCTTAAGTAAAAGTACAAACAAAGTATTATGAAAATATACTTAAAGTACAAAAAGTAAAAGAAGGTCTCCTCATTATGCAGAAGGGCCCATTTCAGAATAATTTTATTTGATTATATCCCTGGATTAGTACTAGTGATGCATTAATGTTTTTATGAAATAATGTTTTGTGAAATAATGTTTTCACTGAAGCTTTTTATGTCAATCGACTATCCAGTAAAAATTTGTTCTCCTTCTGGAATCCTCAGATTCACTGTTGTGCCATTTCTGCTGCAGCCACGCTGTTGTTTGACTGTTTTACTGCCCTTTCTGTAGGTTTTGTAGCCAGTAAAGTACCTGACAACCTGGATGCCATCATCATTGGCAGTGGGATCGGTGGGCTTGCGCTTGCGGTGTTCCTTGCCAAAGTTGGAAAGAAAGTCCTGGTCCTGGAGCAGCACAGTCGGGCCGGAGGATGCTGCCACACTTTCTCTGAGAAGGGCTTTGAGTTTGATGTTGGTGAGAAGGATGCCTCTTGTTTCTTTTCATGAATATGTCGTACCTAAAATTAATGAAACACTGTGAAGGTTTTGTTTAATTTTGTCATTTGACACATTGTAAAGATTTTTTACCCAACATCAAAATTTGGGCACGGAAACATTATGCAAATATGTCTTTGTTTGGGTTAGGGAATCATTTCCTGTATTCTGTCTTTGGGATATAGCCAGATGGGAATATTTCAAGGCAGCAAAAATTGACTTCCAACCGGAAAGTCATGTTTTCTGCCTTCCTCCCTCAGGAATCCACTACATCGGCAACCTGCTGGAGCATCAGTCGTTCCGCTGTATTGTAGACCACATTACTAACGGACAGCTGCAGTGGGAGCCTCTGGAGAATCCGTTTGACCATGTAGTGCTGGGACCTCCGGAAAACCGCCGCCAGTATCCCATCTACAGCGGCAGGACCCGCTTGCCTGAGGAGCTGAAGAAGTGCTTCCCTGGAGAGGAGAAGGCCATCGATGAGTATGTGAAGCTGGTCAAGGTGGGATCTCTTTGCATTACAGATTGTCAGGTGGTTTAAAGAATTAGGACAAAATATTGACATTGAATATAAACTTGTATTTATATTCAATGTTTAGGGTAAAACATTTTTTCAGTAACATCTAGCCTTTTTTTCTTCCTTTACTTGTTTAAATGTGCAAAAACTGCTCCTGTCATGAACTGTATGTGAGAGGCTTCATTATCTAGATTTCTATTGATGTCGTCAAGGGCTCAAGGTTTGGCAAATCAAAGGTCAGAATAATTGGCGAGTCCTCTTATTAGCTGAGAAGTTTACATAACTTTACCCTGACTGAGTTGCAACAGTGTTTTGCTTTGACACACATAAAGAAATGTCACTTTCCATATCTTTGTGGTGTCAATTTACAGAATCTGTTCATATTTTCATGTTATGTATTTTTTTTAAATTGCTGTTAGCTGTTTGCAAAAATTAACTTGAAGGCAAAACGTTTTTAAAAAAAAACCACATTGCTGTTTCATGGGCCTAAGAGATAATTTAAAGTAAGTGCCTTTTCCCCCAAATGGTTCTGTTGGTAATTTCAGTCTTTAAGTATTCTTCTATACATACATCCTCAGTGCATGTATTCAGAGTTAATTTACAAATGTTTAAACTTCCATCAAACACAGTCAAAAAACATCTTATATACTTTGTAGGATCAAAATATACAAAACAGCAACTTTGGAAAATATAAGTGGGATCACTATATAAATAAAACATCTGTGTTTCTTGTATGTTTTGTCTTCAGAAAGTTGCGCGGGGCGTTTGGTTCCTCGCTCTGCTGAAGCTCTGCCCCGTCCCCTTGGCTAAGTTCCTGGTCTACTCCGGCCTGGCCAAACGTCTGTCCTCCTTCTTCAGAATGGCACCCCGCAGCGTGACAGAAGTGGTCAATGGTCTGACAGAGAACAAGGACCTCAGGGCTGTCTTTGCCTACATCTTTGGCACCTACGGTACACCAAGCCACAGTTCTGCTGGTGTAATCAGTTTGTTTCTTCAGGATTCTGCTAATACTTTTTATTTTCCTTCTTTGATCTGCAGGAAACATGCCAAAAGATGCCAGTTTCTCTATGCACAGCCTGCTGGTTAATCACTACCTGAATGGTGCCTGGTACCCGAAAGGTGGAGCCAGTCAAATTGCCTACCACATGATCCCCATCATTGAGAAGGCTGGTGGTGCTGTTCTGGTTCGAGCCCCCGTCAATCGCATCTTGTTCAATAGTGCCAGGGAAGCTTGTGGTAGGTGTGATTTCGCCAGATTTGCCACACACAATCATGTCCTGCAGCTCCCACAGAGATGAGATTCACTGCTTTTGTTTGTTTGTTTTTTTAATGGTTTTAGGTGTGAGTGTCATGAAAGGCCAAGAGGAAGTACATATCCGTGCCCCTATGGTCATCTCGGACGCTGGCATCTTCAACACCTACCAGAAGCTGTTGCCCAAAGAGCTCCAGGCCATGCCAGGTGAGAAATAAGTGCTGCAACTCATTATTATTTTTGATTAATAGTCTTTTTTTTTATTAATCAGTTGACCCTATAGGTATAGAAAATTTCAAAATATAGTTAAAATGCTGAGCTTTTTTGTCTGACCACATAAAAACATGTGGATTGAAACGCACCTATTGACTTATCATTTCAGCTCTAGAGTGAAGTACATGTTACATATTTTTCATTCACCGACTCGCACTTAATAGCTGTCAGTTAAGTTGAACTGTGTGATGTGACGTTCCTGTCATGCAGCTATCCAGAAGCAGCTGAGCATGATGAAGCATGGTGAAGGTGGCCTGAGTATTTTTGTGGGTCTGAATGGAACAAAGGAGGAGCTGGGCCTGAAGGCAGACAACTACTGGATCTTTGCCGACAACAATTTTGATGAACTGTACGTTGTCTCTCGTCATGTGTCTGATTCTTGTTATAATTCACATTTGAGTTACGGCCACACACAGACCAAGCTACTAAAAAACGTTAGTTTGTAAGGTGTCATAGGGCACTTTGTGTTAAAAAGTGGTGGGGACATAAGGGGTCAGATGATAGTCTTCAGCATATGCGACCGATATCGATCAGTCGAACAACCCAAAACCACATCACATCATGCATAAAGTGCATGTAAATCAGCACAGTGAGCCTATCCAATATCACCGCGCTAAAATATGACAAAATACAAACAACTTTAGGAATAATTTTAACGATGTTAACCAAAGATAATAAACCAACCTTACATTGATTTTAAGTGAAATTTCCTTGTTGTTTCAATGCTTCATACTTTTTTAACATTAGAATAAGCAGACGTCACAAACACGACTTAGCAGCTGTTTTTCATGTTGACAGGGAGAGAACTGAAAACTTGGACTAGAAGAAACTGTGACTAGAATTTGTTAAAATTACTAATTGGTGCATGCAGGTTTTAGGGTCAGTTTTAGAATCAGTAGGTTGTGGGTTTTTTTTGTTTATTTAACTTTTTTTTGGACAATGCACATTTGTTTCTCATTTTCTTATTGTGTAAACAGACCTTTCTCAAAACATTTCTACAAACTATTTTAGGCAATTTAACAAATTATGCTTTTAAAAAGTGATGGGGACAAAGTAAGCCATTTCAAAAAGTAGTGGGCACATGTCGTCAGCGTCCCCAGTCTAAATGACACTTATGAATGTGTGTTTTTGAAGTTCTGGCCAAACTCAATATGCAAATCACAAAATGTGGCATTGCAGGTTACACTTGACTGCTTGACTGTGAAAAATTAAATACCACTTAAGTCGCTCCAGTGTAATTCAATGTATAAAATAACTGAATTTTTATTGTGTGGACTGAACAGGTGAATTCAGGTCGGGGATCTGTATGTATGACTGTAAGAATGTATTCCTGATAAGTTTATTAAGTTTTTTTAGAAATGTATACCCAACTATCCGTGAAAACTCACCAGAATGATTTGTTTTCTTTTACAGGGTGGAGAACTACATGAATGGAAAGAGGGAAGAGTCTGCTAAAAAAATACCTCTCCTATTCGTCGCCTCTCCCTCTGCTAAAGATCCAACTTGGGAGGAAAGGTCACCAGGTACAGAAACTGTGCTCTGAGGCAGCTTGTCATTTTTTACAGTGAAGCTGCATGAGTTGTAGCAATGAACTGACTCCAGGACAGCAGGTCATCCTGTTTGTTTGAATTCTCTTCTTCTTTCTGCACGTCAGGGAAATCCACCTTGAGTCTGGTCAGTTTTGCTAAGTACGAGTGGTTTGAGGAGTGGAAAGATGGCAAAGTGTCAAACAGAGGGTCGGACTACAAAGAGCTGAAGCAGGCATTCATTGATTCTGCTTTGGAGGTGGTCTTGGATGTCTACCCTAAGATAACCGCAGACAAGGTATTATCACCTTATCACAGTTCATTAGCTTTGGCTGCTGTATGTGATGGAGCACTCAGACTTATCACAAACAAAAAGGCTCTCGCACTTCACTGTTCTTTGAAGGCTTAGGTAGGCAGGTCCTCTTTAATCTTATGTTGGGCGACATTTCTTAGGTTACAATCATCATATGTATTTAAATCTACCAAGAAATGTGGGAACATGTATGTCCTTTGTTCCCTAGATAAGGTAGAAGAGCTTTTCTTTATGCAGCTCCAACTGCTTTACACCTCCTGCACCAAATGTAAAGCTGCAAAATGTGGTGTCTCTCTGTGAATTTAAATCAGTGCTGTGAAAGCTCTGTGCTCTCCCTGTGGCTTATTCTTGAATAATTCTTGATGTTAGTCTCATTAAGGGAGCAGTGTGCAGGATTTAATGGCATCTAGCAGTGAAATTGCACATTGCGACCATCTGAATTAGAAGTGGCCTCACCGTCCTGTTCCAAGCATGTAGAAGAAACTTAAATGGTTGAGAAACTCATGCAAAAGTCCCTGTCTAGAGCCATTGTTTGGTTTGTCCATTCTGGGCTACTGTAGAAACATGACGGTGCAACATGGTGGACCATGTCAAAGGGGACTTGCTCCCTCTGAAGATATAAAGGCCTTATTATAAGGTAATGAAAACGCTATGATTATACACTTATTAAAACGTACCAAGAAATATTCTGCAATTAGAGCCCCTAAATCTTGATCCTCTATGCTAAACCTTGAAGTATTTGTTTGATTGCAGATATTGTTGATATTTGGGACACTTTATAGGATGCAGTCTTTTATGTCAGTCTGAGTTATTCATGATTTTATAATCACATTTTTAATTTTATAACATTATTTTGTATAATTGGATTTATGGTGTTTATAACTCTTGTTATTGTTGCCTATCTTAGCCAAGAAACTCTAAAAAATGAGAGTGTTAATCTCAAAACTTTTCTCTAACCTGAAAATCAGACTGAATTGCTATTTTGTTTCTCTCTCCTGGTTTAGTAAAATCATGTATATTTGCATCCTGGTTTTTTTTGTTTGCGTAGATTGAGTACATTGATGCCGGAACCCCCATCACGAACACTCACTATATTGAAGCCCCTAAAGGTGAATTCTATGGAGCGGATCATGGCATCGCACGATTCAGCCCTGAACTCAACGCTATGGTGAGACCTCAGACTCCACTGAAGAACCTCTATCTGACCGGTGAGCAGCAATAATATCCTTTAATTCTCGACATAACTTTACATTATGAACTGAGTTCAGTATATTTTGTGTTTTTGTGTTGCAGGTCAGGATGTGTTTCTGTGTGGCTTTGCCGGCGCTCTTGCTGGAGCTCTCACCTGCGGCTCGGTCATCCTCAACCGCAACCTTCATCTGGATGCCATCGCCTTGGCAAAGAAAACAAAAATTCTTAATGACAAACTGAAAGGGGAGTAACTGCCTGACAACATTCAGTTGAGGTACCATTATATACTGTAATTAATCAGTACTTGAAATTACATTGAACTAACAAAAACCCTGTATGATGAACAGATTTCATCTAACAAATGAGTTACTATTGCTAACATGAAGTGGAATAATTCATTTTGCTGTGTCTATACTTTGAAATATGCATAACTACACTGATTGATGTTTCAAAATGGTGCAGTTTTGAAAATTGTGAGTAATGTCTGAGCAAAGCTCTTCCAAGCTCTCACTCTGTGCCTGTGGTGTGTTTGGTTTGCAGTTTGTAACAGGTTTACAAATGTTGTTGTCCTTTTTAACATTAAAGGGTACAAACAATGAATTGGTTGCAGTTTGGTCTTTGGTGTGTGTGTGTGTGTGTAAATATTTTCACAATATTTGGTCTGCATTAGTTGATATTTTGCCACCTTTATTTTTTATCGCACCAACTGAATGTCACATTTCTGCAACTCAATCATGTTGTCACTATGAGAATAATAATATACAGACAGGGGGGACACATTCCAGGAAAAAAGCTGGATAAGAGATCAAATGCAGTTTGAAACTCCAATAGAGTTCCACATACTTGGCGAGGAGCACTGAAGGTGTTCTGGGGGCACTAAGACACTTACATTTTGTTTTTTCCTTTAATTTGTCCCCCATCTGTATGTTTATTTCTAAAATATCCTATCTGTATAATTAAACACCCAGTTTGCCGGTAATTATTAAAAATATGTAAACTCTAAATTTGTAAACTCACTTTTTGCTTATTATTTTGTTGAAATGGTAAATGTCTGAAAACGTGCCTTCTTCCCAAAGGCGACTTTCATCTTTATTTGTTTATTTATGTTGTTTATATATGCACGACCTCAGTAAATTGCCTGCACCTGAACGCAGCATGTGTTGACAGTTACACTGACAGGGAGCACGTGAACAAGAAGTGGGCTTCCCATAACGCAAAATTTGAGCTTTGTGATTAGTTGGCGAATAAAAGGGGTGTGATTGTCTCATAAATTTCTGATGCTGGCTCCAGTTATGCAGCGACATTTTCCTGCAGGCAGCGGCATGGAGGGGAAAGTGTGCTCAGCAGTTTGAGGTAAAGTAAAAACACCAGAGACTGAAATGCCATACTCATTACTTTCTTCAAAACGTTATTATTACAGGTGATATCTGTGGCAGGGGATATCTGCTAGCTAAGTTAACTTTCAAATCTCAGTTTACTCAGAGCCTCGTTAGCTAACTTAGCTTACTCTTTGCCTTAAACTGTGTGATGATGGGAGAAAAATGCAATATATTTAGCTGTTGTCATCCTAAAATGGACATTTATCTGGGAAATTCAGGTTAAGTCATCCTGAATTTATTTCGGAAACCATGGACGTCTGCACTAAACCTCTGTGCTACGAGCTCCTGGCAGAAGTAGGAGAGGGGTCCTACGGGAAAGTGTATAAAGCCCGAGAGGTGGGGGAGAAACAGCGCCTCCTGGCGGTGAAGAAATTCAACATCCGCGGAGACACTTCAGAGACCGGGATCCCTGCTTTCATGCTCCGCGAGGTGGCGCTGCTGCGCAAAATGAAGTACTTTAACCATCCAAATATAGTCAAGTAAGTTTCTTTTACATACACTCAGCTGCCAATTTATTAGGTACACTTAGCTAAAACTAGTGCAGTCTGCAGTAAATCATAAAGGTTAAAATGTTCAGTTTTGTTTTAGAGAGGTGTTGATTCAATTGGATGAATTAGTTTGTGGTGCTGTTGAACTGTTTTGGACTATACAGAGAGGTGTTTGTTATTTAGCCTACCCTCATTCACATAAACAGGGTGGAAATTGTTGTGTAGCAGTTACCTGTACAAAGTAGGAAATAGTGCAAATGTACAAGATTAATAAAGGTGCAGATTAAAATAAAAAATATGTACACAATGCTAGAAATACACCTTTTTGATTACTGATTACAAACTCTCAGTGGCAAGACTGCATTGTGCAGAAGATCATTTTTGCCTGGAAGTTTACTATATTCTAAAGACAGTGATGGAAGAAGCATTTGAGTCAAAGCATACAAGTCCTTTAGGAGGTTGTAGCTGGTTGAGGTGGAGCTACATTGAACAATTTCATGTGATATTTTAATGTGGTACAATTAAATATCACATGAATGTATCTGTCCTATGTTATAAGTTGATCATATATTTTGTTCAGTAGCTTCTTCTTTTTATTTTTTAAAAACCCAGTCATGTCCAGAGTAGTATCTCAAGATGTTCTTAAATCCAGCAGTTATTTCACCATTTTACAGTGTGTGGTTTTGTGGGAGTGGGATTGTGGGTTGTTGCCCCAGGGCCTATTATTTTTGGACGTCTCTCTTTTTATGTATGTCTTGGCATATTTATGTAACAATCTTGTTAGTGCATGTGTTTTCTAATCTCATGCTCATTTAAATATCCAGGCTGTTGGATGCATCTGCCATACCAGTGGGCCGGAGCCTGGACCTAACTCTGGTGTTGGAATACATTGACCAGGATCTGTCCACCTACCTCTCCAAGGTTCCCGCTTCTGGACTGAGCCCTGACTGTATTAAGGTGTGAACTGACTGAATTAGCTGACTTATCATAGTATAGCTGCATTTATGTCTTGAAAAAGCACAGAAACAAACACTACTCTAATATCTCTACCTGTTTAAAATAATGCATGTATCCCTAGAAATATATGGTTTTAATTTTCCCACATTGTGCTCTTCTTGACATTTGCGCAGCACGACAGTTATTATTCTTTTTTCTTTTATGTGGCTTTATTTTATGTGGCTTCTTTTATGTAGCATTTGAGGCAGGTTTCACCACCACCCTCGTTCTCTGGTCAGACATCTTGTAGAAGAGCCCTAATAGATCACTAACTCTTAAGCCTAGTTCACACTACATGATTTTAAGCCTGATTTCCCAGTTGGCAAGCTTGGCGACTGTCGGGCTGTGAACGGGGGTAACTCAGCGATCGATAATTGTCAGATCCTGTAGTGTGTGACCCCCTGTCACCGATCAGTCATGTAGTGTGAACGCCACAACGACTTCAAGACTCGACCAAAGCTAGTGGTGTGTTTGAGTGTTCCTTATTACCCGTTTTATGTATTATTTTAGACACAAGAAGAAAGTGCCTGCATGTATTATCACACCTTGTAGCAGTGTTTGCATTGCTCCAGATCATGTGATGTATTTGCAAATAACTTAAGACATGCTGTGGTCATATAATATCTTCTGACTTCATATATTGATGAGAATCCCTTGAATGCACCATTAAATAGTAAGTAAGTAAGTAAAGTTTATTTGTATAGCACCTTTCACAGATACAAATCACAAAGTCCTTCACAATAAAATGTAACACAAAAAAGTAAAATACAAAGCATAAGAAAAATTTAAATACAAATGGAAGACATAGAACAAAAATCATAAAAAAAACCCACGTCTAACTAAAAAACCTGTTTGAATAGCAGCATCTTCAGTTGTTTTTTTAAAAGAATCAACAAAATTCACACAGCGAAGAAAGGTAGGCAAAGCATTCCACAGCCTAGGTGCCTCTGCTTGGAATGAACGATCCCCTCTGGTTTTAAAATGAGTGTAGGGGACCACTAACAACCTCTGACCTGATGACCTCAAGCTACCGGTTGGAGTATGAAGCTGTATCAAGTCAGAGATGTAGAGTGGAGCTTGACCATGCAGGGCTCTAAAAGTAAGAACCAGGATTTTTTTAATCAAATAAACAAATAAATTACAATGAGTAATGCATTTAGAGATACAGAGAGCGCTGCAAAACACACGCCTTCAGCACACACACCTGGCAAAATAAAATACAGCTGCTTTTACCTTGTCAAACAGTCTTAACGTATTAAGTCATGGAATGCAAACTTCCAAGGGGACAGGTCTGTGAATTAGGAACACAGCTCTTGAGGCAGAATAGTAAATGCTGCCGTGTTGCTTTCTGTCTGCACAGGATTTGATGCAGCAGCTGCTGCGAGGACTAGACTTCCTGCACACAAACATAGTGCTGCACCGTGACCTAAAACCAGAGAACATCCTGGTCAGCAGCCGTGGAGAAGTCAAGATTGCAGACTTTGGACTGGCTCGCATTTACACCTTCAATATCGCGCTCACTCCAGGTGTAAGTGAGGCAAAGCACAAGCTCCTTCTAGCATAGCTCATTAACGGATGAGTAAAGAATAAAGACTGAAAAAGAACACGTTTGCAACACTGTTAACTGTAACTGTAGTAATTCTCCTCTAAGACATTTTTCTAGAAACAACACTGTATTGTTCTTTGGCCTGAGGTGAAAACTGTTCTTTTGTCACTTCTCCCACCCCTGACTATGTGTCTTTATTTCTTATATTCTCTCTTCATATGTCCCTCTCTCTCTGTTCAGGTAGTAACGCTGTGGTACAGAGCTCCTGAGGTGCTGCTGAACTCTGTCTACATGTCCTCAGTGGACATGTGGAGCGTTGGCTGCATCTTCGCTGAGCTCTTCCTCTTGAGGTAAGGAGAGCTGAGTCTGTGTCTGGCTGGAAGAGATATGTGGCACTAGAGAGTGTAATGTAAGAGGTAAAATGTTCTCTACAGGTCTCAAAATAGAATAAATTTACCACATGATGTGTGTTCTTCTACAGACCACTGTTTCAGGGATACACAGAGGTACAGCAGCTGCAAAAAATCTTTGAGTAGGTATTTTTTTCGTTCCTTATATCTGTAATAAACATTGGCTTCATTGTGATGTGCCTGTTTGGTCCAAATTGCCCAAATCTCAGAGCTTTAAAGCTTTTGTCTTGATGAATTAAGAAGTCCCAACAACCATGGAAAGCATCCCCAATGCAGTTTAATGATGATCTGCGAGAAGTTTGCCTTTTCCTGTAAATAATTATAAATAAGTAAATTTAAAAAAACATTAAAAGTTAGGAAAAGAGCCCATACAAGCCTTACATGGTGTAGTTGCGGCTGCAGCAGTTAGCAGCAGCCTGTTACTGCTGCTCAGTTCTTTGCTTTACTGTGTGTTTGTCAGGGTGATTGGTTTGCCCAGTGAGGAGGACTGGCCCAAGGACAGCCCGATCCCATACTCAGTCAGCTGGGGACAAAAAGGCTCCAGCACCAATCTGCTGCACAACCTGGGCCCAGATGAGAACGACCTACTATCTGTGAGCTGATCTCCGTGTTTTGTTTTAATGACATGTTGCTATGCTTCACATTTCTAACCACAGAAAGAGGTGCTAAATGCACTTTTGACCAAGTAGATACATGGACGACAAAAATCCAGAGTAATGCTAATTTCTGGTTTGAATTAGTGGTGTAATTGATAAAGGTCTTCAATATCAATATTATTATTATTTTTTTAATCAAGTAACAGGACTAGGAATCTATAACTGTCTATAGGGCTGTATTAAAGCACCACGTAGCCTCAGTTGTGTGTCTCGTGTTCAGTATCAGCATACATTTAGGATGACTGATAACTGGCGATGCTGTAAAAACGCAGAAGGGCTTTTAAAAACACTTGATGTTGTTCTGAAGGTATTTTCTGAATCCTCAAATGCTCTTGTAACTATCTGGATGAAAAAAAAATCATCTGTCCATTGATCATCGCAGGTTAATTATCTTTTAGAAAACAACAGTGGTTACCTCTGTGATCCGAATGTATGGTATTACATGAGAGGCACAAATTTGGGATAGGCACAGTGGTGCTTTGAGCTTAATGCTAACATCAGGATGCTAACCTTTTGATGTTTAGCAAGTACATTTTTTTTACCATGTTCACTATCTTAATGTAGCTTGTTAGCATGCTAAGTTTTGCTAATTATCATGACAAAAAAGACAGCTGAGGCTGATGGGAATGTTATTAGTTTTGTAGATATTTTGTCATAAATTAAAGTAGCTTATTGGACAAATAAAATTTTTGACCTCATAATGACACTAAATGGAATATTTCACTTATCTTGAGGGAGACATTACTGTCTGTATCAATTTTCATCTCATATTATTCAAGTTGATACTAAAAACCACAACTGTGAACCTCATGGTGGCACTAAAAGTAAAGTCAGGGGATCACCAGTCAGTAAGAAGCGTCCTCTGGGAACCATGGATGTCTGTATAACAGATCATGTCAGTCTGTCCAATAGTTGCTGAGATATTTTAGTGTGGACTGACCAGCATTGCTATCCTTGGAGCTAAGCAGCTAGCATGGCTAAAGATAGCAATCATTTGCTAGTTACAGCATTTCATAGCATTATAAATAGATGTTTTTGGCTGCTGGTCAGACTGAGTAAGTAGGTTTAAGACGAGTATATTTGAGAGTTTATGCAGTAGATAATTAACTCAAATAAATGTGATTTAAACAAAAAGTATAGAAACTGCTGCATAGTAGCAGCAGCAGTTTCTAAACAGTACTTTTCTCCAAGTTTTTTGTAAGGTGTGACATCTCCTTACCCGCAGCAATGTTTGGCATTCAGACCGAGCAGCCGCATCTCAGCTGCCAAAGCCCTGGCTCATCCTTTCTTGATGAAGCACTGAAGATTTCAGTCGAATGCCGAGAGGGAGAAGAAAAACCTCAGTTCTTCTGCTACCTCCTCATTCTGCACTCTGCTGTCAGCTATACTAACTAGCCTTGTGGCATAAAATCCTTTGTACACATTGGTCAGAACACACATGGTTTATTGGCCTTGACAGCTTAAAAAAGCAGTTCACCAGCATCATGAAAATCTATGGTCAGGTTTAAGGGGAACCACTTTACACCTTAAGTAAAAAAACACATTATGCCTGACTTGTGGAACATGTCTATAATGTCACAAGTTACTGAACACAGTAACAAAGATTGTGATGAAAATCCAGGAGGATTATTTGGTGAAACAAACAGTTTTGACAGTTGAATAGTTTTATTTTTCTTTGTTGTCTAAATTTGACCTGACTTCATTTGATCAGAGTAAAAGTATGTTCTTTGATTTGAGTACTTGTACGTTGTGTATTTCCCCAAAATGTAGAGCTACCTTTTTATTGTTGTTTACTATTAAAAAGAGGGATTTCTGTTTTGTAAACTACTGAGCACTATTATGAGCGCAGTTGATGAGTTTGTTTATGTTGCTTCACTGAAGCTGTTTTGTTCTAGACTTGGATACACTGGAGGAAATTAAGCCATTTTTGTTGTTTTTGTGAAGATATTTATGGTGTAATCACTGGACTACATTACACCTGTATTTATGTTTGTATTGACAAATTGTACAAGATATTTTTCTACACCTGTTGCACTGTTATTCAAGCATTTCTATAAAGACCTGTATCTCAAACCTGTCTCTGCATTTGAATGCAACACCATCAATAACATTATAGATTTATTCAGGTAGATTAGAAGATCTGCAGACTTTGCTTCTGTTACTGTGAGTTTGAACAACGACATCTGTACTTTTTGTACCTTTTCATGTATTCTGGTCCTCAGCTTGTGTGTGAGCACAGTCACATTAGCAGGTGCGGATAATGGATGGATAAACAGAACAGACATCTTTCCTTGCATCTACACAGTCTGAACAGAAGGAGGCAGTGGTGACTCAGGGAAGAACCAGCAGAGAAACCAAACTTGAGTTGCAAATATGAAACATACTAACGCAACAGGTAACTGTTATTTTACTTAAATACAGTCAGTTCACCTAAATTACAAAACTATTCCTCATTCATCTCCAGTGATAGGGCTGTGCAGAGAGTTTTGATTTTAGGTACTGTATGTGCCGAGGATTTAAAATATCTTAATACAAGAAGTGAGATAGATGAAAAATGTTGAATTTAAATTTCTAAAATTTCTGTTTTTCATAATTAACAGGCGAAATAACTCAATATGAGTAATATTATTGGCATATCAATTTTACTTATGTTATTGCTCATCAATTACATGCAAATTTAATGATTTTATAATAACACACAGCAGGCCATACATGACTGCCTCATTATATACCCAGAGAGACGAAAACCAACCAGTCCTCCAATACTGGAACAATAATGGCACCAGATATTCTGTGTCTTAATTACTTTGTGATAATTTAATTAAATACTCAATGCACAAGGAAAAAGTTGTGTGCATATGTATAATATAATAATTAGTATTCAAACTAGATTGTGACAGAGGACCACACGCTTAGGTCTTAGTTAATATTCTACTGAAGTGGTGCAAATTATCAAACAACTTCGCAATTAATCACATAACTAACTAACTTCAACTAACGTGAAGTGAATCCAGGGCTTTTGGAGCTCATGCGACCACAGCTCGAGGGCAGTGTCTCTCGGCGGCTTCCTGGACAGCAGATGGGGCGTCCCACGGTTTGTCCATCTATTTATACTCTGCCCCTTAATACGGAGAGTCCTCCACAGCTGCGAGTGTGACTACATTTGGAGCGACAGTCCGTACAGTGAAGGGCCAGTGGGTCTGAGAAAGGGGCAGTGGGACCACTTCACATGGCGCGCAGTGCATGTAAGTACATAAGTGACTTAATTCTACATTTATTATCTCTAATTACAAGATTACAATTGAACATCTTAGCAGGCGCCATCTAGGACCGAGTTCTGAATATTTTATACAAGTCACTCAGCTCTGTTTGACGTACGACGTTCGCGGTGTGCATTGCACATAGGAGTCATGGTGTTCAGTTACTTTGTTAGCCCTGTATGTAAACAGATTTATGTAGTATTATCTAAAAGTGATCTAAAGTCAGTAACGAGGCTGCAGTTTAACGTTTCCGGCTGCCAGAACATGTTTTACGTACAAGTTACAAATACGCATGAGAGAAACTTCAAGAACCTTTACCACCTGTTACTCTTATTATCTCCCAACCGACTTTTTTTCTTTTTACAAGTATGTTACTCTTTATGACCATGTGTATGGACATTAAGAAAGGGATTGTGATATAATTTGAAATATTCTCACAATCTATGATTTGCCCAATGCATTTCAAATAAGGAGTTTGACATTCTAGGTGATTATTTGTTGGACAAATTAATGTAATATTATATGTGTAATATAAAAACTGCCATCAGAGCAACTGTTAATGTGCTACATCCTTCTGGGAGCTGACAAGTGGATTATGGTGGTTGCATGAGGAGAAAGCTCTTACTCTCTGCTCTGCTGCTGCATGCCTTTTTAATGTAGAGGCCAGGCAAAGTCATAACAGTGACTGCAGCTGCTTATGTCAATTTTACATATCTCTGTTTTGCTCCTGGACAATGCGTGGCTATGCAAACCCATCGATATTAGTATTATAAATTGTGGTACATATGCCTTTTGTACTCACATGTTCAGTGGAAGTATGAAGGAAAGGCCTATGAGAATTTGTTCTTGAATTACGGTGCTCAACCAGGGGCTTTGGTGCAGGACAGGTAGCCCAGCCAAGACAGGTGTAATTAATTGAAGGCTTATTCTTGGCCAGCGCTTTAATCTGGTTTACTGTGCTGCTGCTGGACACTGAGTTCCTTTTGTTATCTAATATGTCTGCACTTTGAGGTGAATCAGTTGAGTAGAAAACTACTATCAGCCCGTAAAAATATCCCCAACACAAGTCTTATGTATTATGTATTTAGTATTATGTATTGAAGGTGATATTAGAGTTTTTGAGGAATGCATCTGTTAAACTATGTGGAAGATTTTATAGATTTTTTAAAATACATTGAAGATTTATATCTTTAGCTCAGCACTTTGTTTAACTCTCTGGACATTTTCATTTGAATATTTCACTACTGTTGATGTTTCTCTGTCTGAGTAGGCAGAGAATGGGTCCTGTCTGCTCATCCGCCGGCTTTATTCCACAGCTAGGGTCCTGTCTGCTCAACTTGCGTTGTCGGATTAGAAGCCCTTGATCCCTGTTGAGCCCCGATGGCATTCTCCTCTCCAATCGACAATCCTCCGGCTTGTCACATGACTTTTGCTCTTTAAAGAAGTGTGGCCAATCTCAACTCTTACTCAGTGTTCTGCCAGCAAAAACATAAATGAGCATGGCGTCAGTGAGACTGGAGTTGCTTGTTGTTTGCTCTCTGTAGGTCTGCTCAGGGAGGTGCATGACTGTTTTTGTTTAAAGGGCATGTACACGTGTTTTGATGGCTGACACAGGTACACAAAACACAAAAACAAAACAAAAGATACACAAAACACAAATCCTTGGGCTTGTTGTCTCATGTCAGGGATCTTACAGTTCAGCTCATTGAAACTCTCTGTGGTGGTGAATTTATGGGTCATTTTGGATCTACACTCTCCTGACAATGTCTGCAAATGTGGCTTTTAGTCTATTCAATATAACAGATTGTATGTATGTGTGTTTGGGTGTTTCTGATAGATGAAAGGCAGACCTGACAAGTAGTTGTGCGGTGTTTAATCAATATCTCTTTTGTCTGTTCACTCCATATTTCCTGCAGCTGTCTAAGAAGAGAAGCAGACATGATAAAATAAACTTAAAATTCTTTTACTTTGTGAACTCAGCTGCCACCAGAAGCTTTCAGTCCTGCTGCAGATCTATCTGGTGTACTAAGTCCGTGGCTCACGTCTCTTTGTTCAGGCTCCATTGTGCTTCCTGCATCAGGAATGCTGACATCCACAGTTTTGGAAAACACACAGACACACAGGCAAACACACATTTATGTTTGTACATATTTGTAAGCACTCATAGTAAGTCATTTGTGAACCCAGGAGACTGTTAGCTGTTGTCTTTAAATGCAAAATGTGTCATTTTAGTGCTATTTATAAGTGGTGTGCAGCCTCAGGCTTCATTGGTGCTGTTTATTCGCTTCCAGGCAACCATGTAAGCCAACTGGGACTTTTTTTTGGCTAATCCAATGTATGTCTGCACGTTGCCTGGGAACATAATTCAGATCATTATATGTGTATTTGAGCATATTTGAAACCATAGCTTATTGCTTTTGACAGATGTCACGCTCTGTATTGACATACAACAGTACAACTGGCTATGCAGCTTGTTAGATAACATTTGAATTCAAAGTTATGCAAAAGACGAGAAAGCCTGCGGACTCAGTGCCAGGGAAGCATGGACCCAGAGTGGAACTGAGGGGTTGGGTTTCAATGCAAGGGGAGATTCCCGCATGGCACTGCAGGCTGGTGCAGGTCGTCTTACATGGACTCAAGCAAGAAGAGAGAGAGACTTAAATGAAGGATTCACTTTTAGAAAAAAAGTTAATATATAATGAAGGCAGCAGCTCATCAATCACCTTTCTAGGAAAACATACAGACTGCTGAAGGCACATGAGTGATGAGTGACAAATGCAAGTGTTTTATCTGTTTTCTGTTTGTTTATTCCTCTTTCAGGAGCAATGTCTCACTCACCAAGAAACATATTGTTCTGCAACCCCTGATTGTTGGACTCTCAGCAAAGAAGGTGTTTAGGTCCAATGGAATCAGAATTTTACTGGAGGAAAGTTTGGTTTCCGTGTTTTGCCCATCCAGTTTCTGTTCGTAAATGCTTTGCAATTATTTGAGGAGAATCGGCTGAATCCTTCTGAGGGACTATGGACGCCATGGAGAACCCGGTCCTGGAGCCCAGATCAGAGAGGATTGCTCGTTATAAAGCTGAGAGGAGGCGAGAATTGGCTGAACGCTACGGCAACATGGAGGAGCTACCTTCCAAATGGGTGAAGAGGGATGGGAAAGAGGTGCACAACCCAGCGAGTCAAGCTCACAGAGGGACATTGAACTCAGATGGCCTCAGTGAAAGAGTAAGCAGCAGGACGCTGAGGTGTCACAAATGGATTAGAGGCAGAAGCTCCTGCAGAGTCCAACCACTTGAGAAGGTCAGTCCTGTCTGGAGTGAAGGATGAGTTGATTGTGTGTGCGTAAGCTTGAACCAGTCTTCAGCTAGGTAAAATCTTTTCATAAAATCTGTGTAAACATCTTTTTAAACTATAAAAACAAGAAAAAAGCTGTAAAATTCTGTATTGTGGATGGGAGCAGGTGTTTCAGGCTTAATTTGTCCAAAGACCAATAAAGCAGTGTGCCCGCCTCCTAACCTCAATGACACCTGCTTCAACCTCTTCCACCTTGACATCAGAACATGCTGTAGGCGTCGTCCTAATATAGCACAACAGTTAGTTATGTTAACAGTATTTTAGTAACTGCTAATTACAGCGTAGCATCGTATTAATATCATCACTGAGGAAAAGGGTCCAAGGTCCCGGGTTCATGTAGTACATTCCTGTAGTGTACAGTCTATATATACAATCTGAGGCATTACATGTCTTTTGCAGAAACATATATATTCCCTCTTCTGGTCCACTTCCTTTTGTTTATATGACCTCTACTAAACAGCTTTCTATTATATTCACACCAAATGTAGGTCAAATTAGAGTTCAAGTAGGTCTTAATTCTAGACTTAAATACAAGAAGATAGTAAGGAAATGATTTTACAGTAATATATGGGAATGCATTTAAAAAACTTTTAATACACTTTTTTTGGCATTTGACAGCAAAATGTAATTAAACCCATTGATTAATCCAATACCTGTTTTTAAACTTGGTCTGCTTCATACCAGCGAGTTTTCAGCAGCTCCAGTAGTCTAGTCTGAGAGGTCTAAATCAGTGGGTACCAGCAGGGAGTTTTAAAGCCAGTCTGATTCTTCTCGTGTATTTGGTCGGTTCTCTCCCAGCCTGACACTTTTCCCATCATGTGGTGTAGGGGCTTTTTCTTAGAGCTAGCATTATGGGGCTGGCAACCTCTTTAACTTAAGGAAAAAAAAGGTACAATGTTGCACCTTTAGTGATTGGAGGTTCACATTTTTGGCATCCTTGATGTAAAGGTTCAGCATTGTATTTTTTGTTTCTGAGGGCATTCCTCACCCCACGTTCCCTCTGCTGCATCCTCACCTCCTTCCCCTCACTCCCGCCCCCTCCAGGCAGGGTTCCCAGGACTCTGCTCTGCTGAGTGGGGAGGGGTACCTCGTCCCTCTTGGACTTGATGCCCCGCAGCTCCACACTCGGGTGTCGGTGGGCCAGTTGAGAAGTACCCTTCTGCAGCAGACAGAGAGCGGAGCGCAGCCCCAGAAAGTGTAGGGTCACCTGCATGTGTGTGATCCACCCTGTCATTATCATCCTGCGTACTTCTGTGACAAGATTTGTCTCCACCTCAACGTCTTCTTCCCTTTCTTCCTCCTACTCTGTTTCTGTGGATACTAGTTGCCCTGATGCCGGACGAGCCACGTCCTCTCTGGATCTGGCTGTGAAGCCCGGCGCTGAGGGGGGCCGGAGGCGCACCCGGCGTTACCTCCCCGGTGGGACAGGTGGCAGTCGCAAGACCAGCGAGCGTTTCAGGACCCAGCCGATCACAGCCAATGAGATGGAGGAGAGCAGCGGGTAGGGGCTGTGTGTTGTAGAGCTGCAGATGAGGCACTTGGTTTGTTTTTTTTCCAAATAAGATGCTGTTTACAGAGATCTTTCTGCAGTGACATATTTTGAAAGGACTGTGTCGCCTACTTACATTTAATAATTTGGAATAATGTGTTCTTTCAGGCAACACTTTCAAATCGCTGTTTGTGTTTGATATTTGCTCTTCACTAATAAAAATGCAGTCACAATAGCTTTAGGTGTGGCAGGTACAGCGCATTTACATAAATGCCTATGGGTGGTGTGGTTTGCATGTGTTTGCCTTCCTCTAGGAAATCCACAGTGCTCCTTTTCCGAGCATGCAAATATGACACAGTATCTCGATGCTGGGAGCTGTACACTGACACATGAAGAAATGTATTGGAAGAAAGAACGCACAGGAGCTGTAGATTTAAGTCCACATCATCTCCCTGTTTGTATTTTACCTGATGACATCGTGTTTTGGCTCTTTTCACTCTTCTAGGCTGTTGGACGCAGAGGAAGAAGACAACAGTAAAGGTAAAGCTGCGTTCCCTCCTGGCTTGATCATACAGTTTGTTATTGAGATATTAAGAGGCGTAAACCTCGGAAAAGTCTATGACATTCTCTCCACACGTGCACAGATGCCTCCTTAAACTAATTTAATTGCTTGTGAAATAAATCAGGGTATATTTTTTACGCTCACAGTAGTTAATCTCCTCTGTGATGACAGATTTACGTCTTACAAAACCACATGAGCTAAGTCAGTCTCACTCTTAAACCAAACCATAAAAAGATTACAAGCAAGTCTTCGGAAAGATTAGCTTACAGAGAATTTACACCACAACTACAGAAACAAGTAGCCAACATAAATCTAATTTTTGTGCTATGTGGACAAATTTCAGGCATAAATCATAATGTTTTTCTGTGCTTTCTGCCTATTAACTCCACAAGTACACCATAAGTTAAGGATTCAATTAAGACAGACTTCCAAAGCATGGATACCTTTAAATGTGGCTTGGACAAATAAAGCTCTCCACATTTAATTTGCTTTTTTTCCCCCAAGAAACCAGCTTAATCTTCTTAGTGGCTCATTGTTTAGCTTCTCCAGATCAGAGACATCAGGGTGGTGATTCTGTTTGTCAGGTGTGAGATGGGACACGAAGGGATCAGTCTCAAGGCCCATCAGGTCTCATCGTGTCTATGTGCTACTTTACTACAGCCCTGCTTTCATAGCCTTTTACATGATCAGCATTCAACTATAAATGTGTGAAGAGAGTGTAATTAGTAACCAGAGTTACTTTGCTAATCCATGTTGGAAACAGCTGTTTTTTATCACCAAGTTTAATATAATAGCTGTCAGGAAATTATTCTTCACAACTGTCTATGAAGGATGAAGTACCAATACCACTGTGTAAAACTGATCCATTACAAATAAAAGCCCCACCTTCATAATTGTCCTTAGGTAAATAGTATTACACAAGTATTATCAACAAAATGTACTTAAAGCCAGTGTAGGTAATGTCGGAGAACTAGTAAGAGACTAAACTTTGAAAGTATGAAGCTGAATATATCTCACCCCTGCCAGAATAAATCTGAGGGGCCATGAGATGATTAATGGGGTTGGAAATAGTTAGAAAACTACTTTTTTGCAAAATTGTTTTGGACTTTTATGTAATCTTATTATTTTTTTTTTTTATATAGACTATCTGATAAGTTTACTAACAACTCACAGAAATCTAAAACTTGACTACAAGTGACCCCAAACTTTTGTATAATCTTTAATAATTTATTGCATATATATATGGTCATTATGTGCAATATGAAATTTAACTAATCACTATAGCTTTCAGATAAATAAAGTGGAGTACATTTCCAAACTGAAACAGCATGAAGTAGAAGTACTGTATATAGTAGCAGAAAATGCAAATACTCAACTTAAGTGCAATTACCTCAAAATTTTACTCAAGCACAGTTCTGCTTTACAGAAATTACATTCTTATGACTAGTTTGACCACGGGCGCCTTTCTGAACCACGGCTAACTGCAGATTGTTTCTGAAGTTCTGACAAAGTGTTTCCATGTTGATGTGCAAACTTTAATGACATGATGATTTATGCATTTGTTTCCCTCACAGCTGATGTGAAAACAGATGCCCGAGCCAAAATGAGTGTGGCAGCCAAGATGTCTTTGTTTAAAGTGAGTCTATGTTAGTCTCAGCACTGAAACGGGATCCTTGCTGTTCGTGACCTGCTTATTTTCTCTGTTTCGTGCTGTCTACCCTAATGCCTGCTGCTAAAATTGATTCTGTGTGGAGATCAATGTGATGTGAGATACACAGTCACAGCTGAATAATTTGTGTACTCACGACTAATCATCTGTTATCCAGATATCAGCTCCTAGATGAACTTGTCTAATCGAAGTGCTGCCGATATGTAACTGCAAACTGAAATGTATCTAACAGTGTGATGTTCCTCGCTAGATTAAAAGCTAAAAAATATATTTAACAGCTTAAAGGGAAAGTTCACTCTGTCATCGACAGTCACCTCAGCTGCTCACCTTACAGGCTGAGACGCATGGTGAGCCAGTGCTGAGCACGCAGAACACAACCTTATCATGCTGATGGAAATGAATGGTCAAACAGGTGCTGTGTCCGGATCCACAGTTTAGTTTGATGCTACAGTCTGTACTTATTAAAAGAAAGACTAAATATATAGAGTAATAAATACACATACTAAACACTCTGCAAGGTTTTTTTTGTCCCTATACAGAAGATAAAACACATTGTGGAGTTTCTCTTGTTACAATCTCCATTCCTGCATTTTACCCCTGGCACAGTTTTAGTCATCAGGTGAAAATGTGGCAGACACTGTATTACCATTAACAACCATAGCAGCAGTGTTATAATTAGCCTGCTTCTCTGTGGAGGTAGGCGGGGAGGTAACTGAAGCTGGCAGAGCTCTGGTTACACTGTGACCTGTTGGGCTGGCATTCTATCCATGTAGCCAAGACACTCCACCTTACAGCTAGCTGCTTTATTCACCGGCTATCTGACCCACTTCCCCTCCTTCCATCTGTCCATACAAATAGAACAGGAGACATAAGGAGAGGGAGTTTTCACTGCCATTTTTGTGGTCACCCTTATTACTTATTTAGCAGGTGGAGGCTGTTAATTGAGGCTGCTATGTGACCTGAATGTTGGGGTCCACCTGTAGAAAAAGCAAAATGTCATGTGTTGATAATAACATGTTCCTCCGCCTCCTCTGCAGGAGCTGGAGAAGTCTGCAGCCCCCGAGGCCTCGGCTTACCTGAAGCCTCGATCAGGAAGCGTCTGTCATGAGCGCAGGGTGCGCCGTGGCAACGACCATCGCTTTCTAACTCAGCCAATCACCTGTGAAGAAATAGTGGCAATCAGGTGGGGAACCCTAGTGACCATATGGAGGGATATTTTAGCTTCAGTGCAAACATACATATAAAGAAGCATATTTCATGTAGATTTGGTTAGATTCTAAACAATTTTATGCACAGTTCAAGCTTAAATTTGCATGGCACTACTTTAGAAGTTTGTTCAATAGTACTACAGCCCTGCTTTCATAGCCTTTTACATGATCAGCATTCAACTATAAATGTGTAAAGAGAGTGTAATCAGTTACATCAGTGTAATCAGTGTAGTCAGTCACAGAGTTACTTTTCTAATCCATGTGGGAAACAGCTGTTTTATCACCAAGTTTAATATAATAGCTGTCAGGAAATTATTCTTCACAACTGTCTATGAAGGAAGAAGTACCAATACCAATAATAGCTTTAACATAAGATAAGGGTGGCATTACTCTGTATTTGTCCTGCTGTCAACAAATCCTATAACAAGACCAAAACCAACAATGACATACATTTTTAAAAACAGGTCATAGTGTGTAGTTTCTTTTTTTAAAAGGCTCAGTAATTTCCGTTTGGACTACTTTAACAGGTTTTAAGATAAATTTGGGCATCATGAGATGATTAACACAATAAGAAAGAGGAAAATACATAGATCTGCTCAGCAAAACAACTGAGTTGTATCTAAACGTTGCTTTCTTTGTGAAGTACTGGAAAGTTTAACCTCTAAAAAATCAGATGCATGCAGTCATATCACTGTTTGGTAGAACTGTCGTGTGGTAAAAAAAAGGTTTGGGATCATCTCTCAATACTTACTTAGTAAAATACTACTACTCTACTCTGTCTGTGACACTCTATCACAAGCCCATGTGTATCTACTGAGGATGAAAAATTTTAAAAACAGTTCACAAATATATAGTGTAATTTAAAAAAAGGCTCAGTAAAGACCTAGGTGGTGACCAGGTGGTCACTGTAGCAAACATGACTCAACAAGGAGTAAAAAGTGTATTTGTTGGGGACTATTTTTATTGGTACTTTAACACACGGTGCTTTAGTGAGTATTTGGGGCAGCAGGACAGTGTATGTGTGATTGATTTATAATAAACCTCATCCTGTAATTAGAAGCCTGTTTTATATTATGTGAACGCATGTTTCCTTGCAGCGCCCCCAAAGCAGCACCACTAGTGGAGTCCCAGTCTGTGCATCCTGAGTCGGTGGAGGATGGCGATGAGAGCTGCAAGCTGAGCATGAGCGAGAAGCTGGCCCTCTTCAACAAACTGTCCCTGCCAGGGAGGCAGGGGGGCGGCCCTGATGAAGGGCCCCCAGAGAGACGAAGGCAGAAGGGGGCTCGGTACCGCACACAGCCCATCACGGTGGAGGAGGTCAGCCTGGTGAGTAGACAAACCAAAACAACATTCAAATCAAACTACTGTACATTTATATTGCACGTTTCATCATGTGGCGTGTGTTGATATACACTCTCTGTGAATAAATTCGAAATCAAGTACATTTTGAACCGTTATCTAAAACTGGATTACACTTTTTTGGTTTATCCCTGTTCAGCTCCAGAAAGGCCCCGTACAGCTTCCTGCTTTTAGTTTGTCCCCTCATCTGTCTGACAGACAACAGGCCTCATCTGTCAACCTAAAACCCAGCGAGTTACGCCTTTCCCAGCCAAGACCTGACACCGGCCCTGTGCCTGGGGAGCCTAGTGGCCCCACCCAGCAGGGCCTGCAGCGCCACGGCTCTGAACCAGGCTTGAGAGGAATCCTGAAAAAGAGCTGCTCTGGCGGCTCAGAGTGGAGCAGGACGGAGGGCTCTGAGACAGATGCACCGTTCAGCTATGAACAGAATGGCGGAGGTTGTGAAGAAGCAGGGATACAAATGAGGATGGAGAGCACAGAGCAGCAGGGAATTTCTGTAGCACCACGGAGAGAGAGACGGGACCCTTCAGGTGTGGAGGGAGGCTCACTGACTGCCGCTCCCTGGAGGCAGAGGGCTCGAACCAGAAGGGAAACCATTGCCTGCACACCAACAAGAGCCTTGTCAGAGCAGGACACTCCTCAGGAGGAGAGGAACAGCTGGACCAAGCCACAGGAACAGCTGGCTTCTACTGTGGAACACAGCTCAGATACCAATGGGAGAGTTAGGTAAGTGCCTGTAATGAGTTAGATGGGCTGGCACATGCCTCATTGAAGACAAAATTTTACATCAGGAAGGTTTTGCTCTAATTCTTATGTGACATTTTAAAGAATGCATGAATCTGCTTTGATGGTAATAATTTGTGGGGAATTTTTAATACCTAACTAATAATTTACAGATGTCACCAGCACAAACATCCACTCTCAGCAGTTTTAGGATGCAAACTGAACTCGAATACAATTTTTTTGGTATGTGATCTGTCCAAAAGGCAACATAATGAGGAAGAGAGTGTGAGGAAGAGGAATGAAGAAACCACAGCCATGGGGCAAGTTCAAGTGACGCTGGAAGATGATAACATTAAACTGAAGGAGACAACCAACACCAGCAGAATTAGGGTAAGAACCAAAATCCTCCATACTGTAAAGGTCTGTGATGAGAATCTCAGTGGACTAAATCACATCTGCAGAATCAGCGGCTGCTCTGCCGAAGGTTCACCTCTTGTCTATAAAGTCTATAAACTCTTTTTTTTTTAGTAAATCATGCAGCCTCAAGTCTGTAATAGCGACACCAATCAGAGGACTTCCAGGGGTGGCTTTAGTCTGTGGCCAACACAGACCAAACACTCACTGTTTTTATTTGTAGAGAAGTATTCTTGCCTATAGTTCAATCAGCCCTCTAACGTTTTATGCAAGGGGTGTAATTTGTCCTAGTTTTCTCACCCTCACTTTTAAGGTTTCAGTTTGATTTACCACAACCTGCAGAAGTCTTTTATACGTACAGTTTCATAAGTGAGACCTCAGCTCTCTATTAACAAAAACTTTAAACATTAAATTTATTTTATATCAAGCTACTATTAATTTGGAAAGCCAGATAAGCAATTCTTTTATGATATGTTGTTAGCTAGATTGATAAAAATGTATAAACGCAGGAAATAACGTTCATATATTTACAGTTTTTTAAACTCCCCACTTCTGAAACCAAACCTACACCCTTGTTTTATGTGTTGGATAAGAATGAGATTAACTTTAGCTTTGGCATTTTCAAGTGGACACATTTTTTTTCACAAGATCACCATAGTGTGTTTTAGTGTGGTCTGAAATTCCCAGGTCTGAACATCTCTGCCCACAGGACCAAACGATCTTTCACCTTACAGCTTGTATAAAACACACACTCCTTTCATGCTGTGTTAGAAACCTGTCACATGTTATTTTGGTGCTGTCACAGTTGCCTAAATGTTTGAATGAAAGAGGGGGGGACCTGAAATAGCTACTGTTCGGCCTATGATGCAGCACCAGCTATAAATAAAATGACACCTATTTCTATGCTACCCCAAAGTGAAGTACATTTGCTGCTAAATTGACCTTAATCTCCTTCTCCTGTGTATCACTAACATTTTGTCTTCAGGAGAGCATAAGGCAGGTCACTCTACTTGTATCAACAAAATTCCACTTGACTTAACACCATTCTTAAAATTGAATCACATTAGGAACCAATACAAAATGTCATAGATGTTTTGCTGTGTTTTGCTCAGGAAAGCAGCCTGGACTTCTGAAGAAAGCTGCAAGTAGAGGTTGTTGGGTTTACTCCTTCCTTAAAACCAGATGGAGAAGAGGGTGGTGGGGTTGGTGGATTGGTGTATTTGTCATTCCAATGAAACCAGATATAGCATCTTGTTGCAACAGCAGGTGCTAAATGTCTTCAGATCAGACTTAAGTTACCAGGGAATATATCCAGACCACTTAGTGTGTATGTACTCAGGTGGATTTGACTGTGTCAGAACAGGATGTGGAATGTAAACAGACTGATTTTTTCTGGTGGTTAAATGTTGACCCTTTTATGACCTTATGATCTCAGCTGCTCTATGGTGATGGTATGTGTGTACATGAATTTGTGCATGTATTAATTTTACTATTTCTTTTGTGCTCTGTTCCTTTTGTTTTAATTTTATATTTCTAGCAATATTTTAATTGGTTTCCCGATATTTTATTTAATTATCTATCCCCCGTCTTCCTCCATATTGCCCTCTGCAGGAAGAGACAGAAAATCTTCATGAGGAGAGTGTCAACCCTCAATGCTGGGTAAGTCTTCAGCTAATGCTTTGATGTGCATAGATCCGTCTAAATCTCCATTATTATCTCCAGTACTAATTTTACAATAGTATTAGCCTGCCCCTCTCTCTTCTAATTCCTCTTCTCTCCCAGGAACCCGTCTTTGCCTCTGTCTATTCTAGCAGTACACCTCAATATATCATGTGTTTCAATCAGGTAATTCTTTGGGCCGCTGCATGGCAGATTAATTGTCGCTTTTTGGTTTTGCAGTGTTTTGTATGCAGTGTAAAGTTTTGTCATCACACAGTTTGAGCAGGCTGTGATTTTTACAAGTTTCACTCACGCTAACGAGTGAACTCGAGTGTCACCTGCAAAGTGTTTTTGTGTGAAAATGATCCTTTTCCTGAGATGATACATTGCAGCTATAACTTCACAGTTTCCATGTTGTTTCTGTTAATTGTGTATCCTCATAGTTCTCTTGCACTGTAAACGTTTAAACGTCTAAACGTTTTCTGTCCTTTCTCTGGTTGGAAATAAAACTTAAATATCATATCCCCGCACTCAACCTTCCTGATTAGATTTTTACAACCTGCAAAGATTTTGGAGAAACTAATTACAAAGGAGATCCAAGTTTGAGTTCTGTTGCTAATGAAATATGCAAGTTAAACTTAAATAATACAATGATATAATAATTCCTGCACTGTACTGACAGTAAACTCAAGAGCAACAGAGGTGTTTTTTCATATTTTAAATTTGACTGATGTGTTTCCTTATTGAGCATCACGTTTTCCTTTTATTTTCTTTTATTTATTTATAAGGATACTGCACATTAATCAGTATTTCTAAGTATTGCTAAGACGCTCGAATGACAACAGGAGTGACAAAATCAGCAAGATAAATCATACAAAGCAAAACAATAAGGCAATAATGTAATGATTACAGAACAGTATGTCCAAAGCATATATAAGGCGGCAAAGCTCAGATGAGCTATATTGTTAATGATCACATTTTGCACACATTTACCACATTTGTGGAGCAGCAGCATTAAGCAATAAGACATAAATAAAGTAAATATTATCAACCAATAAGATTAATCCTAACATAATGTTTTCGCTTTCTTCCATGTAAAAAATCTGTACATCTTGAACTTTATGTGTTTTGCTTATAGCCTTGTTAGCTTGTGAGCGTTCTAGCTCATTGTCCCCAAATGAATCATATTTCTTCAACGTTCATTCTGCATCATATTTTTCCCCCTGGTCATGCACGTCCCCAAAAGCCTTTTACGCTTCTACACTAAAGGACTCACCATGTGACTCTATTTTCACTTCATCCTCAGACAAATCTTTCTTTTGAGGCACAAGAAGTCGCCTCTCCTACCAATAACCAGATTCAGCCTCAGTGGAGACAGAAGGTGATGCAGGCCGGCATTTCTTTAAATATTTTAATATTTTTGATGCTTGAATCTGACATTAACACACCTGTTTTTCTGGTCGTGTAGGTGAAGGGAGTCGAGGATGAGCTTCAGATGAATGAAGCCGAGGAAATGAAAACACGACAGGAAAGGAACGGGCAAGAGGCCGGACGCATGGCCAAAAGAGGTGAGTTTATGTGCTCTGGTTTACTTGCTCTCTTTAATCTGATAATCACCACATCTTTAAACTCAGCCTCTGTGGGTTTGTATCTCTGACTCGAGCCATCTGCGTTTATCATTTGTTAGGTCTTGGATTTCCAGAATCAGACAGAAATGATGCCTCTCAGAATAAGAGACACTCCACTGAAGCTTCAACATGCACATATGAAGGTTAGAGCAGCATTAGTTCATATGATAAAAATCTTTGTGTTGGGATTCAATGCCAGTTTCTTGTTTGTTTTTCTCTGAACTGTTGAACAATACTTTGATGGGCATGTAAAGGTTTGTTCTTTAAATTAAGTATGTTAAAATTGAATTAATTTCCTGTTCCGTTGTCTGGCAGCACCACAGAGCTCTCCACTCTCAGTGGCTCCACATGAGGTGAAGGAAGAGACACCTGTGGATGGCTCAAACATGTTGGATTTCTACAGAGATCAGTCACCTCCCTCTGCCTGCGCCCCCCCACCATGTGGAGACATTGCTGCAGAGAGTGAGCAGGACCTGGGTGTCCTCTGCCAGACCAACACACCCATGTGAGCGTGGTTTGACCACAGATTGTAAGATTATTGGCCTTTTCTATCGATGTATTATAAATATCTTATGTGGTAGAGGGAAGCTGCACCCAATGGTTTTTAGTTTTTTTATTTTGAGATAAATACATAGATATCTAGCCAATATTCTGCAGTATATTATGCTCTCTGAAAGTCCCATAGATTAATTTGATTTTATGAAGATAATTGTGCACCACATCCCTAATAGTAGTTTACTGACAGACACCAGGGCTGACTGTTTCTGAAACAGAGAACACCAGATCAACCTTAAAAATTTATCTTGTGTTTTTACAGTGAGTCATGTCTATGTTTTTTTATTCATTGTTGCCCTTTTGAATAAACCAACTTTCTGGTACAGCCAAGCCAACATTTTTTTATTTATGTGCTGAATCTGTCATGTCATTTCAATGATTCCATTCTTCCGTGTTGTGGCATTATTGGAACAGACCTATCGTTTTATTAACTTGTCATCATATATTTCCAAGATATTTAGTCTTTGTTGGAAAGTGTAGCCTCTGTGCATGTAATACAGCTAGCAGATTACTGTGTTACATTCACAGAGGACTTCCAGAGCACCCTGAAATGATTTCATAACGGCCTCCAAAATGATTGATTACACTTTATTTTTCTTTGAATAAGAGCAAAATTACAAAATTTTTGTGCACTAAACACAAGAAGTTTACTCTGATACATACTGGTCCCGATCACAATGACGTCACAGTAGTAATTTGTATGATATGCATTAATAATCATTAGCTATTAAATATAATATTCACAGAGACTGTCCGTACTGTCTGTTGGACACCGTTTTTGTCGTGTGTGTGGTGCAGGCTGACCTCTGCAGTAGCAGAGCATAGGCGTTCGGTGCGTCCGTCCCGTCGGACTCAGGGATCCAGAAACCCCCTGAGGGCTCTCGCTGCCAGGGAGGACATCAGCCAGGACTACATGGGAGAGAGAGTCAACACAGCTACTGAAGAGAGGATCCAAACAGAAAAGAGTGAGAGGGAATATATTCTCTTTTCTCATTTCCCCTTTTCATTTTCTTTCTTCCTTATAGTGTGTTTTCCCCCCACAGAGTCCAAGAACTCCTCTGCGACAAATTCACATCTTGCCAGATCAGAAGACTTAATCTCTTCCTCAGAGGGTGTGAATGCCAAGTCTTATCCTCCCTTCAGCAGCCTGATGCTCATTCACATCAAAGGTCAGAAAAGATTTGGTTTATCTGTGTGCATGAGTGTTCTCATGTTTTAGTCTTTGTGTTCAGGTTTTTCTATTAATTAGTTCCTGTGGTGACAGGTAGGCGGCATGTCCAGGTGCGTCTGGTGGAGCCCTCGGTGCGGTCTCTGAACAGTGGAGACTGCTTCCTGCTGGTCACTCCGGAGCATTGCATTCTGTGGAGTGGAGAGTTTGCCAACGAACAAGAGAAAGCCAAGGTATCAGTAAGGACAGTAACGCAACGTAATGTTTTACGCTTGATCAAGACAGGATGTTGCTAGCATAAAATTACAGGGTGCCGGGGTATCATAATAATACATTTAGTGAAAATGCCCAGATGGCATGAAATATTACTTAATTTAGTAGAAAAATATCTTACCTGGGTTACAAATTAAAAGGATATTGTAAACATTTCATAAATATTCCATATTCATATTTTTTATTTCATGCTACAAATGCTACAAATGGCATTTAACAAATCACACTGCTTGCCCCAAGGAGCATTTTGTGCATAAAATGAATTTTAAGCACAGATGCATTAATATACTGTAAAGTAATACTGCCAGTATCGATGCCTTCTGATGTTTTTATAGACAAGAGCATCAATGTTCTCCTTAATTATGCATTAATGCATTAAACGCACAGGGTTTAGTAAGGTTTTTTTTCAGGCCTTAGGGCTGGCATCGGTCATCCAGAGTCAGGGGGATCTCGGCTGCCGGGCCTCCCAGATCGTCCACCTAGAGGAAGGGCTGAACTGTGATGGCAGCCTGGCTGCAGATTTCTGGAGCCTTCTAGGAGGAAGGACACAATACAGAGGTTACAGTCTGTACTGTATTTACTTTGTAAATTTCTCCCAGAGTAGATTGTTTCAGCATCTGCTTGTTCTTTTATACATTTTTGTGTATATTTGCTTTAGTTAGCTGACTGGACCTCACAGTATGTTTTTGTGTACGCTTCTTCTAACAGGAGCCAGTGCAGAGGAAGAGGATGAGCTCTATGAGTGTGGTGTGGTGGAGTCCAACTGTGTGTACAGGCTGGTGGAGAACAGGCTGGTGCCTCATGAACAGGCCTGGGCCTCTATTCCCACTATCTCCCTGCTGGGTGCCACTGAGGTCTGAGGTCTCTTCTGGATTCTCCTGTTGCTTTATCATTATTGTTGTTGATTATATGTTCTTTCTAATTTACAAATTTACAAATTAGTTTTAATAGCTGATTATGACAGTGTCCAAGGTGTGCACATACTATATATGCCTGTGTGTCCAGGCCCTGGTGTTTGATTTCGGCAGTGAGGTGTACCTGTGGTATGGACAGGATGTTTCCCTCAGCAGGAGGACTGTTGCTCTTCAGCTGACTCACCAAGTGTGGGTTGGAGCTTATGACTACAGCAACTGCCGAGTCAATCCACTGGATCCCACACAGTGTAACCCCAGCACACCGCTGTAAGTTCACACTGCAGGCTGTAAAGCTTTTAGTTTGAACTTCACAACAAAAAAATAACAGCATATCAATATTAGGGCATGTTACAGAAAGAGTGGAGTACAACTGTGATGGATTCCACACAACACTCAGCGAAACCCCAGCATACAGCATTAAGTTTACTGTGCATGCTGTAAAATCAAAGAGAATGGCTTGTAATTACACATTTTACATGAAAAAACGCCAGCATACAGCATTGTAACCACATGACATGCTATAAAATCCCAGCAGGCAGTTGTAAGTGCACACTACATATTGACATGCTGTCATTTAGAAAGTGGACAGAAACCCCAGTTACTGCAGCACTCTGTGCAAACATACATTCACATTGACAACGAACATTAAAGTCTACTGTATGCCTACAGTACACTCACAGAAATATTGCATGTCATTTAAAGACCAGCTGCTACAACAGTCCCCTCTCTTCTTTGAATTCTTTCCACCAAATTTAAGAACCCGACTTCAGGGATTTGCTCCCATTCAGGCACATAAGCATTAGTAAGGTCCAGCAATAATGTTTGGTGATAAGGCCTGGCTCGCAGTCCAGTTCTTCCCAAATATGTTGGATTATGTTGAGGTCAGGGCTCAGTGCAGGCCAGTCAGGTTCCTCCACACCAAACTGGAAAAGACATTTCTTTATTGAGCTGGCTTTGTGCACGGGAGCACTGACATGTTAAAACAGAAAAGGGCGCTCCACAAAATGTTCCCGCAAAGTTGTAAGCACATTATTGTCTAAAATATTATCATTTCCCTTATTTAAAAAAGGCATCTCCGCATACTTTTGTCCATATAGTGTATTCATACTAAGAATGCACCATATGTGTTAAACTACACATATAAGGAGACAGGTTAATATGATTGCATTATTCCCATAATAACATAATATCTTAGCATACTTTAAGAGCATTAAAACAAAACTGTGAGGGCCTCCCTGTAAAACTAGAGACTGAACTAAGTAGCAGAGGCGTTGCACAAAATCTGGACCCTGCACATTTAAAGCATTCTCTCTGGGCACCTCCACGCATCCATGACTATTCATTCTAGTATCTTTGTGGGCTGTCCTCATGTGAGGGCTCTGGATACTCAGTCCCCTTTCCCACCAGTCCTAACCCCCTAGTGTCTGATACATAGTAGTTTGTTTGAAAAACATCATAAATATATATTAATAACTGACATTTATTCACTCACCTTTAATTCTGTCCTCAGTAGGGGGGAGGGGCGTCCCAGCTGGGCGTTGTTCGGCTGCGTCTCAGAGCACTATGAAACCGCTCTGTTCAGAGAGAAGTTCCTGGACTGGACGGGCACCAGTGGAGGCAGGGAGGAAGCTGTTTCAGTGGACAAGGAGACACAGGTTCATCTCACAGTTCCAGCATTTAAAAGTCCCGCTGCACCACACACACAACTTTGTCTTGTTGATATATAACAGGAAAACAACAGTTTTTTCAACATGTGGGGAAATATCTGCTCTTTTAACTGCTTCTCACTCTCATCTATTTTCCATCTCTGCACAGCCCGCCCCAGTACAGTCTTCAGAGGCTGTGTCCCCATCATCAGACCCCCTGACTGCCTGTGACGCCAAGTCTCTAGTCTCAGGTCAGTCACTAGAAGGGGACGGCTTGGTTCATAGCGTGTTGGCTGGGGTTGATGTCCAGAGGGGGCACGGAGTCATCATGCTGGAGGGAGGACATCAGATGGAGCTGAAGACAGTTGCTGTGGACACCTGGCACGTCCAGGAGTTTGATGACAGTGAAATTCCCTTGGAGAGCACCGGACAGCTTCACGAAGGAGACTCCTACGTCATCCGCTGGACATACAACATCAACACTGTTGGTCAGTGACATTCATCACATAATACGAGACTTTTGCATGTCTTATTTTTCTTGACATTTCGTAGTTTTAACCGTTATAGTTGGATTTGAAGAGTATAAACAACGAAAGTGCATTCATGTAGTCTAATGATGACCCATGTTTTTCTCTGCTGTAGATAACATAAACAGCGCTGATGAGAGTAGCAGGGTTTCCGGACGCCAAAAGGAAACCACCGCCTTGTTCCTGTGGAGAGGCTGTCACTCCAATGTCAGTGGACGGGACACTGCTGCTTTCCTGTCCATCGGGATGAACAACCACGAAGAGTCACAGGTAAGCACATGGCCTTTAGGATGGATCATCTATTCATATTGATGACTAAAGTTAACAGCACTGTAAGAACTTTATGACTGTAGTTGGTAGATAAAGTGCAGTATTAAATGCAAAATACACACTCAATGCATATGTGCTCTGCATATGTTAAGATAAGATAAGATACAACTTTATTAATCCCCCCGTAGGGGACATAGCAGCACGTCCAGCAAGTCCACCAGCTCCTTGGTTTCTTCTGTGTTGAGCTGGAGGTGGTTTCTGTCACACCATCCAATGAACCTCTCAGTCAGGCATCTGTAACCCTCCTCACATTTGAGTTTAAACTGTTTGACAGATGACAATGAGTTGGCATTTTTCGTAAAATGTCACATGTTAATAATATGTGGAAGAATTGGTTATATCATGTTCGATGTTGTTAACACTTCTTCATTCAGAAAAAAATGGATAAAAGCAAGCAGCATGACTTCTGTATGTCCTTTCACATTATTTCTTCCTTTTAACGGGAACAACAGTGCATTGAATGGTTAAACCAACAAAAACACTCCAATATTTCTTACAGGTTAATGCAACAATATATATCATTAAAAGGAACTCTCCTTTACTACTTTTTTAAAAAACTGAAAATACATCTATACCTCCAGCAGCCTTTATGGTTGTTTTCTTGTTTCTGAAGGTGGTGGTACCACAGGGAAAGGAACCTCCCTGTTTCCTGCAGCTTTTCCAGGGAGGCCTGGTCATTCACAAGGGCAAGCGAGAGCAGGCCTCAACTAATGCAGGTAGAGTATGGGCATATTAATGTCTTCCTGTATCTTGTTTTGTCATGTGATTTTAAAAATCTGTTTGTTGTAGCAGAGTGGCGTTTGTTCTGTGTGCGAGGAGAACTCCCAGAGGAGGGCTCTCTGTTGGAAGTGGATTGCTGCTGTGCAGGTCTGAGGTCCAGGGGCTCTGTTGTCCTGCTCAATAGCCAGCAGGGGGTGCTGTATCTCTGGACTGGCTGTAAAGCTCATACCAGCTCCAGAGAAGTTGGCAAGAGGGCAGTGGAACTTCTCACTCAAATGTAAGTCACATACTCTGCATGGGCTTTCACAAGAGTGTCCAGGCATGTTTTTAACATTTATGGTTAAATTATTTTCCAGCGTCTGAATTTAATGTTTTCATTAGGTGTCCACCAGAGTTGGGGCTTAACAAAAGCAGCACTGTGAAGGTGCAGGTAGTAGAGGAAGGTTCAGAGCCTGCAGACTTCTGGACAGCAATGGGACAGATGGACAGGAAAGCCTATGACTGCATGCTGCAAGGTAGAAAACAGCATTTACTTTGGTTTTCTCTATCAAGGATATTTTCTCTCACTTCTTGTAGACTTTTAAATAATTGGAGAAAAAAAAGGAATGCCTATCTTCTGTCAGATCCAGGAAAATATAACTTCACACCCCGCCTCTTCCACCTGAGTGCCTCCTCTGGGAGTTTCCAGGCAGAAGAGCTGCAGAGTCCAACACGGCTGCCAGGGCTTGTGATGGCAATGCCCTTCGTTCAGGAGAGTCTGTACTCTGTACCACAGCCAGGTGAGAGAACACACATTTTCACACAATACACAAAATATGTTCCTTTTCTCTTTAACTCCAATATTTGAATTCCTCAAATAGGTTTTTTGAAAACATTATCCAATGAAATTTATTTTAAGAAGTGGCTTAAAAGACTGTTCTATAGTACTGTTTAGGGGCTTTATATAATAAATTAAAAATGGAGTCATACATTGCTTTTTTGTCTTTTTATATGTTCACTAAATATTTTTATGTTGTACATGTTCACATTTACTTTTTCTCATGTATATTTTTTATTGCCGCCAAAACACAAACATCCCACAAGAACATTAAAGTCAAATGTATTTTAATATGTATTTAATCTAATTCCACTTTATTGTCTAATACATCCCTGTCTTTCTTGTCTGTCCCCCAGCCTTATTCCTGCTTGACAACCGTCTGGAGGTCTACCTGTGGCAGAGGGGTCAGCCTGAGCTGACAGAGAGCTCGGCTTCAGCCTGGAGCTCCTGGCACAGTGAGAGGAGGTGTGCCATGCAGACGGCGCTGCAGTACTGCAAAGGTAGGAGGACGCTGTTGTTTACATGAATGTGTTGGGGAGCAAAAAGGTATTGCTGGTTGTTGATGTGTTTAAAAACAATGGGATGATTTTTCTCTTTGTATCCCAGAGATGAACCCAAGACGCCCACCACAGGCCTACCTCATCTTTGAGGGGTCAGAACCTCTCACCTTCACTAATGTGTTCCCCCATTGGGAGAGGAGCCCAGGACCCCATACACAGGTACAAGCACCATGCAGTTATATGATCCGTTAATCATGTAGGAACAAGGCAACATGTTGACATATGGGTCTAAATTGTGTGAAGATTAACAGCCTCACAAACAAAGTTATCTAACAAAGTTAGACATGCAGTATATTAGTATAGTATAGTGTAGTATATTATTCTTTTTTGGCTTTAATTTTATTGACATTTTCAGGGCTGACATGGGCTACATTATACTTTACTTTCAATGATATACAATATGTGATGTGTTACATCTTATAGGCACATACATGTTGTCCATTCTTTCAGTATTATAGATGTTGATCACATCATAGTCTTAAGGTAAAGGTCAGTTTCTCCTTACAGTTTGTTTTGTTTGACAACTGCAGTCCAGTCGTCCTTTGTTGGAGGGTTTGGCTGCAGCCAGGGGTATTTTAAACAGGTATTCATCCTGAGCCATGAGTTTGGTTGGAAATGTGCGTAGGTATAACAAAACAAGCAATTAATATCTAGTTCAAACAGTTTCATTATTTATTTAACAATCTATTGCCAGTATGAAAAATCTCAAAAAATGATTCTCAGAGGCTGGAGGCTGTGTGGTGATTCTCACCACACTGCCTCCAGCATTCATCTTGATAACAAAATTTGAGCAAATTTAATTTTGTAACCACAAAATATCACTTTATGTTCATCCAATATTCTTAGCCTGGCTTTCCCAAATTTCAACTTCAGGCCTGATTCCTTCTCCCGTTTCTGTTTGACATAAACATTAATGTAGTTTTGAATTCAGTTGTAGATTTGTGATATTAAATGTTTCTTCTTATGTTGTTCTGTTGTTTTTGTTTGATATTATTTTGTTGTTGTTTATTAATCTTATATGCATGAATGAATATATTGAATAAATTAGGTTTATACTCTGCTTAATTTCTTTATTAGCAGTCTCTGACATGGAGATATCTAAAGAAATATTTCCTTGTACTAGTATGTGTGAAAGGTGTTTAAGAGATTCCAAGCCATTATCTCTATAGACATTCATCTGCCAGTATTTTATGTATAATTGCCAGCCATGTCAACATGATAGAGGTTCCTCACAGGCCGCTGCTACATAAAATAGTCTATAAAACTTGCAATGACCCCCTCCCCCCTTTGCTATCACTTTATTGACTCATAAATTTTATTTTTGTGAAGTAGTTCTTCATCTGAATGCAGGACTGGACCTCAGAATGGCCCTTGTCATTGAATAGGTGAAATTGAGCTTGCAATGGAGTTTTAAAGCTTTGCCTCTTTTAAAAGAATAATGTTCTGGTTGGAATAGTTTAGTATTTCTAAATTTTTGGCATTATCTCTGTGAAATTATTATTATTGCTAGTATTTTGTTGATCCTCCAAAACATTAAAATTGACCTGTAATGCCAAAAACAACAAACGTTCAATTATTACAGTTCATTGAGACTGTTGTAGATGGAGAACCTGGTAGCTCTTCCTTTTGTTTTCATGGTTTGTTTCATTAAAATAATTCAATTAAATTAGAATCATTTAGTCACCCATATCATTTGATTTTTACAATTCACATGGATACTTTCCCAATTAGTTGTCACAATGGGGGGAACTAATTGTGAAGTAATGATGTATCTTACTCCTGATCGTCTTTCCTAGGTAACTTTTTAAAGCATTGTGCAACACACATAAAATATCTCCAATTATTAATATAGTCTGTTGCTGGCATTCATAGTAACTTATTCACTTTCCCTGGGTGTGTTTGATGTGCGTGTCAGGGTGACACGGGGCTGGTGAAGCTGACCTTGGTGCAGGACGCCCTGGCCCAGCTCATGAAGACCCAGTACCCTCTGGAGGAGCTGTTGCGCAGCCCCTTACCTGAAGGAGTCGATCCCCAGCACCTGGAAGTCTACCTGTCTGATCAAGACTTCCAGGTAAACTGATGGAGCCGTAGGCAGTGACGTCTTTTAACCAGCAGGCTGCAGTGTTTGCCATATTTTCCGATGAAAAAGATGCTCTCATGTTTTGTAATCTGATGATAAATCCTGAGAGGATTTATCATCAGATTAACATTCCAACTTTTTTAATATTAATATTTTATAATGTGAGTTGATTTTTACATTGTTTCCTCCATAAATAAATCACTACAATTATGTTTCAGACTGTTTTGGAAATGAAGAGAGATGAATATGCCTCCCTCCCAAGCTGGAAGCAAATTGATTTGAAGAAAAGCAAAGGGCTGCTTTGCTAGACAGCGAAAACAAGTGGAGGCTGACTGACGCTCCTGCAGCAGGGAAGATGGCAGGGAGATATTTGCACCATGTTGCTGCACACAAAAGACTGCTGAGAACGTAATAAAAAGAGGAAAGAAGTTCACTTTTATTTATGTCAAATTAGTACGAGTGTGTTATCAGATTTCACTGTAGCTATTGTTCACAGCAAAAACAAAACACATTTTCCGTGTGAAATTTCATTTTATCTGTACAAATCAATGAAAGATAAAAAAAAAAAAGAAAAGGTGTGTGGGAGCGAGAGAAGGACATCAGTAACAAACTGTGGGATAAGGATGAGAAAACAAAAGAGTGCTTACAAAAAAAGATCAATGCTAATAAACAATGTAAACAAGATAATAAAAAAAGGCTAACCACTTTCTAAATGTTTTCTCCTGGATCGATAACTTTCAAACATCTCTTCATACTCAGAGCTACAGTTTTTGCTTAAGTTCGATTTCAGTTAACTGAACTGCTTTTCTTCCTGATTGTCACCAGTGTGTTTTTGACTCCATAATATATGATGTGTATTTTACAGTGTGTCATACAGTGAATGTACTGATGTGTTCATTTGTCTGCCAGCCTTGTGTGTACAAAGGTTTGTGCCATGTGTATTGAAGCCTTGTGTTGGCCCATGTGTTCATTGTGACTGTGGGTAATGCCTTATTAGGATTCCCTGGGGATTCACTATTAGCTATGCATGGAAGAGCAAGTAGACATGCTCCAATAACATCCCTCTGGCCCAAAACAACACGCTAATTTTGCCTCACCTCAGTCAACACAAAGGATGTTTTGAACACAGTTCAAAACATCCTCATAACACAATAATACATGAAGACATCTTCCAGTAGCCTGGTGTGTGAAAGCTCAATATTTTTGACAGGAGAAAAGCTAATGTTGATGTACTTAAAATGTCTTGGTCTATTTTGATATTTGTGTAATATTGTCATTATTGCTGGACACGTGTAGCTAGAAACAGCTGCTACTCTTGAATATGACAGCAAATTTGAGCTTTTTAAAAACATTTTGTTGTCAGAATTAAAGAAGTGTTTCTTGACTCACTGTCTAGCACTGCCTTTCAGAAATCATACAGTGGAAAAACAACTTCTACAGCCATGCTAGTGGCTCTCTGTGGTTGGTGTTTTCAGCTAAATGCTAACATTAGCATATATTAGCAGGTATAATGTTTGGCATCTTTGTTTGGTGTATTAGAAAGCTAACACATGTTAGCACTAAACACAAAATACAGTCTTATGGTAATGTTATTAGATAAACCAAAGTATTGGACAAATTGAATGTTACTAGTGCTGTTTGAAAATTGATCACCAAAGTCATTATGATTCATCGTGTTACATAAATAGTCTATCTGTGCCATATTTCATTGGAATCCAAGTTGCTGAGACACTAAAAACCACAAATATGAACCTGCTGGTTACCCTGGACGAAAGGTCCAGGGATGACCAAAGTCATTAGGATCCATTCTCTGGAACCCTTAAAGTCTGTCCAAATTTTTGTGCCAATCCATCTAGATGCTAAGATATTTCAGTGGGGACAAAAGTGGTTGACCGTCACAAAGACTTTGCCATACCTAAGGCAATGCTGCTAGCATAGCTAAAAGAGATTCTCCATCAATAACAGCCTCAATTAATCATAGTACACAAGGGTGTTACTCAACTGGAAAAACCTTTACTCTGCTGCTGATGTGGCAGAAACTACTGCTGCTGATCTATGAAAACTCACAGACCGTTGATTTCTAACACCGTTAAGAGTATCTGAGGGGTGTTCCACTGGTCACGCTGACCCCACAAATTGTAAATAAGTCAAGTTGTTCTTCCATTGGTCCACTGAGTTGAAGCCCCTCTGTGTTCACCGTCTAACTGGGTGTTATTTTCCTCAGAATGGATTAGCTGACTAAGCCTCCGTGTGACTGTGCAGTGCTGGCGAGATTGGATTTAGGCCCACTGCTGGGTGATGGCGCACTCCAGAAGAAAATTTTCCAAAAGGCCTTTCACTTGCAGGAGGATTACACCTATAACAGACCAATTCTAAAAATGATCTGCTGTAGGGTTACATACAAAAAACCCTGTATCTGAATGTGTGAGATCTACTTTACAGCTATTTCTGTGTAGCTGTAGCACTTTTTGGTGCAAATATGATAAAACATTTTTGAAAATACTTTTTAGGGGATGAAAATGACAGACAGAGTCATGCCCCTGTATCCATCAGCATCACAGGTGTCCTTATTAATTTGGACTGGATGATGAATTTAGGAAGCGTGCCTTATTAATACTGTCTGGCAGAATACGTGCCCGTTATTATGAATTTCGAAAAGAGGCAGCTCAAGGATAAATTGGGACATATTTCCATGCCCTGCTGCTGCTGTTTGTTTGTGTGAGTAACTGTGTTCGCTCTATATGGCATGTTCTCTCTGTGCATCCGCTCCGTGCATGTGTCGTTCCGGTTCGGAGGCCAGCGCTGCCTCACGCAAAACCACCATGTGATCTTCGGCTGCGTGGAGCGACTGGTCGATCCAGTCCATACTGCCGGACATGTGACAGGCGTTGCGGGTGACCAGCACCAGGTGGCTGACTGAAAGGAGGAGAGCAGTGGCTCTGAGGAGGATGAAAAATACAATAGGTTCGATTTAACTGGCTGCTGCTGGATGAAAGGCACTAAAAAGACAGGTTTTTAAAATTAGACAAAACCGGGCTCAGAATGAGTCTGTTGAACTGAGCAAATAAAACAGCATGACTGGTTGCATAAATTTTAAATTTAATTTAATTAAATGATGAAAAACAACAATTTGAGTAGTTTTCCTGGTAGCATCAATTTGCAGTGACACTTGAATTTGTATTACTTTCCCTGTCGTTGTCCCTGCAACTGTTATTATTACATTATGAATAAATCAAGTCAAGTGGTCGCTCGTCTCCAGCATAATTCATACAGAAAGCTCCTTTAAAATGATGGGACAACAAATGTGATTACCTGGCGTCCAGGAGGATTGGATCCAGAGGAGGGTACATAGATTTGACCACATCATCCACCCTGTGAGACGAGGCAGTGAGGACGTGAGGAGGCAGGTTCGCCTGAGACAGTAATGTGTTAATATTGAGTTGTGGCGAATCGAACGCTGTGTGTTACCTTGGGCTGATGCGTTTGGCCACAGTGATGATGTCATTTAGGCTGGCTGGTGCTTTGACCTTTGCCCCTGAACCCATTGTCATGGCAACCAGCTTTTCGGTTAAAGTGTGGCAGATCTGTATGTGGAAGTATTATGTGTTAGTATCAATAAAATTGTAGACTAAAACTTGATTAGAGGTGAAAGTGAGAAATTCAGTTACCTTCAAGATAGAGATGCAGTGAGAGACTAATCCACTGTTGGAGAAAAATTCACGTTATTCACATCAAGCAAAGTAGCATTGAGAGATGTAACTTAAACGTCTAAAATGCTAAACTTATGTCATGCCACAATGCCACCAGTAAGACATACGAGGCGTCTTCTATCCAGTCCTCATTCTCCAAGATGGCCTCAATGTGAGGGTTGGTGATGACCACATCGTCCAGCTCCAGCTCAGATGGCTCACTCTGGGTCTCCATTGCTCCTATCAGATCCACAGTTGGTCTTTAAAACAGAACAAAGTCACAGTTTCATTACATTTAAATCGGCTGTGGAGAACTGACTAATTGTAATTTTTTAGGGGGGAATTTGCACCATTAAAGCAGCCTTTAGTGCCGATGGTTGAACTTGTTGCCTTATCGTTTAAAGGGGTCCTGTGTCTCTGAGCAAACAACGAAGGTGTCATAGTCTGCTGTACTTTAAGTGAATTTGGTGGCAACAGGGTATACAACTCACACTGTGTGGGAGGTGGGGGCATCTATCGAGCTATAATAGCACATAGCATTTTTTCCTGGCTACCACAAACTGGTTAACCACAAGAGAAAGGAAGTTAAATGAAGAATTTTAATGTACACTACAAATAAGTAACTTATCCTGGATATCTGCAGGTTGTGGAAATCAATATTGTGACCTTTTATTTTTCTACCTGGATTTGATTACACATTTAGTAACTAATCAAAGAGTAAAGGGCATCAATAGGGTAAAAAGGCACTGGAAAATTGGCAAACTGAGGTTGTAAAGTACTCCTGTGGCTCAGGTGACGCCAACCATGTACTGCAACATCCCTGTTTTGGATATCTTTGTTGCATCTCTCCCACCCTTGTTTCCTACTATCTCTCCACTATTGTTAATTAATCTAAATAAAAACAAACATTAAATGCCCAAAAAATAATTTTCAAAATGTACATAAATAGTTGGAATATTGTAATACTAACCCTAATCGAACAGAGCATAGGCTGTGCAGAGAAACCTGTTACACAGGTGACAGGAGAACTAACACCAATAAAACCCCAAAACACATTTTAAGACTTCTTAAACAGAATGAAAACTTTGTCTGATACAGACTTATAGGCTTTGTATTGATTCACTGACTTGGAGTCGAAGTGGTGCAGCAGGTCGTGAGGGTGGCAGTAGCGGTGTCTGCACACCACCACCAGGGCAACAAAGGAGGCCAGGAAAATGGTGGCCAACACCCCAATGGCCACGATCACCACCGTCTCCATGGCGACTACGGCTCCCACAGCGGCTGCAAGCAGCAACTCGTTCGAGAGGACAAGAGTCCAATCAAGGTCGGCTGATTGTCCGAGCTCGATTGTGGATGGGAGCTCATCTGTCCAGGAGAGAATAATTGGCGGTTTTAGTCTGATTTAGTGACATCAAGCTTGGAGAAGTGTGACATTATCTCCACACTTGTGGATATTTATGCATATTTCTGATTTCCACTTCTTTTGTTGGAATACAATTCACGCCTAAGCCAATGGAGAGGACTATACAATCAGCAGGGTTTTGTCTGTTTCTAAGTGTGGCACACCTACAACACACACATAAAACTGATCCGTATCTCAGTACATAAAAAGCTGAAGTGCACTAGCCCTTTGTTTGAGCTTCATACAGCATAAAGAGAACAGAGTATACAGAGACTTTTTGGTTTTTGTGGCAAGCATGACCAAATTCAAACATTATATTAATTCTATTAAACTTTAACAAGCAGTCAGTCAGTTTGGATTCACTTTGATTAGCAGCTCCAGGAATAAACACACATCTAAGCCCTCAACAAAGAACAAAAAACTCTCATGAACTTTGACCTTTTACCTTAAGTATTTTTGGATTATCTGCAGTTTGATTTTGGTGACATATTCACACATTTAGCCTCTCTCTCTCTGAAAGTGTAAAGTATACCTGCCCTTCTGCCCGGCCTAGTCACTTATTAACCTGCCTTGCCACACCCAATCACTTGTGTGAATGTGTGCAAACTCTCTGAAGGAAAGCTGTCATTGGCTACCCAGACAGCTCTCTAGATTCAGTTTAATTTATGTTTAATTAGGAATGACATTATTAACCAGAAATACCGTTTTGTATGATGTTCCAAGCACAAATGACCACAAGGTAGCTTAACTTTCAACATTACAACATTGTAAAACGGCATTTTTGCCTGGATGATTATGTGAGATTCTGCCATGGAATGCTGTAATTCCTTAATCAGATTAATTTGTGTTACACTCGCTGTATGATACAGGGCTTTCTCCCTACTCTCTCCTGCCACAAAGCTTCTCTGACTCCTTTTCCTTTCAAAGACTTTTCAAAAGCTTGAAAAGGCCTCTACTAAACGGAATATACCTGTGCTGAAAAACTTGCTTTTTCAACACTCAAAATAATTCTCTCACATTCGTCTGTGCTGTCTGTGAAGATTTAGAGCAACACCACAGCTTTGCAAAATGTATTACTTTAAGTCATTTTTGCTTTTTGGCATTCAAACACAACTTTATAAAAATACTGTACTGAAAAACAAAGAAAAGTTGCTTTTACAGCGGACCAGCTTTTACCCCAAAGTCTTCCCAGGATGATTTTACTGCAAATTAAGAACAAACCCCATAGTCTCATTTGTTGTAGGAAAGTATACTGTAAGTGCATTTGACTGCTTTACTAACTTTTCAGACCACAATGTTACATACAAAACATATGAGCTTTTTAAATGTGCTCCATTACATTTATCTGACAGCTATAGTTTGATTGAAAAGTCACATTTTACATTATAAAAACCCTATGAACGACTTACATGATCTTATGCTCTAGGTGAAATGAAGCAACTGAATATAAAGAAGTAAAACTAGATACTTTTTGGCTCAAAACATTTCTGTACTTCTACTTAAGTAACACTGAGTGTTTTTACTGTGTATATCTGTGGCATTATTACCTTTACTGAAGTAAAGGATTTTAATACTTATTCCACCACTGCAAACCACAACAAAAGATAAGATAAGGAAATTAAATAAAACATTCAAAGTTGGTTTGGTTTGGCTTTTTGTTGGTTTAAAGCACTTACAATACACCTGTATAATATCGTGTGGTGCCCCACACACAAAAACGTGTCAAAAGAGTGTTTCAATTTGAGGACCGTGGAAGCCTTTTAAGTTCTGCCTCAATAGATGTGTAACGCGGCAACAAAACAGACAATAAATATAACTTCTACAATTAGCCTACATTTTACTACATTCAGAATTTTCTTTCAAGATCAACAGAAACACACATGCGGTGTCACGCACACATATAAGCGAAGTTTTCCCATTTTACCGTATTTCACTATAATGCAGAAAGTATCGATACTTAAATAATTACATAAATTTTACTAAAGTCTCTACTGAGCATTTCTAAAGTTACGTATAAACATAGTAACTAACTAACACTATAGGCTTGAATGAAGCAAACAAACAATTGATTTTCAGTCACTTACCTAAACATTTTGTCCTTTCAGTTGGATTACTTTCAGACAAAACACTTTCCTCTCCGCCACCAGGCGCGCGGAGACGGCACCGACATCTCCAAATCTGGAGCGTGAACGCGCACAAAAGCAGTCCCTGAGCTACGTGAACGGCCGAGCTGAAGCCGTCTTGATTGATGATCAAACTTCGCTTTCTTTCCGGCGCGCGCCCTGCAGTTTTATCTGCGCGTGGCTAGATTGGGGCGCACGCGCATCTCGAGGGTTGTGGAGCTGTGTGCGTAAAGCACGCTCTCGCTCGCGTGTCTTGGTCTTAATGTTTATGAAAGCTACAGTTCTGGGAGTATCAAACACAAGTCGGGACAGTAAACGCCAGGTGGCGCAAGCTAACCGCCATATTACGGTGTTCTCATCACATATGAGAGAAGGTAAGATCAAATGTGACAAATATCTGGACTGAAGTTAACAGGTGTAGCTAACTACTGCCTATGCTAAACGTGTCTGTTTACTTGGTTTTAAATACATTTCGTCTGTCTTGCAGATGTTCCAAGGTATATTCCTTTTTAATGGCAGCCACTGTGACTTATCAAAGCAAGAAAAGCACAGTGTAACTAATAGCATTAATTGATTAATGATGGCTCCATTCTGTCGCAGAAGAAATTAACATGACAGGACCCTGGAATGGAACAACCAACCAAAATGCAACCATAAGAAATGTAATAAATTCCACCTGTGCTTTTCCTGCCATGGCATATGAAAAGTCTGGCTTTGAAAAAGGTCAGTTTAGGCACAGGAGTTATGGTCAAACACACAATTGGCTGTCAAAATTACCTTAAAAACATCAAACATAGTTTTAGCCTTAAAATGGAAAATGTTTAAAACCATTTACTGTTGATACAGAGCTTCTACATTTATTCTTGACCTTTGGAAACAGCAGGTGACAAGAAACAAGACAATACCAGTTGAAGGTCAATTTTGCTTTCAATCTTATCAGATGATCCTCATTGGCAGATGGAATTTGTACAGTTGTCATGTATTGTCAAATATTAAAATTTCCATACGTTCCTGAGCACGTTATGAGACATCTTTAAAGTGGATTATTGATATTGGAAAGAATAGCTGACAAAACAATCTCACCCCAAAGTCCATTTAGCAGCTTTCCTGGAAGAAAGTCATCAATTTATAAAGATCCTGTGACGTTTTTTGAAAGCTCCATCTACAAAAGGGATGAAAAATTATCTTAGGCTCACCAAACACAAGAAACAACAATGTAAACAAACAAACAAACAAACAGTTATTAAAACACACACATAGACCATTCACAATACATATGAAAAAGTACAAATGTCTTGTAGAATTCATAATATTGATGGCACTAATATTAATGGTATGAAGGAATGTTTTGTTAGCAGAGGGACTCTTTAGTGCCTCCCAGAGCACAAAAGCTTGAACTGGTTAAAGAGAGGTTGGGAGCTCAGTCAAGGCCTTTTGGGGTTTGACTGTTTTGCTTACCATTGACACAATCCTAGAAAGTTTGTTCTTAGATCTTCAATCTAGGTGACTGTAACAGGCAGGAAGGTGAAACATTGAAACTCTCAACAATAGTGCTGAACACAGTTTCTAAAATCACCTAAACCGCTCTCTTTTCTAATAAGATAAAGTCAATGTGAGCATCTCTTGAAAAAATACTAAAGCTCATCTGGGAGTCCATAAGTGTACCAAGATATTAAAAGTTTTACAGACAGTTTTCCACAGTTTCAACCTGTTGGCCACTAAGCAAAATAGGCTCTGTTATGAGATCTTGTTTTGTGCAAAATTTAATTATTTTATCTTGGCCACATTGATTTATAGCTGCTGATACGACACATTGTTTGAAGGGCCTTAGTGTGGGCCCATAGGCAGCTTCACCTGAAGGGCATATGGATGGACCTTGAAGGAAGAACATATCCAGCACAACTGGAGGTATGGTATGTTTAAAATTCATCCTTAACTTTCAGAGCTAAATGTGACAGTGATTGAATGTAATTTGGTTTGCGTGCCAGTGGGTATCAGCCTGGTGATAACATGATGTGCCTGTCACCAGATGGATGAGGTGCGGACAGCTGCTTTCCATCACAAACAAGAAGGAGAATTGACAGTATTCAACTTTAAAGAGGTATGACCATCTTTAAACCAGTACTTGAAGTTGCAACATCCTCTTGGTTGTCATAGTTAATCCATCTCTGTTAAACCACAGCTTGGTGCTTTTTTTGCTTTTCTCGGGAAGGCCTGTCACGAACTACGAAAGATGCTTACAAGAACTCACTTGTCCAAAGTGTAGTTAAATTATTAAAAACATAGTCAATCAGGACCAGTGCCATACCCCACCCCTCACTGAACATATACATTTGTCTTGTGTTTGCAGAATTTGCACTTTTTGAACTGTATTTGATTGCTTGTGGTTGAACAAGCCCTCCTAATTTTACTGTTTTTTTTTTTTTTGTTTTGCTGTTGTCTTAATTCCAATCCATGTTGATGGCAGTGAGGCCAAAGACAATTTTCCACATTGTGGAAAACAAAGTTTCTATCCTGACTTTAATGCCATACATCCACTTTTCCCTGCGAGTTCCACTTTGATGGAGCAGATCCATACCACCAGCAGAGATAATTGTCCCCTCTTCAACTGAATCCACAATCCAGCATAAAAGCAGGGTACATCAGCGCAGAGCCGGCAAAAGCTGGTTAACGTTTGAGCAATCCTGTCAATCACGGTGATGCATCATTAGGTGTATCTGTGCAACTTTCTTGTACAGGCGCATGCCTTTGAAGTTTTACTCATCACAGGAATTGAAGAGCAGACTGGGCCGACTCTCACTTTTAAAATCTATATATTTATTCAACAACATCAGTTTGGATTGAGAACAGAAATATAGATTCTCATAGTCATTTTGCTGCTCAGCAGCACACACAAACATTCACCGTTTCATCCACCTTGCCTGTGGGTAGTTATCTAGTAGTTATCTTTCCTCTCATGTAAGTAGAGTGCACCAATCTTCTTTATCTTTTAAGGAAACTTTACTGAGTCTCCTCTACTGGTCTGTGCTCGCCAATGTTGCTCTTATTGTTCATCATCGTCCAGCGAGCTTTACAAGTGGTGCTAGTTAACACGCAGGCGAGTGTTACCCAGTAGCTGTATTGAGCAGCAGCAGAGCTAATCAGCTGATAACAGCCGATTCCCCTGAGAGTAAATCTGCTAAGCTGTAATTGAACTATCAACCTCCTTGACACGGCAGGGGTGGATGTCAAGAGTCAGTATAACCAATAGAAATACATGATTAAAAAAATGAAATAAAAATGCTTAGAGCAGCTGTTGTTTGTTCTCACCATCTCCTCAGGAATTTTATTATCAGAAATGTTAATCATCAAATTAAAGATTAAAAACATAATAAGCAGCACATTTTTGCAACTACTTTAACTTTTTATGAGGGCCAACAAAAGCTTGTTTTGATTTTAAAGTAATTAGTGCTAAAACAATTAATCAGTTAACTGATTAATCAGTCAGATAATCTGTTTAATATTAAATTTATTTTTCAAGACAGTCTGTTGTGCGGATTTGCTGCTGTTAATTGTGTAATGTGCGAGTAATCTGAATTTGCTTGGGTCTTGACTTTAAGACAGCTTGAGCTCTGTGAGATTTTACAGACCAAACAATTTAATTGAGAAACAGATTGTTCAATAATGGACATAGTTAGAAGTTGCAGCTGTAGTTGTAGGCATGAAATTTGTGTGCAACATTTAACAAAAATCACTACTACACCGAACAGTAACAGTAATATGTAAGTTGCAGTGTTCCAAGAACAATTTATTTGTAAATGAAGAAGACAATTTTTGTAGTTAGTTTTCCTACCTCTTGAATCTTGGATGTTTACACATCAAACAGATGTAAAGTGCAGGCTTGCAGCAGCAGCCTTCACTCTGCCATTAGTATGTTGGCAGGTTTGCCCACCGTTGTCTCCTCCAGAACCTGCAGTAGACAAACTGGTGTGCCAGCTGCTGAGCCCTGCAGTCGACAGGAGGTAGTAAATGATGCATAGTTTCCCAACAACTCCTCTTTATTTCATTTCTCATTATCCTAGGCACGCTCCCCACAGCATGGATGTATTTGTGACAAAGGAGACAGACTGAGTTAGTCCATGTCTCTCTGGTTTCGTTCTTAAACACTAAACAGAAATGCCTTTTACTCAGGGTTAATGGTTTACTTATCTCAATACATAGTCATCGCAATAGAGGCTCATTACTGGTGCTTTTGACTGTCTGCCTTAATCTGATCGATGTGAAGGGAGGAAGTGGGTTTGTTTACAGTTCCTGTGGCCTTGACATCTATGGCCCTGTGAAGCTCTGCAGGCAATGGGGGAAGGGCATTAAGTATGTGTGTAGTCCTTTTTTAAAACAGAGTTCCCCCAATACTGCAGTGAAGAAGACCCGTCATTACACTGGCTTTGCTTTTTTAGCAATAATGCTGCTCCAGTGTGTGATTTTTAGAAAGCATGCTGGCAAGAGGCATGATGTGTAACTCATATTGCCGCGTCCCATCCTGTTGGCTCGCCCGTATTACACTGAAATTGATTCGGCTCTATTACTACCTTACTTGACGACGGAAAAACAATGCCCCCGCCCCCACCCACATGCTGTGTTTGTACGTGCGTAATGGTGCAACATTTCCACCTTGAACAAGCTGTCTAAAAGAGGTATTTGTGTGAAGGTGGCAGGGGGGTCTTGCTTTAACAGATGGTTGAGGGTGGCCTTTAAGAAGCTGTGGATCTAGAGTAGCACTCAGATGATTTATCTTATGCTTTTGGCCTCTTAATCAGAAGCAGTGGGAAACAGTCTTAACTGTCAGTGCTTGACAAGAGCCTTTGTGTTTGATGCCTGTTGTTGTCAGAGTGGCAGGCTACTCAAATATATTTCCCTCAGCCTCCCTGGCAGGTGCGGTCGTTTAAGTCGAAAATCTATCAATCAATTTCTTGCTGTGTTCACATTATTTTGATGACTAGTGTTCTAAATTTGATGCCTTCATAAACAGCTTTATATTAAAGCACGTTTTTTTTCTTCTTTTTTCCATCTTAGTCGACTTCATTCTCTTCTTCATTTTTTCCTGCATGAGTTACTTCGTCAGAGCTGAGATTGAAAATGAGAACATGTTTGCTTGAAAATAAAGATGGAGAAATTGTTGCCATCTCCAAAAATAAATAGGAAAATATCGGCCAGTCTGCAGGGAGAATTGTTGTTGAAGTCCATATACCACCTATTGTATTCTCTATGCCCATCTTATGTGTTTTGCGGAGGTGGTAATGCTTCCCAGATTTACAACAAAAAAGATGTTTTGTTTTCTCTGTTTTATCAGCACTCTGAAGCTGGAGGCAGCACCATCTGCATCAGTAATGCAGAAGAAACACAGAGACAACTCATAAATGTTGGTAATGAGGCTTTGCTCCAGACGATGTGGTCCAAGGCAAAGTTAAGATACAAGTACAAACCCCAATAAACAGAAAATGTTTTTTGTGTGCATGTGTTCAGTTCTGATTGGTTTGTTTGTGGCTTGTTACATTATATCGATTTGCGGATCCCCTGTGTGCTTTGTGTTTTATATGTATAGTTTTACACCTTGAGGTTTGTCATATGTGGATGTTCTGTAGCAGAATTAAGCTTGAATTAGCAGACTTGGCTAGAAACAAGCATGGCTGCCACAGATGGTTGTGCTATTATAAATCAATTTCTTAATAGTCCAGTAAGAAATGATGCAGGTGTAGCGTCTCTGTGCTTGTGCGTGGTGTAGGAATAAGTGTTATGCGACCGCGTCAGTGCTAAAGTTGGCCAGACAGATCACTTTTACCAACTTTTAAGTCCAACTCCAATGTCTGGTCCATTTGTTCAAATACTAAATATAAGTGTCGAATAAATGTAGTAAATGAATATAAAGTAGCATAAAATGGAAATACTCAGGTACACAAGTATGTCAGTACTTGAGTAAATCTGGCATTGAACCCACATATGGTCTGTTGTCATAATACTGTAAGTTGTTAAAAGCAACTAGGAAACCTAAAATGTCTCTGGCAGCTATTGGTCACTATAAGAAATCTCGCTTCAAATAGCTAAATGATTAGGGGCCACCAGGGGACTTGTGATCCTGTCAAAAGGGATTCACAGCTTTTGATAGAAAATGAATGAGAGGCAATAGTTCTGCATTACTCTACACTTTTAGTCTGGGTTTACCCAAAGACTGTATGGCACTAAAAGAATTGAGGAACAGAAGAAAGGAGGGCCTCTATTATGGAAACAAATAACTGGGAAGAAGACTTCTGTTACAATCTGAGGATCAGTTAGTGTATTCACTATTCCCTTAATGTAAAGCTTTTCCTGAGTGCTGAGGGAAGAAATCATAAGACATCAAGTCTGTATTACTAAATGCACAATATATCTAATGGCCATGGTAGAAAGGGCCTCTTATGCAGAGAACACAGATAGATTGAGTGCTCTGTTCATTATGAGTTACAGCAAGCAGAATTGTTTTGTTTGATTATATATTTAAGAACACTTGAGTTCATGATGTAAACGAATGAATATTCGAAGCGAAACTGAATATTTCATAAATGGTTGCTCCTGAGTAGATCCGTCTATGACACCCTCTGAACATACAGAATAGTTCCAGCTCTAAGTGCCACTTATGATATAGTTTGCTTTAATGACCCTGTTTTATAAGACCTGTACTGCTCATAAGGTTTTCTGGCCTTTCAACATTTTAAAAAGACAATTTTCTGTGAAGAGCGACTTAAAGCTCTTGACTTTCAGAACTGGGCTCAGGAATCTAAAGTCTAAAGCAAAACTAGAGAGTTTTTCTGACTGTTCCCAGCTTTACCCCAGGGATCTACAATCCCAGTGGCTCAAAAGGCTTACATGGCTTCCTATTTTATAAGCAGCTGAGTTGGAATTGCAGGAACTGAGAACAATACAATGGGGCTGGGTGGGGTGTGCTCAGATACAGGGTGGGGGACTCTCTGGATTATAGGACATTGAAATGTCCTTGAGAATCACAGAATCCAGCAGGCTTTTAGCAAACAGCTCTGCTTCTTTATTTTGCTAGTCTCTTCAGTGAAATCCCTTTCTTGGCAGGCAAATGGAGAAAAACAGCAAACATTTGTCTTTTGTTGCTTTTGCTGCAAATTGAAGGATGGTGTAGGGCTTGTACAGCATCCGAGTACTTGTGCTAATGTATGTGTATTATCTGTACAAGATCTGTTCCTTGTCAGAGTAGGTTTATTCAAATTAGCATTTGATCATGGACTTTCGGGGACTCACTGAAGCTTACCTTCAACATTATCAATGGGTCAGTGCTGGAAAAAGTACTCACGTCTTTTACTTAAGAAAAAATAGCAACAACACAGTGTAGAAATACTCTGTTACTCTTACTCTGTTTACTGTTAGTAAAAGTTCTGCATTCAAAATCTTAAAAAATGCAAAAGTGTTTGCATCAAAATCCTATCTTAAGATACCAAAAGTGAAAGTACTCATGATGCAGAATTGCCTATTTCAGAAGAAATGTTGCGGCTGTTTCTGTGAACTGTTTCTGTGAACCAAAGGCAAGACTGTCAGGATTTGGTTTTGAGATCTGCATCCAGACCAAGAGACCATGTCCCCTGGAATATCCTACATATTTTTTTATTAAAAGCAGAAAGATTATAGAGTGAACTCACCCTTAATACTAACTTTTGTTCAACATCATACAAAGCCTCTGGCTGTTTTGAGCCATCTATGTGCTTTGTTCCTGCTGACTTCACATGAGCATGCTCGCTCAGAGGTAACGATTTTCTTTTATTTGTTAACGTAACATAATATTGTTAAAACCGATCTGACATCGGATTCCTTGGTACATTTTGCATGTTTCAACTCCTCCAGAAGTTTCCTTTCACTTTTTGTTATAAAATGTAGCGTACCTGGAAACTGATATGATTAATACTATGCGTAATACTCTACACTTCCATCTGATTGAAAGAGGCATTTCTCTTTTCCCTCTGTGTTCCTTCATCCACTTATCATTGCTGATGATATTGTCTCTATTTTACATTCCTCCCAACTTTTCTAACGCAATATAATTGAATCAAATTTGATTTAAGGGATTACTCCCCTCTCGATTTCTTATCACTGCACCGTAGAGCTGAGAAATTGCTTTTTCCTTAGATTTGGAGCTTAATCTTTAAGCAATTTCTTGCTTCCCAAAACCCGAAGGGAGAGTGAGAAGATGTGAGGGTAAATTGATAGATCAACTGCTGCTGTGAAGCTATTCATACAGGCAGGGTGGAGTGGATGGCCCTCTCACACAGTTTGCTGAATTAGACTGTATTGAAACAGCACAGAGACTTAACCTGAGCCTGGCATCCTCTTTCCACATTTCCAGGCTTCAGTTTAAGATGTTCAGATAGTTATATTATATGTTGGAGGCAGAACAGGGAGTAATTATAACCACGGTTTCCTTACTGTGTGGACAGAAAAAGCACAAAGAAGGGGGAAACTAAGTGGATAATGCAAAAGCAGTTGTACAGGTCAGTATGCAGATTAAGAAGGGCTTGTCGGGTTAATTGAATGCTTTCAGAAAATCACTCCTCCCATACCTTTCTGACTTCAGATCAAGGGAGCCTGTGTCTGCCTATTTCTGTAACTTACTGAAACTGGTAATTTATCCTGGAGAAACTGAAAATGTGCGCTATTATGACCACATTTAAATGATACTGCATCTTCCCACTCTCTATGATGGCCGCTGTTTCACTCAGCCTTCCAGTGTAGCCGTCCTGAACAACTACAACATCCTGAACATTTATGATTTTAAAAACAGAACAACACGTCAAACTATCTGCAGCTGTTCGAGCGTAACCCAGACTACTAGCATGGCATTTCACGTTCAACTTAACAATATTACTCCATGTTCAATATTTATGAAGATAAGGTAGTTAGAGAGCCTTCTGACATTTTGGGATGTCATATGGGATAAATAAATAAACTAGGTCATTGACTTTTACGTTTTATTATTTATGTTTGACCAGAGTTCCGTCTGTGCTATTCAGAAAAAAAGTTTCTGTGGCTCTGTCTCTTGAGATTTACCTCTCTATAAACTACATTTATTTCCATATTAGAGAAGTTCTCTCTGTGTAAATGTTAGTATAACTAAAACTACAATCTGCCATTTGTCAAATGAGAAAAGAAAATGTGAAAATGTGTCTTTGTGTTTACTGATTGCTCAGTTGGTAATGTGTACCCAAATCATCCTGCAGCCTTTGTCTCATGGTAACTCCAAACTCTCCCTAAGGCTGTGTCTTTCCACCAATATCGGCCACATAAAGCCAAATGTGTATGTACGTTTCCTTGTGCATCTGACTTTTTTGGAAAAACTGCTGTTACTTTTTTAGGGCAGAGACATGTTTGCCGTCTGTCCGATTCTCAAAACCCTTCAGGGAATTTCTTCAAATTTGGCACAAAGGTCCACTTGGACTCAAATACGAACTGGTTTTGGAGGTCATACTCAATAAAAGAATCCATCTTTACATAGTAATCATGTACATTTGATCTCTTTGTTCATTAATGTATATTCACTAGACACATACAGATGTATCTTCAATGTAGTGACAACTTCTATTTGGCCAAATATGAATAAAAGGCATAAGAGTTTATACCTCTTCATTTAATTCCTTCCAAGTATTTGCTACATATATTAATGGTCTGGACAGACATGGATGTAAACTTCTACTTGACTGATTGGCTGAGGCATGTAGTTGTGTAATGGCACAGGTGGACAGTTCCAGTCAGCTGTTTCTGATGAGAGTTAATGTACACAACGACCTGAGTGTTTTGTAGAATGAGTCAAATCAATGATGATCCATGACCACTGGGGTGATGGTCTGATTGACTGGCTATCATCCTAATCAACCATGTAGGGTCAGTCAGTCCTGCGTAGAGGACATGCAGCCATCATAAACACTCCCTAATCTCTTAAATCAGATTCTGTTACCGGACAGACCTTCTTTGATTGTATTCCTCCGCTCCTGGTTGACTGCACCGGCTTTAACCAGAGCCGTTGCGAAGCTTAGTTGAAGTGAAAGGCCGCTTGACAAGACGCCTCGGTGGAAGCGATGTGTGTACCAAAACCTCTCTCGTCTGCGCAGATGAAATCCACTCTGTGGTCTATTGATCTGGCCTGTGGTTTGATTGATGCCGTCTTTAAAAATTCATTAGTTTGAGGCATAGGAGAGCTGCAGGGCGGCAGGCGTGGCTGTAAGGCAAATTTGTCTATGTTTACACAACCAGTAGCATTCAGTCAGCAGCAAGGAAAGAGGCCTGACAGGGGCCACCCAGGTCCCAATGAGTCACACACTCATTCTGTACCAGACACACATGGACACACAGTCCCACAAGGTGAGGGAGCTGATATTTTGCACATTCTTATGCACATACATATCTATCTGTGTTTAGTATTGATTGCCTGGTGCTAACCCTGTGAGCTTATTGCAGGCTGCTTCTGTGCAGGCTATAACAAGGCCTCTTGTTCTGCAGCAGCAGCAACACAAATCCTTCATCTTAGCAGATGTAAAATATATACAGTCCATTTAGAGGCTGTGGTTGTTCAATTATCTCCCTGAGTCTTTGGCCATATATCAGCTGTAGGGGTATAGTATTAATAATGTATTGCAGCCAAAGTGTCACTGTTTATATTTAAAAATGTTCATACATAATAATCCCAGGGTCTTTTCAAAAAGGTGAAAATCAATCACAATGAAAGACAAAATATTATTTTTCATCTTTAGCTTTTCATCTTAACTTTAATGTAGCAACCTTTTTGTAATTACCTCTGGGATGTGACAAATACTCACAGGCTACAGAGCAGAAGCTCTTTCTTCAGCATCTTTTCAAACATTTTTATGTGGCACCAAGAAGCAACATTTGGAACAGTGGTGTGCGCTGCCACAGCGGGTTTACGCCCTGCTTTTTCCTCTTTTAGTACTCAAGTTTCCCTGCATTTTCCTTCTTCAAATTAAGTAATTGCACATAATTTTCTCCACTAATAAAAGGAAAAGGCACGGCAGACTGCTTGATAATAACGTCAGGCGATAGTCAGTGAGATTGCTCATTACATCACAGCGCTGATTAGCAATGTTGCCCACAGCAATAAGAATATAGTTAACTGAAAACAAAATTAGTGATTTCCAATGTTTATGCATTAATTAACCTATTTTTAATTAATCTCTTTTGTCATTTTTGATTCCTTCAAATCCTTAAATCTTTTATTATGCAGGTAATATCCAGTTATGCATTGCTTTATTAAGATTTTCAGGTTTGTTAATGATGAAATGAGGTATGAATGTGGATTAACAATATGTCCGGAGTGTTTTCCTTCACACCGGAAGAAGCGCCACACCCAAATGGAAACAGATAATTAATTTAACTTAGGACTGAAGACTTATTGAAGGGATGTAGAGGAAATAAAGTCAGCATGATTATTTTATGATGTGAAATTACTATTTAGATTTGTTTCAATTTATACAAATCTCCGTCTCAGCAGCCTCTGTGGACATAATGTTAGCTAATGGCAGCGGAGAGGAAGCTAAGAAGAAATAAAATGCTGCATGACCGACTCCGAGCCGGCCTTCTTTCTGTTAAGTAATATTGCTATATCTTGTGTAATGCTTAATTTTTGGCTGTGTTAGCGAAGTTGTCAACTTCAAATTTTTGATTATAAGTAATATAATAATTAAAAATGCATGAGTATTTTATTTTTATCATTACAACATTTCATCATGCTTTTGTTTCCTGGTAGAAATTGGCATCCATACTATTCAACATTTCTACCCATGTTCATATTCTTATTCATACGTACATATTTTTGTACTTTCTCTTCTACAAAAGTGATACAGCCTCTCATCTTAAAAAGTCCAGTTATACTGTACATTGTAAACATTAGTCTCTGTCCCTCATGTCTCTAATGTGATCACTGCAAGCATGTATGGTATTGATCCTCAGTGTCCTTTCTGACTGTGCAGCTCATGACCATGACCATAAATTATAGACCTACTACAGGGGATTCACCCAAATCGATCTCTCGTATCTCTAGCAGCAGTGTTGAAACAGCAAATGAAGAGTTAATCACCTGACGAACATCACATATTGTGGAAAATACCCTGACTTGATAAGCAGGGCCATTAAGACGTGCCAATTGAGGCTTGTTGTTAATTATAGCTGTGTTCTTCAATTAGTGCTGATTGGACGCAGGTCCATTTAGTACATATTGATGAACAATGGGTCAGTAGGATAGACTTCTTGTAGCGAAATGAGGAGAAGAGGGTGAAGGATTAAGAGCCTAAATAGGAAGAAAGAAATGAATGCCAACAAAAAGAATAAAACGGAGTGAAACGCGCAGAGAGAAGTAAAATGGGAAGGAAAAGGCTTTTGTCAGCCTCATCATCCTGCTGCTGTAATTGTACTTGTGGCGAGTATCACATTGAAACCCTACACCCACTCAGTTACCGCCACAGACAAATGCCCATAACGCTCTCACTTCCACATAAAAGCAGAGACAGAACAGAAGGCGATTCCCACAGTCTGTGCTCACAGCTCCCCCGCAGTGGATTCTGGGTCAGGTTGTATTCACCAGCAGAGCAGGGAAAGCCTCAGCTGCCAGGACATGAAACACTACAGAGCTGCCGGCTTTTTGAATCAGGGAAATGATAATTTGCCTCTGCCTGAGCCTGCATCACCCATGCTCCTCGCCCACTCTGACGATGGAGTGGGGGAAAAGTTAAGACGCATCGTTCCACTCAGGCTTTGTCAGCACAAACCAGAGCCCACGCTTTGTTCTCCACTTCTGTGTGAATGTATGAGTGATAGTCATTTTTAATGTAGAGTTATACCACGGAGGAGGTGTAGTTTTTTATTTGTATGTTGCTCTGCTGACATACTATATTGTATTGTGCTTGTTTAAGTGATGAATATTTCTGCATGTACATTCGTTGTTGTGAGAAGCCGCCTGAGGCGAAGATCATTACAATACTGTTTTCATTCTCATGACTGAGTGGAATAAAATAGCACCTCTGTCTTTGACTTGTTACACAAGAGGCTTGTGTGTGAACATAGGACAGTGATGACTTCTCTCTTCTGCATAGTCATGCATATCATACCCTCAAAGGTAACTCAGACGTCCTCAGGGGGAATAAGCCTGGATAGCATACATGAACAAGCACTGATTAGTTGTTAGTGGAAGGGCCAGGATCTGTGGCACTGTCGTTTCACATGGGTCTGGTTTGGGATAATGAGAGCGACTCCAGTCTCGACTATAATCTCACATTATGCTACTGTTAGCGCCGATTCATTTTAATGTCATCGTAATTGGATATACAACTGGACATCTGTTGGCTTGAAAAAATTTTTTATAGCCATAGTTGTCTCCTTGCTTATTGACATTGTGCACTATTTTAACACACATTTTCAGTGGTAGAAGAAGTACTCAAATCATTAACATATACTTTAGATTTAACTGAAATGATTGATAAGGAAATTGATCACACTGACCAATATACACAAAAGGGGAAGTCATTGATGAGACACCGATAAACAACAAAGATGAACATCATCAAACACGAGAAAACACATGAGCAGGAATGGAAGTGACCAGAGAGCAGAGGAAAATACTGAAATATTTGTGTTTTTTCTCCTATAAATCTGTTGCAGAGGAAAACCTCTCTTAAAGTGAACCTTCATTCTTTCTTTAGTTTTATGTAACCACTAAGTCAAAAGCATTTCCACTGTTCTATAACCTCTATCACCTTTGTGTTCTTTCTTAAACATTTCACTGCAGTAGTTTAAGTAGTTTGCTGAGGCATGTATAAAAGAAAAAAGAAAGTCAGATACTTGGCCAGATGGAGACGAGGATGGAGGTTTCATTTGTCTGGAGCTTTCGCTCATTGATTCTCAGAGATCCTAATGAAAACTGGAGCACAAGGGTGATTAGCTCACAGCATCACAGGAGCCTTAGCTCTTTGTGCTAAAGAGCAGAATAAAATGACTTAAATTGCTCTCTGTAGCTTTGTCCAATTTTGGTATTCATTGTTTATTTTCATCATATTAATATTTATTCTCTCTGCGTTTCGAGCACCTTCTGCTAAATATTAATAGATGTTTTAACAGTACACAGTCTTTCACTCAACCTTCTCCTTTTCTTTCTTATCTTCTTCTGTAAAGGTTGAGAACAGAGACACCAAAATTAATCATGTTTCCCCTCAAGACCCTCAGGTGATCAACTTTAGCTCTTTGGCATTCATTATATCGAATGATAGCTGATGTTCTGTCTATCTAAAGAAAGTAGAAACCTGTTGGTGGTGATGGAGCAGGGGATAAGAAACATACCTTTGGTGTGAGAGAACCGCGGCCAACTCCCCACTCTGACACGTCCACCGATGTGCCTCTGAGCAAGACACTTAACCCCTAGTTGCGATTCTAGGATCAGACCTTTAGGGGTGCTTGGCCCCTAATGAGAAGGTAGCTTGCAAGTGCTCACTTATTGGTGGAGAGTATAAGTAGAACTGAGGAGCTGGTGCAGAGCAGAGCGGGTCTGTCAAGGGCATCACTTTGTGTTGAAAAGTGGTTCAACGGAGTGGCGTGATGATATATTTGAGTCATGAGACGTGACGATTCACGAGAACAAGAAAAGAAGAATTTTTTGCACTACTTAGATTCAATATTTGATGCTGAAATATATGCAAGTCTGGGGGTCCTCCACCAGATGATTTTGAGCATTAAACCGGTAATTTCCTGCATTCTGGTGACATTTTCTGCTCCAATTTACAGTGGAAATTTATTTTTTTATGTGAGGGAAAACAATATTGCATTGCATGTTTTCTTATTGTGCAAATCAACCTTTCTCAAAGCACTTTCATTTGTTAGTTAACACTTTTGGTGCAAGCTATTTTATTTTCAGTTTTTAACAAATGCTCTCAAAATATGATGTGGGCAAAATCAGCCATTTCAAAATGTGGTGGGGACATGTCCCCAGCATCCCCAGCATCCCAGTGTAAATGACACCTACAGGGTCAGTGGACCAGTTAGGGTCAGACAGCAGTGTGGAGCTCCCTCAGAGGAGGGAGGGTGTTAAAAGTGTTTCCCTAATTTAAGTGTTCAGTCTTGTGTTTTCAGTTAAATCTTGTTATATCATGCATGCTTCCTCTTTTATGGAAGTAGTCTTCTGTTGCTTATTGACTTTGTTTAATTTGTCAGTATTATTTAATTGTTAAAAATATTTATAATTATTTTGGTTGCACAGAATCTGTGAAGTATAAATGATTTCTATTAGTATAATATTCTAACATTAAATTAAAACTATTTTCAAAGCTAGGCCTACTGTTGGCTGTATTGGGCAGGAACTGTACTAGTATTACTTTTCTGATTTTACATTTACTCATTTTCCCAGTAACTAGCTGTGTAACGGATTATTATTTCCAATGGTAATCCACATTATTATAATTACTAATCCAAGTAACGCTGCGGAACTGAGTTACTGAACGCACCATCCATGGAGTGAATGTGCGGCAGGTCAGCTGCTCTGGACCTTGTGTTATTCAAGTCAGCTGTCAACCAACAAGCTAAAGTAAAGTCAAAGGAAGAATGGAGAAGGAGGGAGATAGACGTTCTTTCGCCCCTTCTGTGTTGCACTTGTCACACAAACCAGGCTGACAAAACGTAGCAAACTGGTACAAAAGGTTTTGGATTGAATTCGCCCCAGATGGGAAGTAGATCCCTTGATTGGTGCCTTTGAGCCAATCAGATTTTGGCAAAAACGAGTTGGAAGGGTCTGCTCGCATCCTCCCTCCATATTGAAAGTAGCCTATTGGCCCAGACTGACAGACACACAGTGTTGCGCTGCAGCTGACTGGTCGGCCAGCGCGGTCAGGGATCATTAGGTAAAACATTAGAAACTAAAATGCCAGTATTTAGGGACATTAAACCCTATTTAATGTAAGAAAAGCCATATGAAACTGTAGGTTAATTAGTTGTGCTTTAGCACCCCTAAAAATGGTCAAAAATCAGCCCTGGGACACATTACGTAGTTTTCTTATTTCTTTTTTGCAGATCTCAGATTTAAGTGGGTATCTTGACAAAACAGTGGTTACATAACAAAAACAAAGTAAAGAAAAGTTTCTATGCTTTACAGAGTTTCCAATATCTGTGTTTCCTTGCTTGTCTCTGAATGTGTAGTGTAGGTGGGACTGCTGGAAAGGCGTGCCCTGATAAATCATATCTGTTCTGGAGATGTGAGCCTCATTCCTGAACTGGAAGTGTGACCAAGTGGTGCAGGAAGAAGAGCTGATCAAAGGAGGAGAGAAGAGAGGCAGGAAATTGAAACTTACTCTCTAAGCTCTTCCTCTTCACTTTCTCTGGCTTCGTGACCTTTGTCTCTTTACAGACAGGAAGCTACTGGAACTACCTTTAGGTGTATGCATGTGTAAATTCATATCTTTATACAGTACATAGTAGTAGCTGAGGTAAACAAATGGAGCATCAGAGAGTGTTACTACTGTTCTAATATTGCTAAGCCCTCAAATGTTCCTAGTGCAGAAAAATTTAAAATGGAACTAACTCAGGGATACTGGGAGTTGTATTTCAGTCTTTTCAACATCTAATCAGCAACTCAAATATAGACCTGGTGTGAACTCTGTGACTCAAAATATATGCATTAGACACCTCACCAAGACATTCACAGCACTCTCTGCTTCAATCTAACACCTGTTTAATGATGCTGGTGGCTCCACAGGGAAACCATTTAATATCGCCTCTGAAGATGCCACCAGGGGTACAGGTAATGTTT